>CM024809.1:482339-521183 GCA_014281875.1 Nibea albiflora | reverse complement strand
ACTTTTTTTGCCATACTATACTATGACTTTTTTTGGCATAATACACTGTGATTTTTTTTCCATACTATACTATGACTTTTTTTTTTTACTAAACTATGACTTTTTTTGCCATACTACACTATGACTTTTTTTTTTGCATAATATACTTTTTTTGCCATACTATACTATGACTTTTTTTTTTACTAAACTATGACTTTTTTTGCCATACTATACTATGACTTTTTTTGGCATACCATACTATGACTTTTTTTGGCATACTATACAATGACTTTTTTTGCCATACTATACTATGACTTTTTTTGCCATACTATACTATGACTTTTTTTGCCATACTATACTATGACTTTTTTTTGGCATACTATACTATGACTTTTTTTTTACTAAACTGACTTTTTTGCCATACTATACTATGACTTTTTGCCATACTAACAGTGACATTTTTTGCCATACTATACTATGACTTTTTTGGCATACTATACTATGACTTTTTTTTGGCATACTATACTATGACTTTTTGGCCATACTATACTATGACTTTTTTTTGGCATACTATACTATGACTTTTTTTTTTACTAAACTATGACTTTTTTTGCCATACTATACTATGACTTTTTTTGCCATACTATACAGTGACATTTTTTTGACATACTATACTATGACTTTTTTTGCCATACTATCCTATGACTTTTTTTTGGCATACTATACTATGACTTTTTTTGCCATACTATACTATGACTTTTTTTGGCATAATATACTGACTTTTTTTTGTACGTTTTTTAAGGACCTTGCCTAAGGGTGCACACGGGATTCGAACCCGGATCTCCGGGGTGAAAGTCAGCAGCATTATCCACTGGGCTATCCAGTCCGCCACACACCTCTGTCATAATATACTATGATTTGTTTTGCCATACTATACTATGACTTTTTTTTTGCCATACTATACTATGACTTTTTTTGCCATACTATACTATGACTTTTTTTGCCATACTATACTGACTTTTTTTGGCATACTATACTGACTTTTTTTTGCCATACCATACTATGACTTTTTTTTGCCATACTATACTATGACTTTTTTTTGCCATACTATACTATGACTTTTTTTTTGCCATACTATACTATGACTTTTTTTTGCCATACTATACTATGACTTTTTTTGGCATAATACACTGTGATTTTTTTTCCATACTATACTATGACTTTTTTTTTTTTACTAAACTATGACTTTTTTGCCATACTACACTATGACTTTTTTTTTGCATATATACTTTTTTTGCCATACTATACTATGACTTTTTTTTAACTAAACTATGACTTTTTTTTGCCATACTATACTATGACTTTTTTTGGCATACCATACTATGACTTTTTTGGGCATACTATACAAATGACTTTTTTTGCCATACTATACTATGACTTTTTTTGCCATACTATACTATGACTTTTTTTGCCATACTATACTATGACTTTTTTTTGCATACTATACTATGACTTTTTTTTTACTAAACTGACTTTTTTGCCATACTATACTATGACTTTTTTGCCATACTATACAGTGACATTTTTTGCCATACTATACTATGACTTTTTTTGGCATACTATACTATGACTTTTTTTGGCATACTATACTATGACTTTTTGCCCATACATACTATGACTTTTTTTTGGCATACTATACTATGACTTTTTTTTTTACTAAACTATGACTTTTTTTGCCATACTATACTATGACTTTTTTTGCCATACTATACAGTGACATTTTTTTGACATACTATACTATGACTTTTTTTGCCATACTATCCTATGACTTTTTTTGGCATACTATACTTGACTTTTTTTGCCATACTACTACTACACTTTTTTTGGCATAATATATACTGACTTTTTTTTGTACGTTTTTTAAGGACCTTGCCTAAGGGTGCACACGGGATTCGAACCCGGATTCCGGGGTGAAAGTCAGCAGCATTATCCACTGGGCTATCCAGTCCGCCACACACCCTCTGTCATAATATACTATGATTTGTTTTGCCATACTATACTAGACTTTTTTTTTGCCATACTATACTATGACTTTTTTTGCCATACTATACTATGACTTTTTTGCCATACTATACTGACTTTTTTTGGCATACTATACTGACTTTTTTTTGCCATACCATACTATGACTTTTTTTGCCATACTATACTATGACTTTTTTTTGCCATACTATACTATGACTTTTTTTTTGCCATACTATACTATGACTTTTTTTTGCCATACTATACTATGACTTTTTTTGCCATACTATACTATGACTTTTTTTGGCATACTATACTATGACTTTTTTCCCATACTACACTATGACTTTTTTTTGGCATAATATACTTTTTTTGCCATACTATACTATGACTTTTTTTGGCATAATACACTGTGATTTTTTTGCCATACTATACTATGACTTTTTTTTTTTACTAAACTATGACTTTTTTTGCCATACTATACTATGACTTTTTTTGCATACTATACTATGACTTTTTTTGGCATACCATACTATGACTTTTTTTGCCATACTATACTATGACTTTTTTTTGCCATACTATACTATGACTTTTTTTTGCCATACTATACTATGACTTTTTTTGCCATACTATACTATGACTTTTTTTGGCATACTATACTATGACTTTTTTTCCCATACTACACTATGACTTTTTTTGCATAATATACTTTTTTTGCCATACTATACTATGACTTTTTTGGCATAATACACTGTGATTTTTTTGCCATACTATACTATGACTTTTTTTTTTACTAAACTATGACTTTTTTTGCCATACTATACTATGACTTTTTTGGCATACCATACTATGACTTTTTTGCCATACTATACTATGACTTTTTTTTGCCATACTATACTATGACTTTTTTTTGCCATACCATACTATGATTTTTTTGTTACTAAACTGACTTTTTTTGCCATACTATACTATGACTTTTTGCCATACTATACAGTGACATTTTTTTGCCATACTATACTATGACTTTTTTTTGGGCATACTATACTATGACTTTTTTGGGCATAATATACTATGACTTTTTTTGCCATACTATACTATGACTTTTTTTTGGCATACTATACTATGACTTTTTTTTTTACTAAACTATGACTTTTTTTTGCCATACTATACTATGACTTTTTTTGCCCATACTATACAGTGACTTTTTTTGCCATACTATACTATGACTTTTTGCCATACTATACAGTGACATTTTTTTGCCATACTATACTATGACTTTTTTTGCCATACTATCCTATGACTTTTTTGCCATACTATACTATGATTTTTTTTGCCATACTATACTAGGACTTTTTTTGCCATACTATACTATGACTTTTTTTTGCCATACCAAACTGACTTTTTTTGCCATACTATACTATGACTTTTTTTTGGCATACTATACTATGACTTTCTTTTAACTATACTGACTTTTTTTTTTGCCATACTATACTATGACTTTTTTTGGCATACTATAACTATGACTTTTTTGCCATACTACACTATGACTTTTTTTTTGGCATAATACACTGATTTTTTGCCATACTATACTATGACTTTTTTTTTTACTAAACTATGACTTTTTTTGCCATACTATACTATGACTTTTTTTGCCATCCTATACTATGACTTTTTTTGGCATACCATACTATGACTTTTTTTGTGCATACTATACTATGACTTTTTTTGCATACTATACTATGATGCCATACTATACTTTTTTTTTTGCTAAACTATGACTTTTTTTGCCATACTATACTATGACTTTTTTTTGGCATACTATACTATGACTTTTTTTTGGCATACTATACTATGACTTTTTTTTTTTTACTAAACTATGACTTTTTTTGCCATACTATACTATGACTTTTTTGCCATACTATACAGTGACTTTTTTTGCCATACTATACTATGACTTTTTTTGCCATACTATACAGTGACATTTTTTTAGCCATACTATACTATGACTTTTTTTGCCATACTATACTATGACTTTTTTTGCCATACTATACTATGACTTTTTTTTGCCATACCATACTGACTTTTTTTTGCCATACTATACTATGACTTTTTTTTGGCATACTATACTATGACTTTCTTTTTACTATACTGACTTTTTTTTTTTTGCCATACTATACTATGACTTTTTTTGGCATACTATACTATGACTTTTTTGCCATACTACACTATGACTTTTTTTTTGGCATAATATACTTTTTTTGCCATACTATACTATGACTTTTTTTGGCATAAGACACTGATTTTTTTGCCATACTATACTATGACTTTTTTTTTTTACTAAACTATGACTTTTTTTGCCATACTATACTATGACTTTTTTTGCCATACTATACTATGACTTTTTTTTGGCATACTATACTATGACTTTTTTTGCCATACTATACTATGACTTTTTTTGGCATAATATACTGACTTTTTTTTGTACGTTTTTTAAGGACCTTGCCTAAGGGTGCACACGGGATTCGAACCCGGATCTCCGGGGTGAAAGTCAGCAGCATTATCCACTGGGCTATCCAGTCCGCCACACACCCTCTGTCATAATATACTATGATTTTTTTTGCCATACTATACTATGATTTTTTTTGCCATACTATACTATGACTTTTTTTGCCATACTATACTATGACTTTTTTTTGCCATACCATACTATGACTTTTTTTTGCCATACTATACTATGACTTTTTTTTGCCATACTATACTATGACTTTTTTTTTTTACTATACTGACTTTTTTTTTGCCATACTATACTGACTTTTTTTTGCCTTACTATACTATGAATTTTTTTGCCATACTATACTATGACTTTTTTTGGCATACTATACTATGACTTTTTTGCCATACTACACTATGACTTTTTTTTGGCATAATATACTTTTTTTGCCATACTATACTATGACTTTTTTTGGCATAATACACTGTGATTTTTTTTCCATACTATACTATGACTTTTTTTTTTTACTAAACTATGACTTTTTTTGCCATACTATACTATGACTTTTTTTTGCCATACTATACTATGACTTTTTTTGCCATACTATACTATGACTTTTTTTTTGCCATACCATACTGACTTTTTTTTTACTAAACTGACTTTTTTTGCCATACTATACTATGACTTTTTTGCCATACTATACAGTGACATTTTTTGCCATACTATACTATGACTTTTTTTGGCATACTATACTATGACTTTTTTTGGCATAATATACTATGACTTTTTTTGCCATACTATACTATGAATTTTTTTTGGCATACTATACTATGACTTTTTTTTTTTTACTAAACTATGACTTTTTTTGCCATACTATACTATGACTTTTTTTGCCATACTATACAGTGACTTTTTTTGCCATACTATACTATGACTTTTTTGCCATACTATACAGTGACATTTTTTTGCCATACTATACTATGACTTTTTTTGCCATACTATCCTATGACTTTTTTTGCCATACTATACTATGATTTTTTTTGCCATACTATACTATGACTTTTTTTGCCATACTATACTATGACTTTTTTTTGCCATACCAAACTGACTTTTTTTTGCCATACTATACTATGACTTTTTTTTGGCATACTATACTATGACTTTCTTTTTACTATACTGACTTTTTTTTTTGCCATACTATACTATGACTTTTTTTGGCATACTATACTATGACTTTTTTGCCATACTACACTATGACTTTTTTTTTGGCATAATACACTGATTTTTTTGCCATACTATACTATGACTTTTTTTTTTTTACTAAACTATGACTTTTTTTGCCATACTATACTATGACTTTTTTTGCCATCCTATACTATGACTTTTTTTGGCATACCATACTATGACTTTTTTTGGCATACTATACTATGACTTTTTTTGCCATACTATACTATGACTTTTTTTGCCATACTATACTATGACTTTTTTTTTTGCTAAACTATGACTTTTTTTGCCATACTATACTATGACTTTTTTTGCCATACTATACTATGACTTTTTTTTGCCATACCATACTGACTTTTTTTTGCCATACTATACTATGACTTTTTTTTGGCATACTATACTATGACTTTCTTTTTACTATACTATGACTTTTTTTTTTTTACTAAACTATGACTTTTTTTGCCATACTATACTATGACTTTTTTTGCCATCCTATACTATGACTTTTTTTGGCATACCATACTATGACTTTTTTTGGCATACTATACTATGACTTTTTTTGCCATACTATACTATGACTTTTTTTTGCCATACTATACTATGACTTTTTTTGCCATACTATACTATGACTTTTTTTTTGGCATACTATACTATGACTTTTTTTGGCATAATATACTGACTTTTTTTGTACGTTTTTTAAGGACCTTGCCTAAGGGTGCACACGGGATTCGAACCCGGATCTCCGGGGTGAAAGTCAGCAGCATTATCCACTGGGCTATCCAGTCCGCCACACACCCTCTGTCATAATATACTATGATTTTTTTTGCCATACTATACTATGACTTTTTTTTGCCATACTATACTATGACTTTTTTTTGCCATACTACACTATGACTTTTTTTTGCCATACCATACTATGACTTTTTTTTGGCATACTATACTATGACTTTTTTTTGCCATACCATACTATGACTTTTTTTTGGCATACTATACTATGACTTTTTTTTTACTAAACTGACATTTTTTGCCATACTATACTATGACTTTTTTGCCATACTATACAGTGACATTTTTTGCCATACTATAATATGACTTTTTTTGCCATACTATAATATGACTTTTTTTGCCATACTATACTATGACTTTTTTTTGGCATACTATACTATGACTTTTTTTTTTTTACTAAACTATGACTTTTTTTGCCATACTATACTATGACTTTTTTTGCCATACTATACAGTGACATTTTTTTGCCATACTATACTATGACTTTTTTTGCCATACTATCCTATGACTTTTTTTGCCATACTATACAGTGACTTTTTTTGCCATACTATACTATGACTTTTTTTTGGCATACTATACTATGACTTTTTTTGCCATGCAACACGTGGGTGCTTTTTGACTGTTATCTATCTCCACTTATGAAGATGAATGTTCATCATTGGTAGCTTCACAAAGGGTGTGTGGCTCAGTGGTTAATGCTGCTGACTTTCACCTGGGAGATCTGGTTTCGGATCCAGTGTGGACCCTTAGGAAAGGTCCTTAATGCTTTTTGACTGTTATCTATCTATACTTATGAAGATGAATGTTCACACACACACATACATACATACACACATACATTTATACATTATTTATTAAGACAATAAAAGCATTATATACACATTATCAAACATATACTGCACATATAAACATAAAACAAACAACATATATAGAAAAATAAATAATCAGGTAAAATTAAATTGTCAGCTCCAGCAGTGAGGGGTGTGTCCTCTGCAGACTGTATTTAAGTAACATTATTCATCATCTGCAGTACTTTGATGGCAGAGCTGACAACTGAGTGCAAACAAGGATAATAACACACACACACACACACACATACACACAGAATACTTTGACACCATCATGATGTATCAACTGTAACTACAGGCAATTCCTCTGGTTCTGGTGGTGTAACAGGTCGTTGTGTTTTTTCCCATGTGGGCCTTATGGAATGGATTGAGATGTTGTTCACTGACTTCATTCCAGCTCTCCGTCTCCTCCTGATCCCTGTGTGTCAACAGAAGAAGAAATGTGTTTAAATTCTCTGTTCATGTGGTTTTACTATATATCCAACACTCGAGTGTTTAAACCTCTGCACCACATTTTACATTTCACATTCTGTTTCAGAGTTTACAAGAATATTTTCACATGAAATCATGAACATGTTTGAACATCATGAACATTGTTCTATATAATCTGTTGATGCTTTGGAATTAGCTGCAACATTTCACAACAGCCAATGAAGAGCTCTGACAGTAACTCCACATGGAAAAGGAAAATGAAACCACACTTACTGAAAATCATCACTGTGACAATAATGACCAGCAGAAGAAGAAGAATGATGATGCTGATGATGATCCAACCCAAAGACTGAACCATGAAGAAATCCTCTGAAATGAAACAACACAGAACAGAACGACATTTTTTAATCAAACTCGACCTCAACTGTTAAAAAACAGAAACAACATGTTGAATTTATTTTGAACTCTTTCTAACCTGGAACATAGAAGTGTGTCTCTCTGGTCTGGTTGATGTTCTTCTGTTGGACTCTACAGGTGAAGTTGTCGCTCTTCCTCACAGTCAATCTTCTGCTGACAGTATAGAGGTCATCAGGACCTCTGACTGTCTCTGTAGGTCCAGCAGAGAGGAGGTTTCCCTCACCGTCCAGCCAGAACAGCTCAGGCTCTGGATACCAGCCTTTAGCCTCACACTGTAGAACCACCTCTCTGCTCTGATTGGAGACAAACTCTATGACGGGCGTGGAGACGGCACCTGATGATCAGAGAGGAGGAATTATAACATACGTCACTGATTTGTATCAAACTGCCTCGTGGCAGCAAGTCTGACTTACCAACAGTGAGTTGGATGGACGCTTCCTTCATCATTGATGGAAGAGAACATTTATATTCTCCTGTGTCAGAAAGTTTCACTCTGAAGATTTTCATGGAGACGTTTCCATTCGGCATTTCATCCACAAACAGTCTGGTGCGGTAATGATAAGATGGATTTTGATTCTTAAAATTCAGTCGTCCATCTTTGTGATAATGTATGTACTTTGGGTCTAAATCAGTTCTGGTCCATATCACGGTCTCTGAACTGACATCGATGGGAGGTTCAAGGTGACATGGTAGAATGACATCATCACCAGACAGGACCACGATTGGTTGATGTGAACAAATTAACTTTGACTGCTCTGCAAGGAAACAAGAAACAGAAACAAGAGACAGTAGCGTAGTTAATAATCGTGTCATCTAGATGAACTGTTTGAATATTAAAAGTAAGAAATAATGAACAGAAATAACTTAACCTCAGCGTTAACCAAGGTTTGGGTTTGATAAATGAATTTGTACCCTGTCATGTGGCCGCTGACAGCAGAAAGAATAAAGAATGGATGACGTCACCAACAGGTTTCTAAAGTGAACGAAAAACAAAATAACATAAATAAACATAAAGTCCAACATAAGTCAAACTGAAGGAGGTCGAGGCTGAAAGGAATAAAACAAATCAATAACCAATGAGAACGATCTTATGCTGCCATTTTGATATGAAATGGGTCAATGGATGTTTCCAATGATAATAATTACGGTTGAGTTCCATTTATTGTAGCACTGTGAAGAAACCAGAGCATGCACCCCAGCAGCAGCCTGACTCTGTTTGACCTGAACTACTATCACTGGAAACACCCGAGTCTTCTGCTTCTGTCCAACACATGCACACATCGACGTGTTACTGGAGTGTTTGTGTGTAAATGACCTCCAACAGACTGAAGAACCATGAAGATGAAAACAGTGCAGGTCCTGAAGGACAGTCCATCACTGGGCTGGATCTTTGGCTGCAGCATGCTGGACAAACGCTTGAGTCTGAAAACTGAAGAGAGAGAAGTACGTAACGCTTTACGGCACTAAGTCACACAGCACCAACTATTTCACAGATTCTGGTGAAATGTTTTCTGGTTAAAGAAAAGGAGAGAGTGAGCGAGCAAGGAGCCGCCGGACAAGAGTAAATGTGGGACTGACTTTTAGTGGTTGGTGAGAGCTTGGTGAAATAAAAGGCTGAAAGACAGACGCCGAGCTGGCTGACTGCTGCTGGACTAGTCAGTAATATTAGCTGCTGCTGGTGACCTGGTTAATGTTTGATGTTAGCAAAGTTGGCGACTCGCTAGTTTCTGATCAGAAGTCATGTAAATTTGAATTACTGGGGGGGTGCAACCCAATAATAATCCAAACCAGCCACCACAACCCACCCAATATGACATCATAATTATTGATAATGAATGATAAGTATTATAAACACGACATTGTGGTAGATTTTAGCTCAGTTTAGCAGTAAAAACAATAGTAACGTTTGTCTGCGCCCCCTCCCGCTCTGACATTTGGTTTTGCCCACCTCAAACTTGCGCGTGCCTCCCGCCTCCAGTGTCTCCCCGCGCGTTTATGACGCATGCGTGGTGACAGAAGTCAAACAATGTTAACTGAGCCAAAGTTAGCCGTGCTGCGCTGTTCAGTTAACAGGAGACAGTCATCATACTGACATAAAGCAGTGGTCCCCAACCCCCGGGCCGCGGACCGGTACCGGGCCGCACAAGAAATAATTAATTAAAATAATTAAATATTTTCCGCTTTATGTATTATCTGAGTCTTTTATTTTGAAAAACCGTTTATTTTGAAAAACCATTTATTTTGAGAAATGATTCTCTGTCTCTCGGCTGGCCTGGGAACGCCTCGGGGTCTCCCTGGGAGAGCTGGACGGTGGCTGGGGAGAGGGAAGTCTGGGCCTCCCTGCTGAAGCTGCTGCCCCCGCGACCCTCAGATAAAGCGGAAGAAGCCGGACGGAACATAGAGTATGATGTCATTCTCCGGACACACCCTGTTTCTCTAATGTCTTATCTGACCACCAATAAAACCTGCTGATCGTCATCATTCATACAAGGATATAAACACATGATAAACATGTTAAAGTGAGGATACGGTGGATGTGTCACATAGTTTGGCTCTGCCTGCTTTCTTTGACTGTAAACAGACAGTTTTGTTCTGACCACACATTACAAACAAATAAATAAATTCATATTTTCTTTGAGATAATTAAACACTCTCCTCAAAGGCTCCACGTCCTTCGTTACTTTGAACTGTCCATGAGGTTTGTTATTAAAGTTTAAAGACCCTCGACACGCTGGACCAGACTCCATTCTAAAAACGGTGTTTTAAGGTGGAACCATGTTTACTCGCAGTGCAATCTGCAGCCACACCATCACCGACATGTTTCATGGCTCAGCTCTGCCTACAGACACAATCGGCACACGTGATGCTCACATATGAACACCTTTAACTCACCTGTGAGTGTTTGCCACACGCCGGTCGGATGCTCTCTTCTTGGACCGTCCTTCTTTGCAGCTCTCCCGATTGTGATCACTTCCTCCGGGTCAGAGTGCACCGGAGGGTCGGTGTGGATGACTGGGCAGGTCGTGGTGTCTCTCCCACGTATCGACCGATATCGAGACTTTTCCAAAACATGACCTCATAGAAGCTGCTTCATCATGAAGATGACGACTGTATTAAGACCTGCCTGCAGTACTCGTCTGTAACCAATAGATGTCAGTGTTACACATAAAGTTACATGTTGTTTCTTTAAAGAAGAAGAGAATGAGAGCCAATAAACTGATTTCAGTCTCATCAAATAAACTTTGAATTGATCATCCTGATCAGTAATTAAGTGAATTATAACCTAAATGACTTGAAAAGGATTTGGAGTTCAGCACAGAAGAAGTTGGCAGCATTCACTCTGCAGCATGAAACAGACCAACATGTATCAACACAAGAATTTATTAAGACTATAAAAGCATATATACACATTATCAAACATATACTGCACATATAAACATAAAACATCTGATTTACACTCTCAGTTAGCGCTGTGCTAACAGAGAAGTCTCAGTGCTCTCATGGTTCTGACATCATTCTTTCCTTCTCTGGTTCAGGGAAACTTTCCCTGAGGAGAAGGGATTGAACAAAGAGCCACCTGGAGTTTTGTCAGGTTACAGTAACAGGAAATGGCCTGTGACATTTCACAATTAAAGTCCAGAATTAGAAAAAAAAAAACAAGTCCAATAATCCAAGAAAAGAACACAGGAGAAGAAAGAAGGACACAGTAATGCGAAACCATGACAAGACGATTCAATCAAACAGTCACAAAGATCATATATTAACTCTGTCAGGGTGCAAAGTACAACTAATAAGCAGGACTCTTCAGTCACACCTTAAAGACGGCAGACCAACTTCACTAAAGTTTCCTTCTTCAGTCCGTGTCTGCAGTCTGTACAAAGATGATCAAGCTTCAATAAAATCACAGCATCAGACATCAGAGGCTCATGAACTCTTTCTTCCCTCCTGATCTCAACATTGACTTCAGAAATCTCTCCACAACACTGTCCTGGTGTTTGAACTGTTTCCTCTACAGTTCCTCCATCTCTTCTACTTTCACTCTATATGTTTTTTCTGTGAGTCATTACTTATATGAGGTATAAGTTTTTCCTTGTCGTTTGAAGTTTGTTCAGTCATCAGTTCATTCTTCTTTGTTTCCTGTTGCTGATCGGGACAGGCTGAGCCGTTGCTCACTGACTCCCTTCCAGCTCTCAGTCTCCTCTCGATCCCTGTGTGTCAACAGAAGAAGAAATGTGTTTAAATTCTCTGTTCATGTGGTTTTACTAAATATCCAACACTCGAGTGTTTAAACCTCTGCACCACATTTTACATTTCACATTCTGTTTCAGAGTTTACAAGAATATTTTCACATGAAATCATGAACATGTTTGAACATCATGAACATCATGAACATTGTTCTATATAATCTGTTGATGCTTTGGAATTAGCTGCAACATTTCACAACAGCCAGTGAAGAGCTCTGACAGTAACTCCACATGGAAAAGGAAAATGAAGACCACACTTACTGAGATTTATTAATGTGGGAATAATGACCAGCAGAAGAAGAAGAATGATGCTGATGATCCAAATCAAAGACTGAACTGTGAAGAAGTCATCTAAAATGAAACAATAGAACAGAACAACATTTTTTAATCAAACATGACACCAACAGACTTGTACAGGTTGTATAACTTGATCTTTATAAGGATAAGTGGTGAACTTTAAAGAAACATTTTGTAACTTTCCTCTCATAATCTGACGTCTGTGACCTCCTGCTGATCCACACTGACCTGTGATCAGGTGAACGGTGTCTCTGTCAGTCGTACGTCTGTTCTCACACTATGTAACTTTGGGCTCCGGGTCGGGAGAAGTACGTAACGCTTTACGGCACTAAGTCACACAGCACCAACTATTTCACTGATTCTGGTGAAACTGGATCAGATTTTATGGAGAAAATGTTTCCTGGTTTTCCCTCTGATGTCCTCCGGCTGCTCCGCCTCAACTCTCTGTGATTTACAGAGTTTATGATGGACAGTGAAGTAAACTGCTGACAGCTGGAGCTGCTGTTAGCTCATGTTAGCTCAGTCTGTTAGCCAGGCTGCCAGGACTCTGAGTTCAGAGCACCGGGGGAGTGTTAGTGTTTGTACCACAGGATCACAGGGAAGCAACAGTTTTCAGGAGAAAGCTAACAGGGGTATGGACATAATAGCAGAGAGTGAAGAGGACGCTGACGGAGGAAGCTAAGAAGAGAAAAGGAGAGAGTGAGCGAGCAAGAAGCCGCCGGACAAGAGTAAATCTGGGACTGACTTTTAGTGGTTGGTGAGAGCTTGGTGAAATAAAAGGCTGAAAGACAGACGCCGAGCTGGCTGACTGCTGCTGGACTAGTCAGTAAGATTAGCTGCTGCTGGTGACCTGGTTAATGTTTGATGTTAGCAAAGTTGTCGACTCGCTAGTTTCTGATCAGAAGTCATGTAATCAGAACAAATACTCGAGTACAGCTGAACATAGTTACCACAGAGGGATTTCACTCTGGAACTGGAGGCAACAAAACACAACAAATACCAACTTCTACATAATGTTGCTTTAAAACTAAAACAGAAACAACATGTTGAATTTATTTTGAACTCTTTCTAACCTGGAACACAGAAGTGTGTCTCTCTGGTCTGGTTGATGTTCTTCTGTTGGACTCTACAGGTGAAGCTGTCACTCTTCCTCACAGTCAATCTTCTGCTGACAGTATAGAGGTCATCAGGACCTCTGACTGTCTCTGTAGGTCCAGCAGAGAGGAGGTTTCCCTCACCGTCCAGCCAGAACAGCTCAGGCTCTGGATACCAGCCTTTAGCCTCACACTGTAGAACCACCTCTCTGCTCTGATTGGAGACAAACTCTATGACGGGTGTGGAGACGGCACCTGAAGATCAGAGAGGAGGAATTATAAACAGTGAGTTCAGATCTTCTGTCCCACCAGAAGATCTTTAAATCTTTAAAAACATGTCTAATGTGTTTTTCATGTATGTAAGTTCTGTGAAGCAGTGTATCAGTGGGTCTGTTTGGTCTTTTTTGTGCAGGTTACTAGATGTACAACCTTCTTTTGTTTTCTGTTGAGGTACAGGTGGCGCTAACGAGCTGGGAAATGCAGCAATGCATCAACAAAGACAGGGGAGAAGAAGACTAGCGTAAATATGGCTATAAATAATACAGAAAATCTGCTGGACTTCGGCAAGGAAAGAAATAAATTTAACATGTTTGTCAGACTTTCAGGATTTGATGACTGAATGTAATTGGTTAAAAAAAAAAATAAATAAATAAAAAAACTGCAAATCTCTTTAACATTTTTCCATTCAATGTTGATTTTACTCACTTCTTGTAACATGTAATTCATACAAAACTCTGACTTACCAACAGTGAGTTGGATGGACGCATCCTTTTGCTTTAAAACCAAGTTACAAAAATATTTTCCTGCATCAGAAAGTTTCACTCTGAAGATTTTCATGGAGACGTTTCCGTTCTTCAGTTCATCCACAAACAGAGCGGTGCGATTCTTAAAGATTGGATTTTGATCCTCAAAATTCAGTCTTTCATCTTTGTGAAAATGGATGTACTTTGGGTCTAAATCAGTTCTGGTCCATATCACGGTCTCTGAACTGACATTGATGGGAGGTTCAAGGTGACATGTCAGAATGACATCATCACCAGCCAGGGCCATGATTGGTTGATGTGAACAAATTAACTGTGACGGCTCTGCAAGGAAACAAGAAACAGAAACAAACATGAACAACAGTGAAAAGTAGAGAAGGTGAGAACGGCCGTGCTTTCTCCAGATAACGACATCATTTATTTCTTTATCAAGTCTTTTGTCTCCTGTGAAGTTTCAGTCGATGAGTTTTGAGTGAAATGTCTCAACAACTGTTGGTGAATTTGCACATCGACGTGTTACTGGAGTGTTTGTGTGTAAATTACCTCCAACAGACTGAAGAACCATGAAGATGAAAACAGTGCAGGTCCTGAAGGACAGTCCATCACTGGGCTGGATCTTTGGCTGCAGCATGCTGGACTCCTGAAAAGTTCACTTTGTACTTACTTTGTGCTTCATGTCACTTCTAAACACTTCATCTACACAGACCAGGAGAAACACTGACAGACATTTAAATGTGAACAAAGTAAATCTGATGTGTTGTGTGCTGTTTTTTTGTTTGAAGTTTTGATGTTTCAAAAATGTTTGTCTGAATTTATCAGCTTGAGATTGTCTTGCTCGCTCTCTGCTTGTCACTCTTCGCTCTCTTCTCCTCTGCCATCATGTCCAAAGAGGATGTTGATGGTGGAAGAACAGAAAAGGAGAGAATGACTGAGCACACACACACACACACACATATATATGTGTGTGTGTGCTACATCACAACCACAAAACAAATCAACAAAAAAACAAACTTGTTGAGTTAGTCCCATGTCACCTGTGTTGTTTCTCCGTATGTTTCTGTAATGGTGTAACCAGTATGTAGAAGTTCTGGTTTCATTCTCACCTGAGCGTGTGCTATACGTGCTTGCAGCACTGCTGCCCTGCAAACCGCAGCAGTTTCTACAGCTCTTCTGCTTCCTGTTTCTCACGATTTAGCCGTCGGTGGTGACATTTTGTTTGGGGTTCATTTTTATAAACAGTTCGTAGATGATAATCTGGAAGAAAGTCTAACTAATCCAGACTGATCACCAACAAAGTCTAGATTAGTTTTAAACTCATTCATGAGTCTGTTTGGTACATTCAGTTCTACTGTACTCTTCATAACATTATTTACAACACTTCCATTTCACTTTCAAACCTTCCTTTTTTAAGAGAACTTAGACGTACAGTTTGTCTGCAAACCTGATCAATGTGTATGTGTGTGTGTATGTACATATATAAAGCCAAAGTTGAATGATTTAAAATATCTCCATGAAGTTTGTGAGGACGTGTCCTCTGCAGACTGTATTAAAGTAACATTATTCATCATCTGCAGTACTTTGATGGCAGAGCTGACAACTGAGTGCAAACAAGGATAATAACACACACACATACACACACACACATATATATATATATATATATATATATATATATATATATATATATATATATATATATATATATATATATATATATATAGATGTACACACAAACTGTGATGAAATTTCCATTTTATGTACCAAAGAAAGGAAATACTGACGACCTTACACTCAAAATAACTTAAAAAACTGCATGAACACTGAGCTGAACACAGGTGGAACTATTCTGACTTACAGGACTGAATGTAACGATGCATTATGAGCCATGAACGTTACAGTTATGAAATAACATGGCCGACTTTTTCTAGGAAGGTTATTTCAGCTCTTACAGACGTTAGTTCATCTGTTCAGACGTCAGCTGCTGCACACAACACATTCACACATTCAGCGTACAGCAACAAGTTAGTTTGAAACAAAGTTAAAAAATCTTTTTCTCACCGTTTCTTCTCTGATAGAAATCCTGAATCTTCTGACAAAGAGTTCTTTACTTTCGACTTCACTTCTGTGAGTCTGTGAGTGGTTAGCAGTTCATCACCACTTCCCCTTCCTGGACTGAACTTTGAACATGTTTTTGTTTTTGCTGCATTTTATTTTTGGCAGGTTTCATGTCAGAGTCACCAATCAGATGATAACTGATAACTATATATGATATCTTGTTTTGTTTTGGAATGTGAGTCAGTCTCACAGTAATTTGTTCATTTTTTGCATCACCTGAATGTTTTATCTCATCTCTTCATGGTTCTGATTTGTGTAAACATCAGTGTAAACACAGACTCTATGATACAGTAGTCTCTGAGACTTCACAGGTTTCTATAGAGCCCCTGTGAGCCTCAGTGCGGTGGCTCAGGCTGTCTGGCAAATCCAAAAATAGTCAAAGAGGTGGAGCACGGGTGGAGCTGAGGCCTGTGAATAAACTAATGATAAACCACCTCTCTGCTCTAATTGGAGACAAACTCTATGACAGGCATGGAGATGACACCTGATGATCAGAGAGGATCCTGATCCTGAATCCTGAGTGATGCCATCAGCTCTGTACTTTGTCTCTGCTCTGTGGTTTCCACTGATAAACCTGATCTGGAACTTCAGTTCAATAAAACACTTGAACAAGTCTGACTGACATCTGCAGTGTTACTCCACCCACAGTACAGTGAAAGCTTCTCACTTACAGGATCATTCTGTTTCATTTTACTGAAGCAATAAAATAAGATCAACTTTAATAATGACACATGTTAAAGTTCCACCAGCAACACAAGCTGAATAAGAAAAAGAATAAAAAGTTACATACACCTTTCAAGAATACAGATATTATGTTGGATCATTGTCTATATCATCAAGTAGGGACGGGTGGACTAAAAATGTATCCCGATAAGTTCTGGTATGTGGTGACTCTACATTACTGAGTCAGTATCTCTGTGACAACACAATCGGAGAGACGATGACACTTTACTTTACATCTACTCAGATCACAGCTGGTAAAATGGACGTGTGTGGTCACTGACCAGCAGATGGCGGCACTGTAAAGAGTAAAACGTTCACGTTAGTGTCAGTATTATTCCTCCTGCACACACGGCTGCAATAATAATGAAAAATATCTCGCTGAAATTTTGACAAAAAAAAAAAAAAAATTTTTTTTTTTACTCATGTAAACTTTTTAAATAGTTTGAATTTAAGTGTTTACAGTGTTTTAGTGTGTTATGAATAAAAAGTAAAATATTAAATATATTAAATATAAAACATAAAAATATTTATGCATACAGTCCTGATCAGGGTCTGTTGTTGGAACCACTCGATAATTATTTGAGAAAATTTTATGCAACATGAAACTTTTTCTTGATGTTTTTTTGTCTTTTTCTTTCTCAGAGAATATCAGGATGTGCTCGCTTCATGAAATAAAACATCTCAAACATCTTTTAATCAAGAAAAGCACAAGGAGAACCACGATAATAAAATAATCAAAATGTTGGGACAAAATTTTGAAAAAAATTTTAAAAGAAAAAACTGAGAACATCGAAAGTGAATTGAATTAAAAGTAAAAGAAGCTTGATTAGTCCACGCTCTGAATCCTGCATAACTTTAAGCCTTAATATAATGTGAACAGGTGAGTTGTATATAAATTCACCCTCAGTACAGTTGTCATGAACGGGGGAAATTAGCTTATAAGAGACCAAAACTGTTTTTTTGTACCAGGCTGTAAACATGTTTATTTCTGCTGTCTAACATGGGGACTTATGGAGACCGACTCACTTCTGCAGCCAGCCTCAAGTGGACGTTTGAGGAACTGCAAGTTTTGGGGATCACACAGAGTTTTACTTTCAGTAAAATTAAAATGTCTAATAAATTTGAGCTGATGTGCAGAACTTTATTTGATTGACGGTTTCTGTTTTCTAAAACGGTCGGATGATTCTTAGGAACAGAAGCTGAACATAAAATGACGACAGTAATTAAACGGAGGGTTTATTCTTCCTCTTTTCTTTTTCTCTGTGTGGAAGCTGCAGCCATTGTTTTGCTTTCCTAAGCTGTTTGAGGCTACAGGCTTTCTTGACTAATCTACTTCCTGATTAGTATTGGCTGAGCTATAGAGACGGGAGAGGATCGGAGGTGAGGTGGTCTGTGTGTTTGTATCCAGGCCTGTTGTCTCGGCCTCTCTAAGCTGTTTAGAGCTGCTGGTTCCTGGAAAGACGCTGATATTTTGTCTGAGCGCGTTTCCGCCCTCGGCTTCCGTTTGCTGCACAAAAGGTAAAGTTTGAGACACGCGACGAAAACACAAAGCACGACATCGCACGGGCCGGGAGGTTCCCTGGTGGTAAAAAGAGCCCATCCAATTACTACGAAAACAGATTACGTGTTCCCTGCGCCCAAAGGCCGAGGTGTCCTGCCAAAGCGTCCTTAAGGAAGATGCAGAATCCCTGCTCGGCAGGGAGAAGGCATGAGCCGAACGTGCAGGTATATTTACACTTTATCAGCATGTGCTGATAGCAGCGTCCAAACTTCTTTTAAAGAAGGTCCGATTTGACAATGTGAAGATGCCCGGGGGCCAAAACAAACATTAACAATGAAAAACAACAAAAGTTACACACAATATTCTCCAACTATTTTGTTTTCATTGTCACAATTCTGTTTATTTCAAATCTAAAACCAGTTCGTTCTTCTTTCTTTCACATCTGGAGTCAGACAATTTTAATTTTATGAACGCGTTAAACTTGAATGAATTTTAACACGACTTATTATGAGTCAAAAGTCACGTCCGTCCAGATGTTCGTACAGACTCGAGTTCAGATCAGGACAAGTCAAAGTCGTATCAGGACAAATATGCTAATTCTTCAACAAAACGCTGTAACCCAGCTACCGTGTTTATCTCGTTAGCATGCAATAATGACGAGCCTATGACTAATACTAGCTAACGTAATGCTAATTTAATTTTTATTTCAGGTAGAATGACGCTGTTCTAATTTTACTGTCCAATGCACTGCACAACCGAATGTTGGGACTTCATCTGCTTACGTTAGGCGTTATTTTTCCCGAAACATATCCGACCATATGACGTCTAGAACGTCTCTCTGGAGGGTTCCTTGGAAAGACCGCTCGCTTGCTACCTAAATAGGTAACTTTCTAGGATGCGAGGTTGCGGATTGAACCGCGTCACTCCTGTCAGGAACTCTGTTTTTGAAGACAGATGCTGGTTGAGCGTCAACAAGGTAAAGCATCCCCGCTGGGTGACATGGACCCGAGGGTGCGGTCAGGTGAAACTCTTACGCATCATCCCTCATTAGGGAAACCCATCTGTGGATGTGTGTGTGTGTGTGTTAGGGATTCCAGAGATTTCGAATACACTCACTGACGAAGATGCTAATAGCTGCGCTATAGTTGAAAAGCCGCGTACATCAGATCCGCGCAGTGGACTCCAAGCTTTGGCCGGCGTTGTGCGCTCAAACAACACGTACACACTAATACTGGTTGTTTTGAAACTCTAGCAGCAGTCTACATCCCCAGAGGGCCCACCGGTTTGTCCATCAGTAATGAAACCCAAGCGGGTCACATGCTAGTGTTGAAATGCCCCCTGCTTGGTGAACTGGCCTGGCCCCCTCATCGTCCACACTGGTATACATCATCATATCCCCGTACCTCCAGGCTATCTCTGTCTAATTATAGAGAGCCGTATAACGAAGACTGAGCTCAGGTCTCTAATTATTCATTATTTGTCTCATTTCTAGACACCAAGCCGGCGAACCTCCGTCACTTTGACTTCCAATGGCGAAATCTTTCATTTCACAAATATCTTAGGTTCCACGTAACGTCTGTTATCTCAGAGCCGTGGCTTTCAGGTTTACTGAACAGTGAAAATGTAAATTCACGATAAAGCCCTTGTTATCTTGACGTATTCAGAAGCCGACATGTCCGTCAGAGAAAAGTCTCTGCCATGGCTATCTCGGTGCACTCGGAGGGCATCATGGTCCGAGTCACGAGCGGTTTTCAAAACACACAAATAGATTTTTTTTAAACTGAGAAATATGCACAGAGATCAGATGTGGCGTTTCAAACTATCTTTGATTAAGACCCTTGAGTTTGACCACCGTCTGAACTTTCTGTCTGAAAAAGCCAAAGTTAAGGTCGACGAGCTGGTTAACGTTTGTGGTCACTGCAAAGCTTTGACATCAGCAATTCATTAGCTTACAGAAAGCAAGCTGAAGGGGATTTCCGGCACAGTTTGACATTTAGGCTATTATTTTGCACAAAGTGGTTTGGCGGCGAGTCTTTTCCAAACAAACTGAAATCTTCAGAGGAACAATCATTTCATAATGCATCACTTTTTGCAACAACACAACACTCAGCAGCAGCATAATATTACTTACTAGTCCAACAGCAGTCAGCCCAGCTCGGCGTCTGTCTTTCAGCCTTTTATGTCTCCAAGCTTTCAACCGTCAAAGTCCTCTTCGCCTCTGCCATTATGTCCATAGAGGCTGCTGGCCTGGCCGCTTGCCCAGCTCCTGTTCTGGCACGACACCGACTCCCCATCCTGGCCTGAAACACAAACACAAATACTCCCCCGAGTGCTCTGAGTTCAGAGTCCAGACAGCCCGGCTAACAAACTGAGCTAACATGAGCTAACAGCAGCTACAGCTGTGAGCATTTACTTCACTGTCCATCATAAGTCCATCAAGTTACCTAGTGTACGAATGACAGAGACAACAACCGTTCACCTGATCACAGGTCAGATTAGGAAAGTTACAAAATGTTCTTTAAAATGGCAATTCATCTGTAACTTTAGATGAATTTGCATGTAACCCGTCAGGTGGTGTGGCTGTTTATTTATTGACCTACAAGTAGAAACCTGGAAAACAAAGTTGGACAACCGTCCTGCTGCCCTCAGAGACTCAGCTGACCGCCTCTCATGACCAAAGTGAACTTTGGAATTGTTTTGACAGTTGGACTTTGAGACGTCGGGCTGAATAACAACTTGCGTGTCATCGGCCAAAAACACACACATCTGCAAAAAATTAAGAAAATCAGCTTCACGAATGAGGGAAACGACTCCCATCTTTTTTAACAAGCTTCACAAGGTCACAACAACCGAGTGAAATGATTCAGATCAGCTCATCGAGGAAAACAACAAACCTGTTGTCATGTGCTTCCATGACAACACGAGTGTGTGTACGCCCTCATTCATTCATAATGTAATCAGGCTTTTATTTGAAGGGTAATTTTGTTATAACGGCCGAGTTTAATTTGTATCAATAAACTGAGAGATTAGACTTTATAACCGGAGACTGAAACAATAATAACAAAAGTATCCTCTCAGATATGTTTGAGATAACGTCGAGTCAGTCTCCTCCATGTCAACGCGTGATTAAATTAAACAAAGCTCTGGCTGCACACGACACATTCAAAAATAAGGCGATGTCCAAAACAGACCATATGTTTTTTAATTATATAACCTAATGTGAATGTTGACTCTACGACGGTCACGGCAGCCGGATATTAAATACACATAACGCAGAACGTGAAGAGAGCACAGAGCACACTGTTTTGGTTACACAAAATTACATTTCCAGTCTTTGTGCTAAGCTAATCACCTCGAGCTCTTTAAAGCTAACGTACTTAACACAAAGACACAAAATGGACGTTGCACATCTCGTCAAACACAAAGCAAATGGCCTTCTTTTGTCCAAAAATGTCAAATCATATCGCAATATTAATATGAAGTACTGCCATGCTAACGTAATGTAACGCGTTAGCATGCTAACATTAGCAGTTTGTATTCAAATTAGTATATTGAAGATTTCCATGATGATACATGATAAAAACAAAAGACAACAGAGACCACAGCGGTTACATGAACACATTTTTATTGCAATAGCTCTATCGAAAGCAAAAAAGTTTTGATAAATATAAACACTATGCCCGATGCTCAAATCGCCTCTGAGTACCCCTCCTATCCCCCTTTCCCTCCACGAGGAAAAAAAAGAGAGAGAAAGAAAGAGAGAAGGAAATAAAACAAAAACAAAAAAAAGGGGGGCACCTGCTGAGGCACCGATCATAACATGAAAAAAGCGACAACTTGAGTTTTTCCTTATTTACAGGAGGATTTTTCCATTTCCGCCACAGTTTTCTCTTTTTTAAACTCTTTTTTTTTCTTCTTTTTCGTATATAGGACGTACGTCGCTGAAAAATAATGCACATACGAAGGATACACACCTCCACAGTATTTTTTTTTTTAACTCTTTCTCTTTCCTGTAAAGCTAATAAACAACAGCATTCAACTCGGAAACTAAGAACACAGGTAGCAAGGGTGGAGTGGGGATTCGCTTCTTTCCCCCCGCACACCGCCCTCTCTCCGCCGGAATCCTCCGAATTTTTCGGAAAGATTGAGGAGGAAAAAAACAAAAAAACAAGACCCGCTCCTGTTAGCAGGGCGATGAATGCCATCTTCATCGCTATGGGTTGCCATCGACAAGCATTTCCAACTGTTAACTGTACTACACAGCAGCAATAAACTGTAATATAGTTACAAAAAAATAAACATTAGGCAGAGGTTGTAACCCATTTCTTTATACAAATAACTGCAAAATGCCTATGTACTCTTAAAAAAAAATACTACCCTTGTATCGCTTTTGTTTTCAGATAAACAAGGTTGCCTGATACAACAAAACAACCAAAAATAAGATGATTATTTTCCCTCTGTAAACTAGAATACAAAATAAACCAAAGAGATTAGAGGAAAAAGGAAACAAAAGTTTTGCATAATGATGCAGTACCCTAAGTCTTCTCTGCGAGGATTATATTATGTAGGTCGTATTTCTTTCATTTCTCCGCCCATAACAAGAAAAATTCTCCAACATCAGAATCGGTAACATCGAGGACAGTTTTTGAGGTTGAATTGTTGCCAAAATAAACACAGAATCTGTGTAAATTAATTCAGTCATGACAAAGAATTAAACACGAACGGGGGTAAAAATTCAAACATGAAGGCAATCAGACATGAACGACATATATCCATTTTTGAATAATGATTCAAATAAATTAAGGTGGACTTTTCCAAAAAAAAAAAAAAATCCCCCAAAATCTAACTCTACCATTTTTGTCATAGCATTTAAAAAAAAATCAAAAGCAATGCGTCGCTGTAGCATAGTTAAGTACACAAAACATTTTCCAAACATAAAAAAACAAAACAAAAAATGTTGCTTGTTGCGGGCCACCGCTGCCTAAATATTCTTATATTCAATTCTTTGTTCATTCCAAAAGGGGACAAATGAAAATATCTCAAATTGTTCAGAATGTACATACATATATTTAATTTAATTTTTGTATAAGACACATCACAGGCTTAAAATCTTTAAACAGCATTTTACGGATTTTCACTTTGAAATCATTTAATAATAAAAAAAAAACGCGGATCTCCTGCTCGATCGTCACGACCCTCCGGAGGGCGACGAAAGGTGAAGCTCGGTTTTCGGCACCGATGTTAGGATATAACCTCGGCGTTTTAAGACGAATATCTTTCGTTAGCTCTCGTTTACGTGACGCGATGAGCACCTGTGGCCCTTTTTGGCTCCGTTACTGGAATTTGAAAAATAAATTTTAAAAAAGAAAAATGAGATGGGATGGAGGGAAAAGGTGGAGGATATTTGGACATTTGCACCTCATAGGTGTGATTTTTGTCTTAGACTAGGATATGTAAACTTTTAGTGATTAAAAAAAAACATTGGTTACGGACTCGGTACTTGATTCTGATGACGTACACGACACTCTGAACTGCTTTTGATGCAGTAAAACTCAACTTATCTGGTAAACTCGAGCAAAGAGTGATTCTTCTTTAAGTCAATTTTCAGCTTCTCAACAAGTATTGTTATTTTTTACAGTTTCATATAATTGTAAAGTTAATATCTTTGGTAATTTTTGAACTGACAATTTATTTGAAAACATGTCGAATTGTTAGCACAGCCCTAAACTTTACATACCAAGAGTTCAACGGTGGTTAATATCCCACCATACATGTTCAGCAGATCTCTAAAAATTGAAGTTTTCTGCAGTTGAAAAACACTCAAGACTGGAAGAGTATGTCATTTAAAATCTTGTGCACACGCATGAAAGCCTGCTTTTTATCTTGTATGCACAAAAATAACTTGTACGAAAATTATAACTGGGGCACAAGAACTTCAGAGAATTGACTGAAACGAGCAAAAACTGTTTTGTTCTTCGACCACAGGTGACAAATTTAAATGTTTTCTACTTTCTACTGAAGCGTCTACAGCTACAATTTCCCGCAAAACGTGACTTTAAAATTTGAGTACCAGGTGTGCAGAGTTTGTTGCATCTGTGCGATGCCGTGCCGTCGGATCGTTCCTAGCAGCCCCGGTTTAAAAACAGCCCCGGTTTGTAAACCAGACATCAACAATTAATTTAAAGATACCTCGGCATCCCGCGGCTGTGCGGGGGAGGGGAAGCTCCCTCTAACAGGATGAACAATGATGCGTCCCACACAAAACTCGGCGAGAGTGACAGGCCTTCATTCGTCCAAACAAATTAAAAGCAACAACAAAAGAGTGGACTGATGAAAATCAGGGCAAAGATAACATTAGATTAACGAATACTGAACGACGACGACGACAGAAAAAGAAGAATGCATCTCAGTGGGCTACGTTTAGCTGTCAGTCTGTGTTTTCGGCACATTTCTGTGTTACGGGAGAGCAGCGCGAGTAGAAATGGTTAAAATGGACGCATCAGTCTGCTAAAGAGAAGATTGATATGGGAGTTCACTGCCAGTCCAAGTGTGTGTGTGTGAGGTTGTAACAGGGCAAGTATGTCCACCTGGAGCTGGAGTTCAGGTTACTGGAAACCTCTTTACGTCACTCGGTGGCAGTGACGAACACCCCAGCATACATATATATATATATCTGTGTGTGTGTGTGAAATATCCTGGACTAGAGTCGCTGACAAAGAGCCTAAAACGGGGGGCACACGGGAGTTACCCTCGCCTAAATAGGGCTGCATGACCACTGTGTGCGCGATATGAGAGGAGGCTCCCACATGACCGCTGAAACACCATGTGTCCCCATGACGTACGTGCGTGTATGTGTGTGTGTGCATATATGCCACTGCTGTACAGCTCAGGGTTTCACTTTGCAGAGATTTCACGTGTGCATCAGTCTGTGTTTGCATGCCGATGTCAACGACCTTTCCATCACAGCGTTGTGTGTGTGCATATATATATATTAGATGTGTGTGTGTGGTGTGTGTGTGTTGGTGCCCCGCTCTCCCTCGCTAAAAACCTGAACTGTGGCGATGGACATATGATGGTACAACTGAAATGTAAAGAACTAAAAGAGGTCAAAACTACAGCAACTCTTGTAGAATAGGGACAACTTTAATTGAAGTGAAAGAAACTAACGCCTGCTTCGGTTTGCTCGCGCAAGAAACTTGATAAAACAATCGAGCGGCGGGGCGAAAAAAAAAAAAACATCGACCGGCCTTAGCAGCTGAGTTTCCAAAACCTCTGTGAGCTTTTTAAAGAAGAGTTCTGATATTTTGGGGAAGGTGATTATTATTTTTGGTGTTAGATGAGAAGTTAAACGCCGTTAGGTTAGCTTAGCTTAGAATAAAGACTTGAACTAAGGGGAAACAACTACCTAGCTCTGCCGAGTAACTTTCATTTGTTTAACTCTGACTTTAATGATTAATTAGTGACCTTCAGAGTAGCTGGAACTTTAATCAGAGTCATGGTAGCCATTTCCGCCAGCTTCCAGCCGTTAAGCTATGCTAAGCTAAGCTAGGCTAGGCTACTGTCTGTGGCGTCAACCTTCTCCTCTAACTCCTCGCAGGTAAGTGAAATAATCCCAAACTGTCAGACCAATCCTTCAAACACCTCAGTTTGATTTGAAAGTGGCTTCAAGAGGAGACAGACTTTAAGACAAATAAAACTTTCCAGCATTTGATTGGCGGCCGGCGTTCTTTTCCCCGCCCCGCCCCATTTTAAGTACCACCTGTGCCACGAAAGCAAACAATGGGGAATATGCGGGAATATTTGTACCTATTGCAACAAATAAATAATATGTGCTACAGAATATGAGGAGAACAATGCTTTACGGTTTGCGGTACCGTAGCTCCAGAAGCCAAAACGGTTCTCGTACCCGACTCAGAAAAAAGTATCCGAACAAGCGCGACAACAAATTCTCTGAGGCTAAAATGGATCCAGCCACGAGCTCGTACTGTTTACGGGGTAACCCATAAAAAATGTAATAACTGTTTGGTACCGTATTGAGGATGGATAATGCATGGGGTAAAAAAAAAAAAAAAAAAAAGATAATAAAAGATAAAAATTAATATTTTAAGTTGAACATAAAAGTACCATAATGCCTTTTCTTAATAATCCAGCCTCCCTTTTTTTTAATACCGTATGGAGAAGCAGAACCGTGTGATAATAATAAGACTATCTGAGGTTCTGTTGACGCCCCGTAAAGTTCACTGACCGCAGTCTGTTGAATGAGTCTGTTGAACGTGAGGAGGGGAAAGCAGCGGACACTGGCAGCATCGATTGTGAGAGGGGGAACTGATAAAAAAAAAAAAAACACAGGACAAGATATGCATAAAAAAAAAACAAAAATAAAAGATGAAATACACGTTTAAAAAAAAAACTGCAAGCGTTTTTTGATTTTTTGTCATCTGTTGTGATGTTGTTGTTTTCTGCATCCAGAGGGGAGCGGCGGGGGTGAAGAGGTCAGAGGTAACCGGCAGGGCGGGGGAGGCCAAAGGTCACAGGCAGAGAGTCAAGTGCCCCCCGAGCAGAGAGATGAGGAGGGAAGAGGAAGGTGTGGGAACCTCGATCGTCCCGTCAGTCTGAGACAGAAAACAGAAATCTGAAGTCAGAAACATCTTCAAGAGCAAACATGAAGCCATAAAACGTCACATTCGATTTATATATTATGATATATATTTTAATGGTAAGCACTTTTTAAGTTATATAAAAATAGGGACAGAAAAGGTATTTTAATACAGGAAGTTCTAACAGGACTTCTAATTAATCTAGAATATCGTGAAGTCGTCTGCGTACGCACAAAAATAAAAGCTAATAAATCTCAAAAAACAGAAAACAAGAGGTCGATTATTCACTCTACGTGACTTCTTTTCTCAAATTTCTCTAAAAATATGAGTAAATCTGAAATGACAGAAAAACTAATTTGCAACTATTTTATTCAACAATCTCAAACTCCAAAACATGAAGCAGGTTTAGGTCAAAACTGTGAAGATTTACTTCGTCACATTTTCACTGTTTTTAAAAAATATTTTACAGAATAGAATCGACGGCTGCTTCACACACACACACACACACACACACACACAACAAACACACACACACACACCACACACACACCACACACACACACACACACACACACAAAGAAAAGTGGAATGTGGCCGGTTCACTGACGGTGGTTTTGGACTGACAGTATTAGTTTGTTTTTGGACGTTTGGAAGCCGAAGTGCTGCTGCTGACTAATTTTGACCTGGAATCCGTCTACGCGTCCAAACACCGAGGAGGTGAAAAGCCTCGCCGTCCCGCCTCAGTACGAGAGAAAACCCGACATTTGTTGACACTGAAATGAATTCATACGCACACAAAACAACATTTACTTAACACAAAAGAGGCCGTTTATCGTGGAGACGAGCCACACGCACTTTTCTCAGTTTGTGACTGAGGTGTGTTGACCGTCTTCTCGAGCACAGATGTAAGACATCTCTGACCGGAGGTGGCTTGGCTCAGACTACTCGCTGTTTAAAAAAAAATCTGTTTGTCTGGTAAATAAGTGAGCGTGGCCGGTGAACTTTGGATTCAGTTTGCTGCCAGCAGACACAGACACACACACACACATAAAATGTGTTTCCTGGCCTGCTATCGTGGCTGTCAGGTCGGCTGTTTTGGTGCGGTCCAGCGGCCTCGAATGACCCTGGCGATGGCCGGCGTCCAGCTGGGTTATTCCACTGAGAGCGAGGCTTTGTCTGACACAACAATGTGAGCAGCACGCCACAATACAGATGCTTTGACAGGGGGCACTGCTGGAATGCTGCTGCTCTGTTTGTTAGCCACGGGGACGGACCGACGGACAGAGAGGCGGCGCACGGACAGCAACAACCGCTGGACATCGACGACAACACCGAGAAAGACGCCGACACAAACACAAACAAGGCGTAGAGGAAGAGCAACACTTCCTGTTACACTGACACGCTGCAGACTGTATGATGGCCCCGACGTTCCCCGCCAAAATAAAACTCTGCACGCCAAAAGTTCAACACACGCCGAGACCCAGACAAGATTCAATATTTACACGAAGGGGGAAGCGACGTTGCAAAACACGTCCGAGTCTGAGGGAACACAAGTGGAGCTTCTCACGTATCGGCTCATTTATTCACATTAATTCTTTAATGATTCGTTTGCCACAAACGGCTTCTCGTTCTCTGTAACGGTCACAAAACAATTCACGTTTAAACGTGTTATGTGTAGTACCGCGTACAAGGTGCATGTGTCCTAAAGTTAATCTTTTTACAGTGAAGTAATGTTCAGTAATGTTCCTCTGATGACCTGCGGCTGCCGAGTTTCCTGATGGACAGTGAAGTAAACTGCTGACAACTGTAGCTGCTGTTAGCTCGAAGAAGACGAGGTTTGTAGCCCTGTGCGGGAATGCTGACTGGGAGTAAAGCATGTGTCGTGCCAGAACAGGAGCTGGGTGAGCGGACACTGTAACCAGCCTCCATCTTAGCCCAATTCCTACGTAAAGCTGGTGTAAAAGAGCACCGGTCAAAGAACAATGTGATCATTTTTATGTGATTTATGTTTGTTTAATCTAAGCTTGGGCCAAATGTGAAAACGTGTTTGTGATAATTTAAGATTTTTATTAGAAAACGCAAAAAAAAAAGAGAAAGAAAACAGGTGGAAACGAGACAGCCAGACGTAAACAGAGCGATGAAGAGAGAGAGAGAGAGCAGACTGAGGTCCCTGGGTTTCTCTGCAGTCCAGGACTTTGATCAAAACAACGCTCTGAGGACACGAGCCGGACTGACCTGAGCTGACCTCGGTTAAAAACACACACACACACACACCACAAAATCGGGTTATAAAAACACTGTTCGCCAAACACCTGCATTAGCTAACAGTTTGTTGTGTCATTGCAACACAGGCAGGTGTTCAAAGCCGTGAACGTCTCTCTCTCTCTGTCTCTGTGCCCTCCCTGACCCGCCGCCCAGCCCTCTCCGGCCCTAAATCCCGTTCACCCAGCTGGGACAACAGATGAAAGGCATCATGGGAGTGAGACAGCGAGCGTGAGGGCGACAACCTTTTATGTTATCTGCTCGCAGATCTGTACGCAGTTCTTAACTGCTGTTATTTCACAGGTTCTGAGGCACTTTACACTGGTTTGGCCCAAAGAAGTGAAAACTATACATGTGAAAAGGTCAATCTCATCAACAGACGCGATGCTGAGGGTTAAAGGTGTTAAATTATAGCAAGAAATTAAGAATACCACGTTGATTTTTAAGCATTAAGAGCACAAATTCTACGGCTACTCACGCAAACAGTTTGTCTTTGCCAAACAATGAACGGACTTTACAACTAACAGCCACCTTATCGATTCAACGTCTGATTTTTACGTCCATAAGACACTTTTATTGTATATTTATGATATACGTTATTCGATTTCAATAAAAAGTGAGTTTTTATATCAAAATACTGAAACATATATTTCTATAATATTTAAGATCAACTGCCACAATGTAATTCTGTTTAAAATGTTCAAATTAATGACTTAATTTAAGTTTAAATGTGCAACAAACTGATAAAGAAATGTATAAATCATAAACACAAACCCAATTTTCTACATTTTTGCGGGACATTTTGTAAATATTGATGAGTTTTCTATTGCAGACATTCAGTTTTGTTTAATAAAGTTGTTTTAGACACATTCAGACTTTTTCTATTGGACAATTCTAAGTTCATTGGTGGAGCAGAACAAAAGACAAACATACCTCAGATTTCCGCTCAAACTTTGAATTTCCTGCAGCATTCAAACATTTTAATTTATCTAGTCTGTTGCAAACTATGCATGTTCAAAAGTCGGCAGAAGCTACAATCAAACAGACGTTGAAAACAAGTCTGAGCACACATTCAGACTCTAATAAAGTCATCTGACGTCACGTTCCAGTAAGTCGAGGGGTTCTCCGGTAAAATCCTGCTTCATCATTAGAGAGTCTGAGAGCCGGCGAGAAACAAAGCATAAAAAACAAAGACAGAAGACGTAAAAGAAACAAAGAGTTCCTGCAGCAACAGAAGCCTCCGTGATTGAGTAACGTTCAGGACCACCTATGAAATCAACACTTGAGAGGAACTTCAAAACTTGTGCAACAGTTAGGCTGCACAGCTGACAGTGTTTAGGTCCATTTATTACTCACAAGACACAACATTTCCCCTTGAGTAAGCACTGCAGGATGTCAGACACACAAGTGTTCAGTCGCTGCCTGTGACTTTATTTAATCTGCACGACTTGAAAAACTGAAATTCCCACAAAGACTTTCTGTGGAGACAAACAGCTAAAAACAACCCGGTCTTTTATTAATTATCGTGAGTAACAGATGAATAGTTTCGTCTACAAAGTGTCTGTGAGGTGACGCCTCCAGATGACTTATTTTGTCTGATGAACCGTCTGAAGTACCGCTTTTTAAGATCAAAGTTGAAGAAAACTTTCCAGACTCTCGAAGTCTTTATCAACTCGACTAAACTGTTACTAGTTATTGCGCTGATGAAACCTCAGATTATGAGCATTTCTCAACGAGCATATTCAAACTGAAAGAAAGCATTATACAAACTCTAAGTCCCTCTGCCTATCAATGCATTCCAGATCTTTATACGATCCCTGGACAGCCATGGAGTCCCACCAGAGGGTTCTGGGTCCACCCTGAACACCTCCAAGAAGATGCTGCACCACCTCGGCTCCCTACGAGCTCCTCCGATCTCTAAAGCTGAGCACGGACACCCAACGAAAGAAGCTCATTTCGGCCTCTTGTATCCGTGATCCCGCTCTTTCAGTGACTACCCAAAGCTCATGGTCATAGGCAAACGTAGACGGAAGAGCTTTGACTTCTTAAATATTCAAACAAACTCAAACTGTCTTGAAAACTCACATCGAGTTCCTAAACTACTTAAATTCATTAACCGACATGAACTCTGATGGCGCCAACACGTCCGGGGGGTTAAGGGATCAATTCCCCGTTTAGCTTAATGGACACCGCCGACGCTGCTGCTGGCCCGGTTTATAGACTCCCATGCTTCTTCAGTGCGGGCCACCCATGCCAACGGCACATGTAGTATGTCAGTGCTTGTGAATTAAGGTGCTCGTCAAACAGCCAAGTTATTTTGAGATTATTCATTCGCTATAATCTGCAAAACTTCAACGTCCGGGTGCTTTTTTAAAGAGTCGACACACAGAATTGTTGCCCTGCATGATGGTTAATATGTCTAACATCTGTGGGCGTATATATGTGGCTATTTAAGAGGGAGAGAGACCTCCGCATGCAACGCACCGAGCAAAAAGGGGAGTCCTGTTACGAGCATGCCTCGGACCGGCCCATAAATTCATGTCGGTCTGGAAATAGACCTGTAAATATAGAAAGGCCTGGACGTGGAGGTGGGAACGAGAGAGGAAAGGGCAGCCTGGTACCATCACACTCTACCTCACCCTTTACCACCTCGTATCCACTTGGCGGGGAAGAGGTGGGAAAAGGGCAGGTTCCCACTGCTGTCGCTTACATCTAAAAAGTTCCTCTCTCAACCGTTAAACTCTCCGACTTCCTCTCTTGACCCAACTCTGACCTCTTGCCACCGCTTTCCACCTGACCCATTCAGACTCCCTCAATCCTCCCGTCTGTAACCACGACGACCAAACTGTCAGAGACAAATTTATTATGGTGTCTCTGTCATTTATTTTGGTGGAACTGGATCAGTTCATAAGCTGCTGTTAGCTCAGTTTGTTAGCTGTTGTTGGCTCTATTTGTTAGCTGCTGTTAGCTCAGTTTGTTAGCTGCTGTTAGCTCTATTTGTTAGCTGCTGTTAGCTCAGTTTGTTAGCTGCTGTTAGCTCAGTTTGTTAGCTGCTGTTAGCTCAGTTTGTTAGCTGTTGTTGGCTCTATTTGTTAGCTGCTGTTAGCTCAGTTTGTTAGCTGCTGTTAGCTCAGTTTGTTAGCTGCTGTTAGCTCTATTTGTTAGCTGCTGTTAGCTCAGTTTGTTAGCTGCTGTTAGCTCTATTTGTTAGCTGTTGTTAGCTCTATTTGTTAGCTGCTGTTAGCTCTATTTGATAGCTGCTGTTAGCTCAGTTTGTTAGCTGCTGTTAGCTCTATTTGTTAGCTGTTGTTAGCTCTATTTGTTAGCTGCTGTTAGCTCTATTTGTTAGCTGTTGTTAGCTCTATTTCTTAGCTGCTGTTAGCGCTATTTCTTAGCTGCTGTTAGCGCTATTTCTTAGCTGCTGTTAGCTGCTCAGACTAGTCATCTCAGAGCACCGGGGAAGTGTCGGGACCACGGGGAGGAAGAGGATGTTTTCAGGCTCAGGGCACTGGCAAATGGAGATGGGTGTCATGTCAGAACAGGAGCTGGGCAACCGGGCAATGTAGCCGTACTCAGCAGCCTCTATGGACATAATGGCAGAGGAGAGGAGAGCAAAGAGGAAAGCAACATCTTCAAACTATTTTATCTTATCAAAACTCGACAAAAATATTCAAATGTGAAGCAGAAGTGTCAAATCTCAGACGCTCACACACTTTTCCGTTGACGATTAATTTTCTGTCCGAGTCAAGATGTTATACATCAGTCTACAGATGTGAGACCAAACAAAACAAACTGTGCTCTTTAAGCGTAGTTTGGACCTGAGGCCTTTGTGACACAACAAACGTGCCGATCATCTCAAAACAAAGGCAGAGTTGGAGCAGGTGGAGCTCTGGCACAGACACAAGGCGTAGCAGACATTATCTGAGTCACCGTCTGCTCGCTCTCTTTATGATAAGACAGGCGGTGCGGAGATGTGGTGCCCTTCCAAACGGCCTCTCAGAGACTCTGGAGACGAGTGAAAACATCAAAATCCTGCTGACCAACGGAAACAAGCACCTGCAGCTCACCTGACGGAAACAATCAATCAATGACGCTGCAACAAGCGACCGCTTTCATCACGCATCGATCTGTTCGTTACTTAACGATAGAACGTTAGAAACACATCGAGTACGTCTCCGTCACGTCGTCTGTTGACGTTAGCGGAGCCCATCTCTGAGCTAACGTTAGCTCGTGTTGCTCAGTGTCTGTTAGCAAAAGCTCAGCAGCTTCTGTGCGCATAGTGGCAGAGGAGAGGAGAGCGAAGAGGACGTCGAAGGAAAGAAGAAAGGAAGGATGGTCAGGAAGGAGGAGGGTAGGAGAGAAGGAAACATGGATGAAGGAAGGATGTAAGTGTGTAGTCAGTAGCTGCTGCTGGTGACCTTGTTGATGTTTGGCTGTTAGCAAAGTTGTCAACTCGCTAGTATTTGATCAGAAGTAATGTAATCAGAGTAAATACTCGAGTACAGCGGTAGTCATGGTTACAGAGGGGCTACACTCTGACACTGGAGACAACAAATCACAACAAACACTGATTTATGAGACGTTCCCTTAATCAATAAACACTGAACACACACGCACACACACACACACACACACACTCACACACACACACACACTCTCTCCAGGTGTGTCTGTATCAGTTCAACACTGCAGCTGAGAGGAAGTGCATTCCTGAGTGATGATGATGCGTTTCCTCTCGGCCCCGCTGTGTGCCTTGACACGCCGCCGCCGCAATTACGGCGCCACATCAAAGGCTGCCTGCCATGACTCAGCAAGCACACACACACACACACACACACACACCTAGACACACAGAGCACCAACTGTAAACACACCAACACACGCGGACTAAAACTGATCATACACAGTGTGTGTGTGTGTGTGGATTAAAATTTCTGAACATTACCTTGCACACACACACACACACACACACACACACACACACACACACACACACACACACAGCTACACTTTCATCTCCGTTCGGCACGCCGATAAACAAATGAGTCAGTCGGTGCTCGCAGAGAATCCTGACTCATGCTCACACACACACACACACACACACACACACACACACACACACAGCGAAGATTCGGGAAGGAGGTGAGCGAGGAGCCGGAGGAGAGGACGAGTGGGTGAAAAGAGGAGACGATCAAAGAGGAAGTCGACGGCTGGAGTCAAAACATCGTCTTTAGGACGCCGACTGTAGACCTGACCTCAGCACTGACACACACACACACACACACACAACGACGGGGACGCTCCTGCAGAACTTTAAGTTTTAATAACGTTTGAACAGGTGAGGCAGTCACAGGCCTCAGGTCAGCTGATGATCAGCTGTTAAAATGATAAATCAGCGTTTAACGCAGGTTTACTGTGAGTCACGCTGCTACTGGATGCTTGAATTTCCCTCTGGATCAATAAAGTGTGTGTCCATCTATCTATCGGGTGGTGTGTCGACATAAAAAACAAAGAAGCAGCAGTTTTTTTCATCATAAATTAACTCTAATGTGAGTTTTTTATGTTGTTTATATGTAAATTTATTAGTTGGGGATTTGGACGGACGCGACACGTCAAAGGCTGAATAAATCACCGGGACGATGATGCACTGCGATGTGTTTCCTCGCAATCGTCCTGACTTGAAGATATTTTTTCAAAAGATGTAAAAGTGTCTCAAGTGTCAGCCCGGAGGCAGACAAAAACACACACACACACACACACACACGCACACACCCTGCAGACATGCTGACACAAAGAAAAACAGCGCCACGTGCACACAGACAGACACCGACCGGCTACAAAGACAGGAAGTCAGGCTGTTTTTTCTTGTTTGTTTTGGGTGATTCAGTCCACACTTGACCTCAGATAAACCTCGGTTCATTCAGCAAGCTCACACACACGCAGACCTCAGAACGAACCGCCACTTCCTGTAGTGAAGCCGTTATAGACTAGACTTTGGTTCCCTGGACAGACGCCTTCAAAAAAACACAAAACAAAGACAACGGCCACGAGACTCGATCTGAAATAGATTCACTGGAGGAGCTGCGAATTGATTTAATGCGACTAATAATAGCACACGCGGCGCTGAGGGAGGAGAAAATATCCCCAAGATTTGTCTGGATTATTCTCACGAAGCAGGAAGCTCAAAACAATGACAAACAGAGTTGTTTGCTCACCCTTAGTTGTCGCGGTGACTCCGTCCGATTTGGTGAAGTCTATACTGGCGTAGGGCCTCCGTTCTCCGGCAGAAGGCACCGTCCCCGCTGCCGCCACCACCACCGCCGCCGCCGTCCCGTTGCTGCTACCAGCTCCCGACGTCACGCCTCCTGCGTTACTCCCGTCCTCCCTCAGCTCCAAGGCGATGTAGTTGAGGCCGTTCTGGTAGCCCACCGACATGTTTCCTGCACATTCTGCCAGAGGAGGAGGTGGAGGAGGTGCCGGGGGTGGCGCCCATTTCCATGGATCTCACCGGTGCGTGGGGAGCCGGCGATGAGTCCCCTAGACCCTCCAGGGAGACCCAGACGCTGTCGAAAGACGCCGAGCTGGCCCACCTGGAAGCCTGACCCTCCGTCAGGTACGATCCGTTGGGGGCTGCTGAGGTGGGGTGTGCAGCTGAAGATGAAGGGCCTCCTCCTCCACCTCCTCCTCCAGAGGGAGTCGAATTAGAGGAGGAGGTGGAGGAGAAGGTCTCCGAGCTGTGTCTCCTCCTGCCTTGCGGGTCAGCCCGTACCACCTTGGGTTCGGGCTGGTGCATCGTCGGCGCCCTGCCCGGGCTCGACGGAGGGAGAGGCGGGGAAATGGATGAGGAGGAGGAGGCGGAGGGAGCGTGGCCGTAACGTCCCTCTATCACGCAGAGGTGCTGCAGCATGGCCGTGGGGCTCGTTTGTGTCCTCTCGCCTCTGCTGAGGTTAAAGGTCATGTCCGTGTAGTCGTCCCCCATCGACCTCCAGTGACCTCCAGCGGGGACTCCTGGGGAGGCCAGCGCCCCGGGATTACTAGCCAGGGGTCGGATGTAGCTGGGCGGTTCCAGGGGGCGACGAGGCTGGGTCTGGGTGACTGGTTTCTTCCCCAGACATCCAGCGCTGTCCTGCTGGTCTGCCCCCACCTCCACGCTCATATAGTCCTGGTGTAGTTTTGGGGCTGGGGAGGGGAGGGACGGTGATCACCGGATCCCACGGAAGAAGGCGCTTCGTCTTGGTGGCGAGAGGGATAGGCGGGGGGCTGCTGTTGGTGGGGGGTAGTGAGCCCCAAACCTCGATGTTGATGTACTCTCCGGGACTGGAGGGCCCTTCGGATGAGCTGACAGTGGCGGGGACAGAGGTGGAGGTGCCTGCAGACGCTGTGGAGGACTCACTAACCCGCAGCGGGCCGTGGAAGCTTCTCCTACCTAGAGGGAGGCGGTTCGGCCTCACGACACGTCGGTCTGCCATCGCCGCGGTGGTATGGTGAGCTCCGTAAGGCGGGGGCGGGTGAGACGGAGTGGAGGTGCTACTACCCCCCCCAGCTCGCTTCTCAGGTGTGGCAACTGATGAATACACTGGCTTGGCAGGAGAACTCATAGGAACGTACTCCCCGTACTCCTTCTCGTCCGCTCTCGGGTGGGGGCTTTGTAGGAGCGAGGGAGGGAGAAATAAGGGCTGTAAGACTTCGGGGTGGCCTCAGGTGTGCCAGGCGCGTAATACCCGCCACCCCCTTCGTTTGAGAGCTTACGCCCGCACTGCTGCTGTACGACATGTCCATATACTCCCCGTTCTCCGGCCTCTCTGCTATGCTGTCGCTCCCGCTGGCGCCCAGCATGCTGGAGCTGCTGTGAGGGCTGGGGGAGGCCTGCCCCGGCGAAGGGGAGCTCCCGCTGCCCGGGAGCATCATCATGTAGCCATGGGAGTCTGTGGAGGATTGGGACTGGAGCTGGGGGTGGTGATGGGCCGAACGCGGACCTAAAGCTGGGCTGTGAAACTGAGGAGAGTGGGAGACAGGATGGGAATAAGAGCTGGGTTGCATAGGCATGTAGTCGGGAGGAGTGTCCCGCGGCGACGCGGCCACGCCACACATCATAGGCATGTAGCCGCTGTCTTCCTTGGCTGAAGAAGAGGAGGAGAGGGGAGGGCGCTCGCCACCGGTCTCTGTCCGGGAGAGCGTGGAGGGGCGGCTCTGCTGGCTGTGTTCAGAGCAGGAGCTGTAGTCAGAGCGGAGCGAGGAAGAGGAGGAGGACGGCCCGCCGCGGAGCAACCCACTGCCGAACGGCAACACGATGTCCGAGCTCTCGTCCAATGAGAAGTTGGTCTGCGTCATTTTCTGGTAAACAGCCACGCCAGAACCGCCGGTCGCTCCGCCGGTCTGTCTGGAGAAAGAGTGAGTCCTCCTCCTTAGCGACGATGATGACGACGAAGACAAGCGCTCGTCCTCCGTTGTCGACGTGCTCTCGTCCCGCGGCGTGTCGCCTCCACTGTTGTTTCCGGAGCCCACGCTGGTGCCAAACACCTCTCGGTTCCAGCCCATGGCCATGTAATCATTTAGACAGTTCTCTTCTCTGATTGGTGGCGTGTTGCCGAGGGAGTCTGGCGTGTTACTCCTCACCCGGAGTACCGGGAATCGCCTGGACTGGAGCCGTACTCGTCCGAAGAGTTGAAGCCGCCGTCGGACGGCGAGCCACATATCGAGGCACTCGACGGCCGGGTGAGAGTGTCGGAGACCGAGCCATGGCCGCTGCTGGAGGAGACGCTCACAGGGCTGTGGTGGTGGAGGGAAGTGGGACACCGGCAGCGAGGCGGAGCGGGCGTGGTAGGTGGACGTCGACGACGACCCCGGGATGGCTCTGACGTAGCGTCCACTTCCGGTGCTTGTGCCAGCGTTGCCTGTGGCGACGCCGCTTCCGCCGCTGCCGCCGCCGCCATCCTGACGACCATGATGTGGCGCGCCGAGTTGAGATGAACCAGACTTCCTGTGGCGGAGCGGAACGGCCGGTTCATCGTCCCTCACCTTCGCTGACGTCCGGAAGCGATAACCGCTCGCCCC
>CM024809.1:425243-482239 GCA_014281875.1 Nibea albiflora | reverse complement strand
AGACTCAAGTCTGCTGCAGCTCAACGCGGGTTATAAAATACCTAAACTCTCCATTAACAAGCAGCATTTTGTTTCTTTATAACACGTTAAAAGAACCGGTGTGTCGTGGGGGGCGTAATCGGGGGATTATGATTCAAACATAAAACAGATTAGGTATTCATCAAGGAGGGATTTGTTGGGTTGAGTGCATCATTCAGCGTGTTATCTGATCTGTAGGTTGCAGACAAGAGAACGTTTTCTCAGGTCGAGGTGTTAGAGCTCAGTCGCCTTAGGCTATAAATGTTTGGTAACGCTCTGATGTCACGTAGCAGCTCATGAAGCAACGCCGGGTAACTTTTCTGCCATAAAATAACAGATTTTTAAATCCGTTGATGCTACGCTGAAGCCAAACTGTAGCTGCCTGTTAGCTTATGTTAGCTGATGTCAGTTAATGTAGTTCTGGAAGACTGTGAGCTCAGGGCAGTATTATGTTCCTGAGGCATTTTGTACCACCGGAAAGAGATTTCAGACCGAGAATGAGGGAATGCTAATGAGCGGAGGTGGTGTTGTGCTAGAACAGGAGCTGGGTGAGCAGGCAACGTGTGGACTTGGTGGCAGAGGTGAAAATACTGAAAAGGGAGTTGATGGAGGACGCTAAGAAGAGAAAGTGAGAGAGGGACCAAGCAAAAAGAGAAACTTTATCTTAGTCAATAAAAAGCTGAATTTAAAAGGCGTCTCACGGGAAGTTAAATGAGTCTGGGCGTCCGGTCTGTTCTCATTTAGATTTAGATTGAGCGTAAAGTGGCAGCACAACATCGACCTGCGTCTCATTTATTTTTATTACAGACACAAGCTGATATTCCTCTTCCAGTTCATTGAAGCAGAGATGACACATTTCATATTAATCCACCGTCAGGAAAGAAGTCCGGCATCAATGTGTGGGTGTGTTTTTCGTACATCGGTGTGTGTTTGCGTGTTTCCAGTCTGGGCTCCATGCAGAGAGATAACCTGCAGCGGCTAACTTTGATTGAGTTGGCCTCGAAGGTCATTTACTTTGAGGCTGTATGTGAGCTACTCCTGTCCTAATTGAGTCCAAAACTCATCTACCTCTCCACCGCTTTTCTCCACTCCTCCATCCTGTCCTCCGCCTGTCTGAGCTGATCTTACATCGAACACCTCATCTCTACATGCTAAAAAATTCATAGATATTTCTTTGTGTGTTTACTTTACCTTTAGAGGTGAGATATATTCTGTGGTCACACTTGAAAACATGAGAAGTTTCCTTCGAGTTTTTGTTACCACTCATACGTTTCCACACTACAGTAGCGCGGATATGGAAAGTTAAGACATGATCCACGTGATAAAACTCATTTTCATCATGACGGGACTTGTTTTTGTGTTTCTTTGTCCGTTTCTGCTCTTCATGTAGATTTGTTGGCTGTTTTTTTTTTTTTTTTGGCGCTACAGACAGTTTTGCTGAGAAATCCACAATTTAATGAGCTGAATATGTTAGAATCCACACATAGCCCGGAGCCGTTTGTTTGGATGTGTCTCTTAATACAGTCTGCATTTGAATTTGCCCTCAACAACAACAAGAAGACATTCTGGCTTTATTTAGTTTAAAAGAGTGTTTTCTCAAGAGGAAAAACATCAGTTGGCAACATTTCAGCAAGTGCTGCAAAACAACACTTTAAAGTCCAAGTGACAAAGATCTCCAGTGGTTATAGAGACCGTGAGCCCAGGGCAATATTACTGTTCTCGAGGCATTTTGTACCACCGGAAAGAATTCTCAGGCCCAGAATGAGGCTGAATGCTAACGAGCGGAGGCGGTGTTGTGCTAGAACAGGAGCTGGGTGAGCAGGCAACATGTGGATATAACGGAGGAAGCTAAGGAGAGAAACTGAGAGAGTGAGTAAATCTGGGACTGACTTTTAAGTGGTTGGTGAAATAAAGGCTGAATGATGAAAGACAGACGCCGAGCTGGGCTGACTGCTGCTGCTGACTAGTCGGTAATATCAGCTAGCTGCTGTGTCTTGCGTTGTTGGCTTGTGCCTGATGTTTGGCTGCTGGCGAAGTCGTCGACTCGTGGATGCTGTTTCTCCGTCTTAACACGACCTCTACTAGCAGCAGAATGAGCCTGAGCATCAGCTTCACCTGTTTGTCTTCTGCAGGACTCTTACATATTTGCCCCTGCCACACGTGTCGCACGCAGACATTTTCAATGCTACACGAGACACGATGAGGTCACGCGAATGAGACCATGCACGCGCGGCGCGATGCGACGCGGCTGCGGCGGGTGAACTCGGGCCGAGTCGGCTGGATGAATTGTGACCATTTCCGGAGATTTATTGGGACCGACATTATTTAATCAGGATGATTGAATCATTTTTCCGTCCAAAGAACAGGCCTGAGCCTGAGCTTGTGTTCTTGTGTGTGTGCGTGGATTATTTTGGAAGCTTAATTATTATTTAATCATCCATTCTGTTGATTCCAATTAAAGAAATACAAACATACTTGCCGAACGCTGTGATAGAAGACCGTGTGTGTGTGGTGTGTTGCGCGCAGATAAAAAGTTGCTAAACTAACATCCATAATCGCTGTCATCATCATCGCTGTCATACATCATCGCTGTAACCGCATTGTGAATGATTCATTGTTGATTCAAATCGTCTGAGAACATTCGGTGACGTCCCCCGCGCTGTTTGGGTGTGTTGGTTGTTTGTCTGGTCGATCACTCAGGCAACTGTGGGGATCAGTGCAGACACGCCTGATGGATGGCGCACACACACACACACACCACAGTATAGATCAGGTGCTGCAGTAGACATCGGTGTGTACGTGCATCTCCAGGAGAAGACGTGTCGACGTGTGTTTGTTTGCGCGAAACACTGATTAACGCCGGTGCAATCAGCAGCGTCTTGAACTAACAGACGGATGCAGAGCGAGCAGGCGTGTGACCACACGTGGCCCATTAAGCTGCAATCAACCTTCCCTTTCCTGTTTAGTATTCCTGAAGAATTACAGCCACGGAGCAGAGACGTGGACAGAAAAAGGTGCAGGGATGAACTGAAGAGGACAGAAGAGGGATTAAAAAAAGCATATAGGTTAACGTAGATCCATGCAGGCGTATTTTGAAGCTTGTAATGATTCGTTACAGCTGACAGCTGACTCAAGGCCACGACGGGAATATCAAACACAAATCTCTGTCCAGTCATTCATTTGACACTATGTAACTTCACCCACAAGGAGTACGCAACACTTTACTGCACCAACTCGAACACCGCCAACTGCTTTACTGATTTTGGTGCAGCTGGATCATCTAGTTTTCTATTTTCGCCTGCTATGGACATAATGACAAAGAAGAAAAACACCAAAGCAGAATTAAACGGAGAAGGGAACAATGACGGGAGTGGACCGGTCAAGAAGCTGCCGGACTACGTAGAGGAGGTCTGGGGCTGATTTTTAGTCGGGGTTGGGAGTGCTTGGTGAAATCCCCGGGGCTGAAAGGGTGATATACTCCCTAGAGCAGGTTCTGGGTTTGCCTTGGGGTCTCGTCCCAGTTGGACCTTCAAAGAAAGGCACCCTGGGGGCCGAACCGCCTCCTCCTTTTCAACAGGATGGAGCAGCAGCTCTACTCCAAGCTTCCTCCAAATGGTCACTACCCAAGCGAATAAAAAGCTACATCATCATCAGACAACAGCCGACGGGTTCTGTAATTGCATTTCGACCAGTGTGTTCCACCTCTTTTACTGCATACTCAAACCTGACTGGTGAATGCTACTTCAACTACAAATGAAAGCAAACACTCCTGCATTCATATGCAGATGTCTGTTTATAGAGATTACTGAAGCTCTTGACCTGCCATTGATCCGCACCTTTGACCATCGATTCATCTCCTTATCCTCCTATCTTATGTTATCCCTCCATTCTCATCACAGTGTTGTCAATAAATGTTGATAGACCAATAGCTGAATGCCACGTAGTCAAAGGAACTGTGCTTCCTAGTCTTTTAATATGATAACACCTTTCAGGAGAAGGTCCAGATAAAATAGATCCATGTTGATAGGGTTGAAAATTCCTGGAAATCCGACTGGTGAAAACTATTCTAACATGCACAAAACTCAAATATACTGAAAACATTTTTGGCCTGTCAAGATAACGTCAGCGTGACTTTTCTGAATCTGTGTTTCTGCTGTCAAGCTGCTAAAATGCCACACACTTTCCTCCCGGGCAAATCTGTTTGGCTCGTGTGCTTGTTCACTGTTTGCACCCAAACTCAGCTAATCAAAATGTTTTCACAGACAAACACGAAATGACCGAATGCGACACCGGCTGATAACCGACGAGACTTCTCACATCGTCGCTGTCAGACGCACGACGACCTGAATTAAATCACAAATTATGAATCACCAAGTGACGCCAAAACATCCGTTGACGATCGATGACGAATGTCATGAAAACTGCCTCGTCAAGGTTTTCATATTTGGGTGCAGACTAGATTTTTTGTTAAAGTGGCTCTAAGCAACATTTGTACAATAGTTACGGGTCAATGACTGTGTGTAATGTGAATGTTTGGATGCTTCAATGTAGTCAAGTTCAAGTAAATAAGGTCATTACAAAGACCAGAGTGTCTCGAGACCAGGAAAGGACTGAGACTTTGAGGGGTTGTGACCAAGTCAAGACCAAGACAAGTATTACTGTCAGTGAAAACTACAGATCTCATTTACTGGATAGTTTGAGGTGAAACCTCTCCTTTGCGGTTGGACCTGGCTGAAATGTTGTAGGAAGACGGCCTTCCTTTAATTTAATGTTTTGACTCAACATTGGAATAGAAATTCGATACACAGCTGACCACGTAACAACCCGACATCCTATTAAACAAACGTGGGCGTTCGTGCAGAATCCTGGCAGGGGCATTGTAAGCAAGAACAGCAGTTGATGGCTGGTATGATATCACAACTATCAAGTCGGCATCCTACAGCTCATGTATAACTTGCAATATTACAGTGCAATGTCTCAGAGAAGCAATAATTATTTCAATAATTGCATCATGACATGCTGCATGTCACAGTGTGCTGGCAGCAGATGGTGAGTGGGTGTTTGGTTCGGGTTCCTGAGATCGGGGGTAGAAATCTACAGCAAAGGTTGCTTACATTTACACTGGGTGAGATTTACAGGCATCTCTCGTCTTTTCATGATTTAAGTAGAAAGGTGTAAAGAACCAAATCAACACAAGCACTTATAGCACACTGGAGCATGCGATACTGCACTGAACAGACGTTACTGAATGATGAGTGTGTATACGTATAACCCTAACCTTACCTCGAGCAAACTCGTACCTTTGCTTTTAGAAATTACACATTTAAAGACTCTCCACAAATACATATTATAGTAGAGATGGAGACTTCGGGAAAGAGAAGTTGATGTTTAAATGTTTAGTCACAGTAGTGGCATGGCTCATGGATTGGAAATGTCAACCCGTTCATCTGTTGGGTGGACCGTCCCTTTGGTGCAGACTGGAATCGCCATGAAACTTTGTACATATGTTCATGGTCCCCAGAGGATGATTTCTAATGATTTATGTGATCCCTGACTTTTCATCTAGCACCTCCAGCAGGTCAAGTGTTTCAGATCTTTCTCACTAAATTTGGCACAGCCATCGATGGTCCCCAGACGATGAGTCCTATTGACTTTGGTGATCCCATGACCTTTCCTCTGCCGGTGTGCTTACATACATTACTAAGCACGAACATGGTAAACATTACCTGCTGAATATGATGATTGAACATTGATGAGAATACCCTAAATATGATGTGGTCCGCCTACGTTGCAGTATCTTTCTGTTTTCTAAGGTGTGTTTTGTGGCCAATTTTGTTTTCTTTGTGGTGAATGAAGGTTCAATTGTCCTGCTCACCGATATGTTGAGCTGTCTAGGAGAGACGGACTGAAAAGTATGTGTACGTGCATGAATGTTCGATTGTTTGGTGAAAACCTACCGTAGAGGATGTTTATTAGGGAGATTGGCATGACCAAGATGCCGACAAGCATGTCTGCCACCGCCAGTGACCTCAGGAAGAAGTTGGTCGCATTTTGGAGCTTCTTCTCCAGCGACACTGCCAAGATCACCAGGATATTGCCTCCGATCGTCAGTGCGATGATGACAAGTATAAGCAGTGCTGGCCAGTTTTTCTCTTTTATCGCAGCCCTGGTGACAGACTCCTGGGTAAAATTGTCCAAACCACCACTCATGGCTGCCGCACCTCCACCAACGCTGCTTCCAAGCCCCCGTGGCAGACTTTGGTTCAGGTCCAGGGGATTGTTGCTTGACCAAGCCATCCGACCTCCAACCTCTAGGGAAGAAGTGGTAGTGCTAAACCCGCCAAGAAGAGCCCTCGCCGGACCTCCCATCCCAAAGACAGACTCTTACCCTTTTGGTGGAAAGAGGAGGTTTTAATTCACCTTCTTCACCAGCAAAGGGAGGACGAAGGTGGAGAGAGGGATGTACTCAGCATCGAGAGAGACTTATCAAAGAGTTTTGAAGTGTGGTTTCAACAGAACACCAACAATCAGTACAGACTGATGAACACAGGATCCAGGGAACAGGGAAAACCAGGGAGGAACTAACCTTGGAAATGGGGAGTGACGGGGAAGAGGGGATTGGGAAGAACTAGCTACAAGTGTTTTGATTATATTCCAATAAAGTCTCGTTAGCTGCAAACAGCCTCGAATTGTTCCCTGTAGTTTGAATCTCCCATCTCTTGCCAATGAGTCATTGGCGACGAGTTCTCAATGTGTACGCTGAGCCAAGACGTCCTGTTTTGCTCCGCGGTGTTCAGTCACATCCACCTCTTGGGAGTTTAAGAGCTTCTATCATATCCATGGCTGCTGCTGCCTGCGAGCTGCGGGATGCCTGCTCCGGAGAATCAGTCAGTTCTAATATCGGCTTTCAACTGATGACGAGCTGATGTGGTTGGACGCATCCGAGGAGTTCCAAGAGGCTTTTTCTCCTTTCAGGTCAGAGTTGACGAGGTTGATCTGTTGAAGGAAACGAAAAGAGCAGATCAGGAAAAAGATTTTGAACTTCCTGTTTTCACTGCTTTGTCGCTGTTTCTGTATTTCCACACTTCCAGACAAATCAGCGTTGAATTCACACGTTTAGCGTTGTTTATGTTAGTATATTGGGCAATTTGCAAAGAAGACGTAGAAGAAGAGTGTACCAGGCTGTAAACATGTTTATTTCTGCTTCAACATGGGGACTTATGGAGACTGACTCGCTTCTGGAGCCAGCCTCAAGTGGACGTTTGAGGAACTGCAGGTTTTGGCACTTCCGCATTGGATTCACTGAGACACAGCTCTTGTCTTTCATCATCAATTCAATCAATCAGACCTTCCTGTCTTAAAATCTTAACGTCTATACACACATTGATCTTTCCGACCTTCATTCATCCTATTTTCCATCATCCATCCTTTCTTTGCAGGATCCATCATCAGTTCATTGCTTTCCTTCCTTCCTTCCTTCCTTCCTTCCTTCCTTCCTTCCTTCCTTCCTTCTCTTTAAATCTTACCTTCCACTTTCCCTGCATTTCTTCCACCCACTCCAACCATCCATCAACTCGGCTCCTCAGTTCTTTCCTTTTTTGTTCCCTTCTTCCTTTACCAGACTAATTTATGGTATCATCTGCACTCGTAATAAAGGTGTGTGTGTGTGTGTGTGTGTGTGAGAGAGAGAACGGCGGCCAGCGTCAAACGCAGTCATTTAAAATAAACTCCGGGAGATAAAACGAAACAGAAGCTTTTGATGTTTACACTCTCAGATCGCGGTGTGCGCGCAAAAGTTCTGGCTGTCCTCTCGATTTACCCTCAGCACTCAGGCGGCCTGGTGATTTAGTACCTCATAAACGTCTTCAAGGATGCGTGGAGGAGTCAGAGAATACTGTACGTATGTATGTGTGTGTGAGAGAGTGTGTGTGTGTGTGCACGTATGTCTTTGCATGACCTTCCTCCCTGCAAGAAGCATTAAAAGCAATGAGACATTTTTCAGGCTGTGTGAATGGGTGTGTGTGTGTGTTTACTTATTTGTATGTATGTGCCTCAGTCCATATGTGTGTGTGTGTGTGTGTGTTTGAGATAAAAAGGCAGCACATCGCCTGGCAGACTCAGGCCTCCAGCTGAGATAGTTTAGTGGGCGGTGAGTCTATGATAATATCAAGAGGAGCACAACGAGCACTCTCAATGTGTGTGTACACGTTTTTCTCATTGCTATAAGCAGAATAATAATAATAAAAACCTGTTTTCAGCCTGTGTGGGCATCTGAACAGTAAACCAGAGTCTCATCCAAACTGCCTCTCCAACTTCCAGTCCACGCTCCACTCCGGCCACCCTCCGGTTCCCTGTGGACCGAGCTACCGGCAATAAATTAATACCACGCCAGGACAAATCAGGACCATCTATATCTTTAGCAGATTAACAGAGGCCGCAAACCGTGCTTTCGATCAGCGTTCATTGATTATTTGTCTCGGCTAAGTCTGCGCTTTAGCAAACAGGACTGTGAGACGTGGAGTCAATAAAACGACGGAGCGGCGCGGGTGAAATCGGAGCCTTTAACGAGATGAATGTATTCTGAATAACGATCAGTGAATGTGCGGTTTACAAATCTAAGTGAAATGAGTGTGATAATGTGTGTAACGGATGGGCTGCTTGTTATCTCGTCCTCTCAGGGCGAGCGTCAACGTACACCCTTAGAAATAAAAGTTCATGATGGTCATGGTGATGGGAACTTTTTTGGATTCAAACTTGGGTCGACTTGAAGAACCAGAAATCAGCACAACAAATGTTTAAAAGGACCAGAAGACAGACAAAAGCTTCTTCATGGCATTAAAGTAAAAGAACTTTCTTTGACGAGTTCCCCAAAGAACCTTTGTTTGGACGGAGGTGGAGAAGAAGAAGAAACTGAGAGCCACCCAAAGTGTAACCAACCCTTCGTCTCCACAGGACGGTAATTTGTTATCCTCAGAATAATTAACTTGAACAGTTTGAGCCTTAAACCTGGCATGAAAACACTCTAACCGGCCACATCATCCGGGGATTATAATAATTGGTGTCGAGTGTAAAAACATCCTCCACTCCTCTTTTCTCAGAGAGAGTCACGCGGATACGGAGAGCCGTTTCACCGCGGGGACGGATCGTTGCTGCACCTGCTGCCCCGCGAGATAATCCAGCGGAGGGTGGAGCGCTGGCTGCTTTTTGGTGTGGTTTGATGCTTAATTAACATTCGAGCGTTTATATTAAACATTCACAAACAGCAGCAGCTGGGAATGTTGGTGAATTATTGTCTGTATGAAGATGTATTTTGGAGGGAAGTCTTTGTTTGGTTCTAATAATCGCTGGTTTTATATTTGAAAGTGTTGCTTTAAAGCTAAAAGAGGAGCGAGCTCAGCAGCTTGATTTACAAACTCAGACTTTTCTCAACAGCTTCTACCTGCTACCTACAAGACGAGCCTTTCCTTGCAGCGGCAGCGGCCCTCTGAGACTGTAAACACCATAAATTATGGATTTAAATTCTGTGGTTTTCATTTGTTTGTCTGTCTGGCTAGCACTAAATAAATAAACTTCAACAAGTATTTGCAGGTTACTTCAAGAAAACAGAAAATTGGTGCAACAACAAAGAGAAATGTGAAACATTGTCGTCCCACTATCAGGAAACCGCCCACTTACTTCTCCTTGCCTGCCGATCGATGTGCCTGAGCTTTGCCACCGCTTCCCATTACCGCCGGCGGTGACCCTCTCCGTTATCTCGCTGTTTCTCTCCCGCTGTATCAAACCCTCTGTCATCTGTCACTCCACACCTCCGGAGCGAGGGATCAGCATCATCCATCTGCCTACGGAGGGAGAAGGAGAAAAAAAATATTCTGAGGTTAGACGTGACGGAAAACCTCGTGAACCTCCTACAACTGAATGGACTATTAATCTTCTTTCATGCAGCACAATGAACAAACATCATCTGGTTAGATGATTCTCATGAGTCTTTAGTCGGAGCCAAATCTTAAAATCTCGACCTCTCTTTCAACACATGTATACAGCTAAATACTTCACAGGAATTAGGAGAGAGGTGTGACTTTCCTCTTAAAGCCTGGCTCTGCAGAAGGCAGACCAGTTTAGACAGGTTTAAGACGTTATCTTAGTGCGAGGTCACGAAGAGTTTGCTGGCACGTCGATGAGGGAGAAGAAACAAAAACAGCTCAGTTGTCATGAACGGGGAAATTAGCTACAGAGACCAAAACTGTTTTTTGTACCAGGCTGTAAACATGTTTATTTCTGCTTTAACATGGGGACTTATGGAGACTGACTCACTTCTGGAACCAGCCTCAAGTGGACGTTTGAGGAACTGCAGTTTTTGTCAGGCTGGTGCTCCCCTGAACATGTCTACCAAGCTGAATCCAGTGGAATACATACAGTAAGTCTGGAAGAACCTGTAGTTTCTTCTTTATGTTTGAAACAAGAGCGTGAGGTGTATTCAGTCGGCCGCATTCTGACCACTACATGACACTAAATTCTGCACACTGGACCATTAAAACTTTCCTGCTTTATGTTTAATCATCTTCTAATTTCCTGCTTCCTTCCTCCTCATCTTCCTTTCCTTGATCCCTCTGTCCTCCCTTCTTAACCTCTGACCTCCTCAGCCTCCCTCCCTCTCCCTCACAGCGATCCATCCATCCAGTCGCTCCATCACGTCAGATCGTTTGTCTCGCTTTGCCATCATCATTTTTTCTCCGTCTGTCTGTCTCTCTGCGACGCCTGAAGGCTTGCCCCCCCGTCTTTGGCTTTGTATGAGTCTGAGTGTATAATCTCTCGGCTGATTTCGGCTCTGTTCTCCGTTGTGTCTCTGAGCCAACGCGCCGCGATCTGTTGTCTGTTTGCACAGCTGCATCGCAATGCCTTCGACGCGCCGACACGTCCGGAGCTGCATCGCTGGAGACGTTAAGCTCGCTCGTACAGCAGACACAATATCTTTACAACCCACCCTCCTCTTTGCATCTCACACACACACACACACACAGATGGAGGGATTATGTGGCATCACATTAGCGTTGCAGCTCTGTGTTAATGCCTTTACATAATCCAGAATAAACTTAACCGCTTTGACTCTTTAAACACGTCCCGCCGTTGGTCTCTCTCTCTCTCTACTTCACAATCCCAACGGCCCCGGCTAACGAATGGAGCTAACGTTAGCTAACAGCAGCTACAGCTGGCAGCAGTTCACTTCTTCTGTCCATCAGGAGACTCTTTAGCCGCCTTGGCCTTCAACTTTCGTGTTCAAGCGTCGTTTCGTGTTGCAGCATGTAGAAGAGAGAGACAGATATTTCACTCAGGAGTTGGTGGAGACCAAAAACGGAGCTAAAAGACCTCAAAGAGGCCACATACACAACTCTGAATAAATCATAGTGCTGCACCATCGTTTCTGGGTGTTTAAATAAGCACCCGCAGCTAACAAGTTCAACATATCAGCTTAACAGCTGATTATAAGTCAGCTGTGGCCAAAGAAAGATACCAACCAAGCTATCGATGCTATCTTGTTCGTTAGCAGGCCAGATCTACAACTATTTCAGACTCAGAGGGAAAACCAGAAAATATGATCCAGTTTCACCAAAATCAGTGAAACAGTTGGTGGTGTGTGAGTGAAATGAGAGCAGTAACATTACATATTAAGACAAAAGTGACAAATTGCCTCAACTGGGGGTCCTCCAGTTAATTTTACAAGGACGTATTGATATTTAATTGGTGCCTTTAAGTTCATACAGCTGGAGTAATTTGTATTTGTAACCCTGCGGGGATAAAAGGACTGATGGAGGGAGGCGAATAGAGAAATGGGGAGAGAGAAATGGGAAAACGTCACTCAGTCGATAAGTGGAGTTAATGAAAACGGAGCGTTTTCCACTGCTATCAGCGCTACGTGTACGAAAATGAAAACACACCCTCCCAAACAGGATGCAGGAGCACTCAACCATACGTTACGGCACGCACTCTCAGCGGGAAGAAACTCATTATGTTACATGAATGGCCTCTCGGCTATTAATCAGAAACAGACCCAGTATCACTCAGCTGAGAGAGAGAGAAGCAGATACTGTAAAGAGTGAATAAAACACAAAGGGAAGAGGCTTTAAGCGAACAAGAAATAGGAATCTTAGAAGCATCTTCCTGTCGAAGAAGATTAATTAAACTATAGATAGAAAGAGACAGACGGCAGATTACAGCCGAACTTTAGAAATGTCAAGAAAGAAGATGCAAAAAGGTAAATTTCAATGATCTGTCATCATAATTTAAATTCCAGTTGCTTAAAGGTCAGCTTATGTATAAAAAGTGCAATATGGTCATCTATTACCGAAAGGCTGCTGTGAAATATGCATGAAGCAGAGAGAGTTCAATGTTTCTGGAGGTCGTGGCTGGTAAACATTTCAGAATTTTAAAAAATAATAAAATTAGTCCGACCTGTTCGCCGAGCCGTCTGCTCATCATTTATTTAACAGTTGCACTTACGTCTACGATTAGAAAATAATTTATTCATTGGCCAAAAACAAGTTTCCGCTTCAGTGAAAGTCAATGCTGTGTCTGAGGAAACTGGACTGAGACTTTCTAATTTGAAGTGTTAAGATACGGTGTGTAATATGAAGAAGTTGGATTTATTATTGAAGCAAAGTTGGACGGATCATTTCTCTTCTTTTCTACGTTAGCCGTTCGTGTTTCTTGACCAACAAAAACAGCAGCATTGGCAGTGTTGGTAGAGTTACAATGTAATCTGACACAGTTCTTAATTAATCAGTAACCAAATTCAAGTCCCCGGACTGTGAGTTCAGTTCACCAGTGGAGTGTTGGTGTTTTGGACCACCGGGAAGGTGCAGGGCGTAGGGGAGCGGAGCCCATGTCATGCCAGAACCGGAGCCGGGCTAGCAGGATACAGCATGCCTTATTGGTTACCCATTTTTCAGATTAGCCGGGATGGCCACCACACTCTGGACGTGAAGTCCAGCCTCTTCAGAAACTCTGGAAGTGTTAGTTGAAGTGTCCTTGGTGTGACGTGACAATTCCCTTCTGCTTATCCGGGGTCGGATCACATTGGCGGCAGGTTTATCGGAGCGTTTCAGTCGTTGTTCTCGCCAGTAACACATTCCTGTTCCTCTGTGGGATCCCGTGGCATTTCCAGGCTTCCCTCCAAAGAGTTCTGGGTCTTATCCAGGATATCTTCCCAATTGGACGCATCCAGAACACCTCCAAAGGACGGCGCCCGGGAGGCATCCTGATTAGATGGCTCCTCGCACCGCAAATTTAGTTAAACTCATCGTTAAAGCTGTTCCTGCAGCAGAGTTTCATGTTGTCTCTCTTGTCTCACCTGACTTGTCACCGTTACAGTATCTTCTCCACCGCCTCTATCTTTGCCAATAAATCAACGCACCTACCTTGTTTTCGCTTTAATTAAAGGTTGTGACAGTCCAGTAATAAAAGAGGAGGCTCCTCTGTGTTTAAGAGCGTGCACAAAACACTTTCTGCTCCACGCCAACTCTTTTGTAAGTGTCTGCATTTGTGTGTGTGTGTGCATTTATTCCCCGCCCTCCTGCTGTCAAAAAAATTCCATTAAAGCAGAGCTGATGTGTCAACAGCAAGATCAGAAGCGCAACAACAACCGGGGCTCCGGGTGGGGTGAAATGCAAGCGGCCAGAGAGATATTTTACCCTTAAAAATGAGTTTTCTCGTTGATTTATGTGCTGCTCATCCAACGGTTCCTCTTAACCACAGAGTCCAGAAGGAAGCCAGAGCCAAAAGCTCTCCTGAAGAACGTATCGGTGTCACCTGTTCACCAAACTCAGGTTTTTATGTATTTCTGAGGCCTCTGAATTCAAGAGTTGAAGAATGAATCCTGTGTGGGTGACTCCCCGATGTCGGTAAAAACAAGTCAGACCTTTATCGTTCTCCTCGGCAGGTTGAACTTGCGCCTTTAAATCTTGTGCAGAGAATGAAACACCCCAACTAAGCTTAACCGAAGCAATCAGTAGTTTTTCTCTTCTCGTATTGTGAAAGCAATAAAAGGCATCGCCCCCCGGTGGGAACTATATGGTGACCAAGACTGTGGAAAATGAAAGAGACCGGTGGATGAGTTGATTTCACACCACCGGGAACGTGTGCAAAAAAAAGAAGGAGAGAAAAAGCTTGAAAGAAATGAAGTGAAGGTGTGAGGCTGAAGGTAAAATATGCTCAAGAGTGTGAAGTGTGACACTTTCAGGCACCAGCATGTCAACTCCTGACGGTGACTGAGAATTGGAAGTAAATACATTAGGGAAAATAAACATAATGCATTTACATTCAGGTTTATTAAATGTGATCTAAGATGTTAAAAACCGTCTTTTCATGTCCCAGCTATAGCTGAGCCGGGCTCGAGAGGTTTTCTTGGTGCTCTGAGATGCCATAACGTCTCTAATGTTTGTGATGCGAGGTGACCAGATGGTGAAAAAAAGAGATATGCCCATACCCCGAGAGTTTCAAGCTGTTTGAGAAAGACTGGAGGAGACCTAAAGGAACCAGGGTGCCAAATAAATCATTAAACAAGCAAATCATCTGTTGTAATATCACACTCCAGGTCATGCTGTTATCGTGAATATCAGCACGGCTGTGAGTCGGTTGTAGGTACAAGACTGCAGACTGTTCAAATATTCATAAAGGCCAGTGGATTCATAATAAATGGTGTCCTGTCATACCCACTTATGTCATAACTAGGTTAAGTTTGAACTTTTCGGATTTGGCGGCATCTCCAGCTGTCCCCATAATTCCCATAATGCACGGCTTTCCATCCCGGAATGTAAATACAGCACTTTTCCTCCTGGACTATACGTACAGCACACCAGATGGTGTCCAGTTGTGGCTTACGTACATGCTGAACATGTACTTTGTCTTCATGCATGTGTGTGTGTGTGTGTGTGTGTGTGCACTCAAATCTGAGTGTTTATACAATGGTCAAACCCACATCCCATCCCAACGGCTAGTTGCATTTTACTGGCTGCTCTGTCAGCTCTTTTACTGTTAATACACATTAACACATATTTTATTCATCCCAAACAATTTCTGGCCGATGACGTGTGTGTCTCTCTTTGTGAGTCTTTCATTTATCCAGAAATTAGCACCAACAAAGGCCGTTATGCAACCAAAACTGAGCGCTCCATCTGGACAAACGCTGAAAGAAAATAGTCTAAATATCGCTGAACATAAAGGTTGAATTCTTCCTACAATCCTCGTTGGATTGTGCTGGAAGTCAGAGACGATCTGACAGTATTTTGTGTGACTTGACTTGTTAAGTACATAGACTCCCAGTGACAATACTGATCCACTCACATAAACATGAGCCGCGATGAAACCTCGCGGGCAGCAAGTCTAATAACACAGAATGAGGCTCTGAAAGCCAAATGAAATATTGAACATTTCTGCATGAGAGCAAACCACACTGAATTAAAGTAAACAGCTGGTTGGTTTAGACACAGCAGACTGTAAAATGGTAAAAACATCGAATTCATGTCAAAGCCAAGGACAAAAAATCGAGTTCTCAATCCATCCATCATTATTCTAACTAAACCGAAAGCTATTATGGGATCATGGGTCCTACATCTGTGGGCTACATAGGTTTTAATGGTAATTAAACATTATGTAAAGACTTTAGGGACAAGGCACAGATGGTAATCACAAACTGGTACATGCACGTACACACATTAACATCCAGCAACGCATACTTTGTTGCAAAACGCACAAAAACGCCAGTGAACAGACATATACAGGCTAATGTGGTGTTTCACAGGGGAAGCACACGAAGTTTAATGTTCCACATGGGAGCTTCTGAAGCATTTTACATATTAATTACATGTTTTAATCGTGCTAAGATGACGCACGTCTTGGCTTACATAACTCAGAATTCAGCGCAAGGTGAGGAAAGAAGTCCTTGGCTTCCACTCAGTGAAAAAGTAATCAACAATGAACGAGTCAAATGTGTCCACAGTCTGTGTGCAAGTTTGTCCAGAGAAAGCTTTTCTGTCAAGAGCTCTTTGACATAAATACTTATATACAGTATATATATAAATACATAAACGTGGGTGTGACTTAGTGCATATGTGTGTGTTCATACAGGAATCCGGATAATCCAGTTTCTATGATTTCAGTCTCTTAGGCTCCATTTGTCTTTCTCCCTTTGGATTTCTACGTCTTTTCTTTCTACCTTCTCTTTCTCTTGCTTCTGTTTGTATTCTTGTTAATTCCTCAGTTTTGTCTCTCTTCCATCACTATCTTATCCTCAGCCTTGTAGTAAAGATGCACTTCTTTGCAGATGACATTCTTCTTTGTAGAATCAAACTGAGCTTAAACAAACAGCCTTCTTTTTAGCTGGCTAAAGCTAAGTCTCAGATTTTAATCAAATCTTGTCTGAGCACTGAGCAGGACGTTTAGTTCTGAAGCTTCAAGGTTTTTCTTTTTAATGTAACTTGTATTGAGATTTTTTTCATTCTTTTCCACAGGTAAGAATGAACATTGAGTCTCGGCTATGACAGAGAGGTTCAATGCTGAAATAACAGACCAGAAACATTCAGGAACATTATGTGTTCTTGCATTTTGCATTGGCCATAGACATGGGCAGATTTATTGGTCTCCACCACTGACTGAAAAAATATGGCTAACTTTCGTGTGATGATTTTAAAGACTTGAGTTTGGGATGAGCATTTATGATATAGCATCTCGTGAGAGACACATTAAAGGCAATAAACTGACATGAAAGGAAGGAATAAATAAGAATGAAGAATACAGAGAAGAGAAGACATGAGTCGTCTTTTTGCCAGAACTGCTGTCAAGGTGCTCTTTGCCCTTGAGTGGGCAGCGACACACTCCTCCATCTCTCTTGCCTTCTCCTCTCAATCCATCCATCCATCTCTCCCCGTGCCTCCCAGTAAATTTTAAGTGGAGGAGAAGAACTGAAGAGCAGACACTGGAGGGGGGGAGTGACACATCTTGCTCTCTCCCTCTTGCTCTAGATATTTATAACTCCATCCCATCCCCCCCACCACCTCTTTTTCCTCCAACCTCACACTCACTTTCATCCTTTGCCATCGACCTGCCTCTTATGTGGTTTATATAGAAGATGTTTTGACAGCACGAGCAGTGTCTCGGGGCTAAAAGTCTTAACCTGTCTAAAAATGTTGCCACTTCTGAAGTATTAAGAAAAACTCTTAAATCAACACAGGAAGGGTCAAAATTTTGAACCGTGCACTGACAACCTGCAGCATCTGTCACTCTTATGATATGTTCAGCCTTCAATAGGTCCATAACAGACCATTTACTGGTCTTCACCAAAAGTTTAATGTCTTAACAACTGTTTATATGGGAGATTTGTGGTCCCCTGAGGTTGAATCCCAAAGACTTTAGTCTTCCCAAGTGTCACTTTAGGGCTACCTGCAGGTTTTTTAGCTTTCAGCTTCAATTATTGAATTGATTATTAAGAAATATAGAGATTTGGGGTCCCCTGAGGTTGAACCCTTGACTTTAGTCATTCCTTGACCTTTACTTTCGGGCTATCTACAGGTTTTATGGCTTTAAAGTTTGATATCCAAACAACTATTGAACTGATTATCATAAAATATAGAGATCGTGGCCCCCTGAGGCTGAACCCTGGACTTTAGTTTCCCAAGTTTTGCTTCTATTGCTAGAAGCTTTGAAGACATTGTAAAGTGCTTTAAACATGGTTCCATGAAGAACTGAGAAATTATCATTTATGAAATTCACCACTGAGCTTGCATTAATTAATTAATTACTCAATGAGTTACTTTACTTTTCAGTTTTGGGGAATTTGAAACACATAGAGAAAGTAAGGTACCCCGAACGGCCGGTCCGGAGAGAATATAAGTAATATAATAAATATGTTTACATATATCACAGGTAGTAGGACAGTAATTAACAGTCAAAAGTGACATCAGTCATTACTGCAGTCTCCAAGAAATCCATTTCTAATTAATTTGTTTGCCAATTATAATTTGACGGAAGGCGTTTGGATAACAGTCTACTGGTGTCATTATCTACCACATACGCAGGTCGTAGGGAAGTGGTCAGTGGTTGTCGGAGGGTGTGCAAGACTTACAGAAGACGCTGGCTCACATCCTGAGTCTTTCTTATGCTTGACTTCAGGAGAAATGAGTGAGGAGAACTCAAGTGAAAGAACAGATAGATAGGTGAAAAGGCCAAGTAGATACGACGCTGAGCATGAATACTAGTAAAAAAAGAGAGAAGACACTGACCACGATTATGAATGATGACAGCGGTATTGATTGGCCTAGTAATGCACTGTGGGTGATGAGGAGGAGGTTAAAGGGACAGAATTCACCCAGAGAGAAGGAAAATAGTCCGATAAGAGAGAGAGAGGAGTAAATGATGGGTTTTGCTTGCACATGCGGCCATCACCATTCCCCTCACCTATTAACGTCAGCATCCATCAGCGGAGACCTGACCTCCACACCAGGCTCGTGTGTTTTTGGATATAAGTACCGATGTTCCTACGCGTGTGTGGGTGTGTGTTGCCATGGTAAATCGAGTCACACCCCTTCCTGAAAGATAGTCCGTCCTCCGCACTTGTATTTGATTCACTGCCAAACGCTCTGAAGCTGCACATCCTCAAGAGAGCGGCTTTAACCAATGAAACACTTGCCGTACCTAATCAGAGTTGGGTTATCTTTGGAGAAACGCTTCTTTTTTTGTGACATACCACAACATCTAGACACCATCAACGACAGATGGCGTTTCTCCATGTACAGGTTGTTCACGTCAACAGAATCAGTATAAATGGAACGTTTTCTGTGGCATGATATGACAGAGGAGCGTTACTGGCTCCAGAAAGAGGTTTAACTGTGAACTACGTGGGACTCCATAACAGAAATGTAACACATCCCTCTAGTTTCACTTTAGGGCTGCCTGTGGATTTCTAAGCTTTTAGTTTAGATTGTTATGATGAGAGATTTGTGGTCTCCTCAGATTGACTTCAGTCTTCCCCCCAGATTTTAATGTCTTAGCAACTATTCATTGACTTCATCGCTCTTTCCCTCCATCGGCCCATCCTTCCTTGCCTCTTCATAATCTCCTCCATCCCACCATTACATCTCCATCCTGCCTTCTTTTCGATGCCCGCCTCTCTCTTCAATTCATCAACTCCTTGTCCTCCTTTTTGCCCTCTGAATCCATCATCCCTCCCTCCATGCCTCTCTCTAACTGGTCTCCTGAATGTCTTCGACTGTTAAGACCCTTCCAGACCTCTCTAATTGCCCTTGACTGTGCTCGACCTAAACTCCTCCTGCAGCTTTGACTCCCGCTAATCAGGCGGAGAGAAAAATGACCGATGGCACCGAGGGGCCCTCATCGTGCTGAATGTTAAGACGCCTTAAATGCACAATTTACTGAATAAACACACAAGTAAAGGGAAGAGACACAAACACGCGCTGAAGCTCAAGACCGGCGAAGAAGATGAGGCCATAAATAATCAGATAATGGAAAAATAACAACACACACATATACATGTACACACACAGGTGGGTGGAAATCAGGTCGCGAGCTGTAATCAGCGCTGATGGAAAGCCAGAGAGTAGAAAGGAGACGACTCGGATAGAAAAACGGAAGAGCGGCAGCAGCAAACATCCTTATTCAGGGCGAGCTTGAAAGAGATGAAGGAGCGACGGGATGAGGTTTTACTTTTGATCATGTTGCGTGTCAGTTTCTCAACAGTCAACATCAAACATGTTAGCCCTGCAGGTATATAATTGGCCAAAGGTTTGCGGACACCTGCTGTCCACAGTTGCTGCCTTTGATCGTGTCTTTCTCATGTCTGGGCTTCACACATCGGACTCACGTGGAAAGAACTTAACTGCTCTGCAGAGAGCGCTGACCTCCACCCCGTCCAACACCACCGGGATGAGCTGGAACACCCCACAACTTGTTAGAGTACGTGACTACCAAGCATCAACCTCTGTACGACTAACTAGTGTCCTAAAAATATGGTAAAATGTTTTGTGAATTTGGTATTTCAAGGTCAAGACTGGACACAGACCTGCAACTGTCGTATTTACATTTAATTTTCTTTCTAATAGCGAATAAACGCTCGACTACATCTTGGCATTTCCGAGTTTCGGTCGTTTAAAGACATCTATTTAATCCGTTTGTTATCGAGTCATGTCTTTACGCTGAGAATGTCGCACATTTTCATTTCTCAGATGTTCTTTCATGCGTGATATTTGCAATATTGCCGCTCGTTGCATCACATAAACCGCCACCAACACCGCCGCCGCTGCTCTGCCAGCAAAGATTAGTCAGACAACAACTTCAAAATCATCCAATAACGCAAACGGATGAGTTCAATTCGCTGTCAGCTGTCGCTTCTCTTACTCTGTGTGTGTGTGTGTGTTTTCATGAATTTTATATCCTCTCCCAGTGATTGCTTCGTGTCTCTGTGTCATCACTGTGTCGTCGTGGCACATTCGATTTAATTGTCTATTATTGGCACACAAAAACCAGAATCCACATCCACGTTACGATAATGCAAAAACACACACAGCCGTCATCAGATGTAAGGCACCATGAAATTAAATACAAAATCACTCTTGTGTGTGTGTGCGTTTATTCTGTGTTCAGTCTATTTTTGTATGTGTTTGTGTTTCATTTTTGGACACTGAAGTAGTCCCAGGACTACGGTTCACGGTCAGTTGACATCAATATTTAAAGAATTCCCTCTTCCTCACTTCTTGTCTTGGCTTTTATTCAGAAGTCTTGAGGTTACAGAGGAGATGAGATGGGATAAAGGGAGCGCGGGGAGAAGGGAAGGTCAACGGAGTCCAGAAAAAAAATCAGCGAATTTTAATGGGCAACACAAGAAGTGTCGAGGACGGGAAAGGACCCAGAGATTCAGACTTTTAAGAGCAGACCTGCCTGGTTAAACACTCCTTTGAACATCTTTATTAATTCTGTCATGCAGCAGAATGAAGATGCTAAATTAAAAGAGGGATGAGGCGACCTACACACACGCACACCGAGAGAGATGAGGTGATTAAAGAGCATTGATAAATCAGTTTTGGCAGTTGTTTGTGTGCCCCCGAGGTAAGTAAACAACCAAGTTGGCTGATAAATCACTGTCACTATGTCCCCTGCATAATTCAACTTAAATGAGGCAGCACAAACACACACATGCGGTGCTGTAATTAGAGAACAATTACGGCTAATTACATGACCCGATACTGAAACCAAGATAATTTCACCAGAACTAGTCACGATTGTCCGTTATTACAGTTTCACATGCATTGTTAATATGTTTGATTGTGCATTTATATTTTTCTAATAGCTATTTATAGAAACCTATCAGGAAAGTAGGTAAACCTAGCAGTTGTTAGCTGATATTACATTAGTAGTTTAGTCATTGCAATATCACATTAGCTTTCTGGCCTGAAGTTAAATTGCAATATTATATTAGCCTTGTATGTTAGAAGAGATTAGCTTTCTTTATTATTTATTTATTATTCTTTATTTACAACGGTATACTGCGAGTAGCTTCATTGTGCTAATATTAGCTTTCTTGCCTGTTAGCTGATGTTAGATTACAAGCAACATATCATGCTAACTGGAATATTGCAAATAGCTTGATAATGCTGATGACGCATTAGCTTTCTGGGCTAAAATGAGCCTAGTCATGCTATTTTTGCATTAGCCTTGTGTCTTGTTAGATTACAGTTAATGTAACAATCTAACATGATGTTAGCTTTATGCTCTGTTAGCAGTTAGCTGACAACAGTAGCGCTGCTGTGCCCGGTTAGCTTCTGTCAAACTACGAATTGTTTAGTCATGCTATTAGCAGATATCACATTAGCTTTCTGGCCTGTTAGCTTATGTGAGATTGGCAGTATTGTAGTTGCTGTTAAACTGTCGATTGTTTAGTTAATAATGCTAATGACACATTAGCTTACACGGCTAAAATGAGCTTAGTCATGCTATTTTTATATTAGCTGTGTGCCTTGTTAAGTTGCAGGTAGCTTAACCAAGCTAATATGACATGATTAAATAAATATCTCACCAAGTACATTTGACAAACCAGTCTCACTACTACAGTGTCTCAGCTTTGTGCCCAGTAAGTTTATGACGCTCTGCTACAAAGCTGCTATTTTAACTGCTGGCCCTATTAGCTGATCCGGGCCAAGAAGGAGAATACATCATACTTTAAACTCTCCACCTGGGGCTGTAATAAATTTAGCCTGGAAAGAGCCCTAATCTGGATCTACTGTGTGTTTAATATGATTAAGTGTACAGCTTTTATCACATTAGCTCACTTTTATTCATCACTTAATTCATTAGAGAAAGAAAAACAACTGCAGAGCGGAGCAATAAAAAAAAATAAATTAAATTTTTGTATTTTTCTACCTTGAGGTGACGAACTGCTGCATTCAAAGCCATTTCACGCCTCCCTAAAAGATCTCCAAGGCTGAAGAAACAAAGGAAGCGTATTTGACTGGAGGACATGTTCAGTACGAACAGTTGTTCATAACTGAATAAACTTCCAAAGAAAAACGAGAAAGGCATTATCTGTGAAACCATAAAACAAGTTCAAACAGATCACACATCAGTGATTCACACAAACACACACACACACACACACAAAAACATGATGGATAATGCGGGCGAGCTTGCATAGATAGATTTTTGCAAACACTATTATAGAATGCAAACGACTTTGCGGCTGGCAAACATGAACAAATTATCTCACTCTCTCTCTCTCTCTCTCTCTGTCTCGTTGCCGTGGGATCATCAGACTCACCCCTGGGCTATAAGCTAGAGGTGACCCCGCCATGTGAGCACGACAGAGCAAATTAAGAAACGGTGAAGACGAGACGGATGCGTTGACGATCTTATTGTTTGGGAGTCAACAAGGACGACTCGGAAATCGTGCGTCCGTTAGCTCCGCTGTTATTTTCCATCATCATTTACGTTTCTTAGGTTTGGCCAACATTCAGGGAAATTTACCACATTGTCCAGACTAAATGAGCACATAAGAAATGACATGGACATAAAGACAGAGGATTCGTAAACATGTTTACTTCCGCTGTGAAGTTGGACAATTTAACATGGAAACTTATGGAGACTGACTCACTTCTGCAACCAGCCTCGAGTGGATGTTTGAGGAACTGCAGTTTTTTTTAAACGGCTCCATATTAGCTTCATTTCCCAGCAGGGAGGTTGCCATGGAAACGCTAGAGATCAAATCAAATCACATTTGAAGTTGTTTATCTTTGATATGCCCATATATGGTAAATAGGGGGCGTATCTCATGTGATGTCACACATTCTAGAGTCTTTGATCTCTGTCTCTATAAGTGTGCACCAACACTGCTACAGAAAACTCTCCAGATTCAGAGATCAAGATTCAAGATCCCAGAGAAGGAAGACGACTCTTATCGATACAATGAACTCACCGATGAGCACCGATGAGCCTGCAGCTCCTTCTGCTTCTGACTGCGAGTCTCCAACCGAGACAGACAGTCAGAAGCAGCTTCGTCTGTTTGTCTCCATGCTGACCATAAGACTGTTACACAAGTGTGACACTCTGCAGAGCCGTACCCGGGAGCGGTGGGCGGCCCACATGAAGACTCTGGTTAGCCAGACCATGGAGGGGCTCCCTGTGACGTCAAGCTTCAGCGCAGACGCTAAAGACATCAAGAAGGTGTGCAAGGCCGTGCAGAAAGATCTGCAGAAGAAGTACGGCAGCAAAGGACTGGTGCAGGCTGCGATTCTGCAGGAGGATGCAGCCGCTGACGCCGTCATCGCCCAGTGTTTGCAGACTCACACCAGAGCTTTCATCGCCGAACGGGCAAAGAAACGCTCTTCTCGCAGTTGGCGGGACGCTTTAGGAACTTATCTTGCTGTTGCCGGTTTAGCCGGCTTTCCTGTTGTTTGGTTTTGTGCTCTGTTATGTGTGTTTCTCGTGTGATCACACTCACACCTTTTGGTTTTCTCCGGGTCGCTCCGGTTCGCCACCGTTTAATTTAACGGAAAAAAACAAACTGTACTTTTTTGACTTTCCATCTGGTCACGGTACATGTTTGTCGGGGTTTTTACTCCGGGTCGCTCCGGTTTTCCCCTCTCCATCAAGAAAAAAAATATTACAGTAAAAGTAATATTACTGTACAATTTTCCACCTTACATTATTCTGTATAATTTGTTTATTAATGTTTAAATAAAGATTTTCTGTATTCAAAAACACACAGTCATGTTTTCAGAGTTTTACTGTCGTGGTTCATCCAGAAAATGATTGACAGATGAACTGACCATGAAAACAAACATCACTAGTTAGTCATACGGAGGTTGACACATGTAAGTATGTGGACCCTTGAACAAAGTTGCCGTTCACTTGAATATTCCACCAGCCACAAGAGCATTAGTGAGTTGGGGGGATGTTGGGGGGCGTTCCAGCTCATCCTGGTGGTGTTGGACGGGGTGGAGGTCAGCGGTTAAGTTCTTTCCACGTGAGTCGGGGAGAACCGATGTGTGAGGCCCAGACATGAAAAAAGACACGGTCAAACCTTTGGCCAATTATATACCTGCAGGGCTCACATGTTTGATGTTGACTGCTGAGAAACTGACACGCAACATGATCAAAAGTAAAACTTCATCCCGTCTTTCAGTTTTTATCTAAGAGGCTGACAGGAGGAGAGGAGCGTCTTTGTAGTGATGGGCATGACAACACCGGAGCCTTCACCTTCAATCCACCTCTTTAATACTGTTCCACACACACACAATGCACAGTGTGTGTGTGTGTCGGGGGGCAATTGATGTGTCGTGAAGTTTTATTGTGTTGGGTCTTGTCATGCCGAGGAGGAGACGGGGTGAGGGGACGATGAGAGGAGGAGACGGGGTGAGGAGGAGGAAAGAGAAGATGAATAATTCTGCGACCTTGCCGTCTTTTCTTTGCCGTCCTGTGAAAGAAAATATAAATGCGGCGCTTCCTGCTGCATTCACGCTGTCGTTTAATGGGAAAACCGCAGAGTTTTCACTCATGCGCTGAATTTGTACACCCTCGTAGCCGCGCGAGGACAAATACGTCCAGCGAATGTTGAAATATTTACAGCACAGAATATAAATTATTGTGAAAGACGAGATAGTTTGTAGATGTCAAGACTGTGAATAGCCGCAGACGGCTTCTTCAGGGTTGTTGAGAGTTTACGCCTCTGTAAAACGATGTGTAGGAAACATTTCTCTGTCGCCGAGTTTTTCTTGACCTTGGACTTGATTCAGAAACTTCTCAGCACATAGAAGCGGAAACACCGAAAGTGCAGAGCGCTCATAAATGTGACGGCTTTAATGCTCGCCGCTGCCCCGCCGGCTTTCGTCGGGGGCCGAGGCAGATTAAGAGCCGAGACTTTGTAGGGCCGTAAATCTCCTCCCGACAGCCTCGCCTGTTTTCCACGGCCGAGTGATTCGAAGCCAAAGCTCGACGACAAGAAAAGAGAAACACACCTGTAAGAGTTTAGTCTTTCAAAGATGAGACAACAAAGCAGCCGTCACTGAAAAATGCTTTGGCTCGGTTGTTGGGTTGGAAAGCCGCGATGCCTCTACAAGGCGTCTTGGCTTTCTGTGTTTGTGTGTGTGTTTGCTTTCTAGGTTACTCCTTTCACAAGACACAAACACACACAAAGTGGAGGGAGGAGACAGTGCCGCTTTTCTAAGGTCAAAAGCCTCGGCTGATTTTGTCTGCATGAAAATCGAGTCCACCTACTGTCCTCTTTGTCTTCAAGTCCATATTTAACAACGGCCGTGGAGCGGATCGATCCGGCAGTCAGCAGGGGAGATGCGTTCGATAATTTATGCAAACGCCGCGGAGATGCTAAACCCCTTTTATCCCACTTTAACCGGACCAAGTCCTCATCGCCTTCTCCTTCCTCTTCGGTGCTCGGCTTGATTTGAGTTTTATTAGTTCTTGTCTTTTTGCATCATTTGAGCTTCGAGGTGGAGAAGAAAGAGGAAAGATGGAGCGCGTGGAGAGCCCCCCGAGGGAGCTTCCACTCTTAAACAGAAACATTACTGGAGATTAAATAAGAAAAGACACACTCGACACCGCCTGTGTGCGCCTGCCTCTAATATAAAAACTAGTTAAACTGAGTAAGGCTGACAAAACACACGGACTCCCCTCTGTGGGGGGAGGAACCGAGGCGAGGAGGGAGCGAAGGGGAGGCGAGGAATTTTCGGTCATTTTAATTGCAAAGCTTGTTAGCCCCCTTTTCTCCGTCGTTAGCGCCTTATTAGCATGTCATTACGAAACCAGACGGCGTTTGACAGACAGCCTGCAGGCGAGCAATTACTCTGTGAGTATATGTGCATGCTATGCAGGCAGCCGTGTGTTTACTACACTTTACGATGAAGGTGCGAGCATCGATTGAGGCGTCTTTGTGGGTTCCTTTTAGCAGCTTTGGCTCCAGCGTACGGCCGTTCGCATTCATGCAGCTGAAGTCATTAATTAGGGAGTCTTCTCTTCGAGTTAAGCTTCTGGTTTTTCTTCCCCAATCGGATATTTCAACCACTTACAGGATCCACACTTTGCGACCTGCAATCTGTCAAGTATAATGCGCCGTGTTCACCGAGAATAACCACACGGATTTCGTCAACTGCTTGGTGACACGTCTGCCCTCTGCTTAAAAATATAGTGGGTGTGAGGAGAGCTAATTTGGGTTTAAGCAACCCAGAAGCTATGCGGTGATGGGTTGTCAACTGTGTGTCCCAAAGTCAAACATACGCCGATTAGCTTTATTTATGGCAATCAGGAGCCCGCGAGGAGTGATTGTTGTGGCTGCCAATTAAGACCTGATTGGCTGACTTTAAGGGCGACGAAGTGTTTCATCTGTCCTTGAGTTGCAGCCCCTGTCAGGACTGAGTAAGCTAATGCCATGTTCCCCTCGCTGAAATAAATGGGAATGAGTGCAGTTTCTGTGCAGTCACGTCCACATTTGAGGTAAAGATGGATAGTTTTTTTTTTTTTTTGGATAAGTGGCAAATAATTGCAGTTTTGCTGTCTTTACTTGCCAAGACAAAAAGTATTATCACATGCCAGCAGGGTTGGACATTCTGACAGATACTGGAACAATGGTAATTTATTGAAATACCAACAGAAGCACGTCAAAGCATTGCCAAGAACTACACCGGCAGCATAGACAGTGTCATCGTGTGGGAGTCCCAAACTTCTTCCAGCGTGTTTAAGACCCAACCGGATAAAAACTGCCAGTTACAACCAAACCTGAGACCCCGATGAGACCTGAAGTTATATTTTTGCTTCATTACACTCTATGATACACTCTTCTTTTCCTATTCTTACTGCATATCTACTTGCAATACAGTGGTACTTGGGGTACTTGGAGGGGGCTTGGACCCAACGTTCACGTTGCTGTACTTTAGATTTATCTTATCCATTACAGTTCATTAGCTCATCAGGCTAATGCAACACATGGCAAGACTCTTTTGTTCTTTGCTTATTTTGCACTGGCAAAGAGAAAAATTATCCAGACCTTACTTGAAATCCAATAATTTCTTGGGAGCAGTTGGACTCAGGTCAGGCAGCTTATTTGATGTATTATTGAATTTGGTCCATTGAGCGCGTCCAACAATCTACTTCTTGTAGATTGATTCAGTACTGCAGAACTCAAGTTTTTAGTCACTTTGACCCAAAAGTATCAGGAAATAAGGTTTAAAAATATTAATGTTACCCTTTGAGGTCAACAGAAATTCGCCTCGGTCAGATAACGTGATTAAAAAGGTGAATTGAGGTGAATAAATTGGTGCTACAAGTAAATTGAAAATATATTGGGACGTCATGTTTTATAACTCTAATCTCTTGAATGTTCTCTTATTGTCGTTTGATTGTACCTCTGTGGCTGTACAGTTGATCCGCGTGTTCACAATGTGAAGATTAAACAAAATTAACAAATCATCTGAGCGTGATTGAGCCATATGCGCTCACCGCAGGACGTCCTCATTAATCAAGCGTGTCCCAGTGACCTCTGTTAAACCTCCACATGGCTGGGATCATAAGTGGCACTTGGGGCACAGTGGCAGTTGCCAGAGATACATCACACAAGCAGACCTTTGGCTGCTTCCAAATACTGCAAGCGTTGGGGAAAAGGGGTTTTACACAATACTGCTTTATTGCAGATTCCAGGGCAAAGCATGCATCAGACATTGGAAATGTTCCTCAGATAGCTGAGTCAAGGCCCCGACATCAAGTCCACTTACACACAGATTATAGGAAACAGCTATCTGAAAGTGCTCTAAACCACAATTAAGCCGAGTACATGAAGAGGAGTGAAGTATCTCTGTGCAAAACGCTTCAACTCGATGACCGCGATGCCGAGGCTTTGGCACCGCTGGCTGTGAAAGTACAGTACGCGGAGCAGAAATGGAACGTACAATAAAGTGTGATGTGTGTGCAGTCCGCTATCAACCACGGCTTTGATATTATCACACGACAAACAGTAAACAGTGTGTTCTTCTCTGCTGTTAATCTATTTGTGCTGAAGGTAAGTGAAACTTTTATTTCTTCATTGACGCTTGCGCTCGCTCACTCTTATTCGCTGTCCATGTCGCTCAACCAGCTTGCTCCCTCTCTCTCAAACCATCGGGCACAAACCAAATTAAACTTCTTTGTGTCTCTATTTTGTCCCGTAAATTGAGTCCGACTCAGATTTAGAAGCTGGTTACATGAAATAAACAAAGTCAGAACACAACAGGTCGAGTATCAGAGCCGCCACAGCGAGATGTCAGGTTACAAAAGTTTAATCTGGCTTAACCTCTCGATTGTAGGCCCCCGCTCAGATCAATGGAAAACCCCGCGTTTTGACCGCATCGCAGAATTTTGTCTAAAACCGTCATCGGTGTCAGATAAACTGCTTTAAAAACCCTTAAATACGAAGACATAAAGGAGTTCAGACGTTCAGAGCACTCTGCTGCTGAAGCCATGTCAACTTCAAAGACGCATTAAAGCAAAGAAAATGATCAGCGTTCGTGACAGTTGTACTAAAGCGCGGAGAGAAAAAAAGCAATAGTCTGTGTCTCGAGTCTCCGTCTTAACCTTCCCTTTGTTTTGCAGCTGCTTTCACTTTAGAGTGGTCCTCTACAATCAGACGTCTGAGGGGTGAGTGGGAAAATAGATCCATGATGTGACGGGACTGTTCATTCCTTTGTGGAAATCAATGCATGTATAAATACACACAATGCCTACTCACATGTAGCCAAACACACTGTACAATACACACACATCCACAAAGCAGCTCTCCTAATCTATCTATCAATATTTCATAGTAATTGTCATTTCATTTACCGTCAATGTCGTCCCGCAGAGGTTTGTAATTGCCCGGCGTTTCAATCTCTCCGAGTACCAAATCGATTCATTGCATTAATACACTTAATACACAAAAAAAAAAACAACCTTGAACGCTCCTTGAGTGGAGCCGGTTCACATAACTGAACATCATATCAAATCAGCAGCGTAACTACCGCCGAGGACGCTAATTCCAAGCACATTAGTTTCCCTTTTCTTTATTCCCCGGCAACCGCCAAGAGAGAGCTTTGAAACGGAGATAAGACCTTCGCGATTGATTTTACAACATATCCATCACTTAGCTACCTGGAAAGAAACGCGGGTAAATAATCTGCTGCTAAGTTGAGGTAATTCAGAGACAGACGCTCGGTTGTGTTGGGTGTTGAAGCTGTTGGAGGGATGCGGTGGTGTCGTAAAGCTTGTTTCCATCCGCTACCGTCAGATGAGCAATAGGTGGCGCCAATTCTCCAGTTGGAAAGTATCTAAAAGAGTTTTCACTGGCTCACGCTTTATTTTTTTATCAGATCAATTCTCACTTCATTACAGCTGATCCCTCCAGCTGAAACACACTCCAAACACACACATTTTTCAGCCAGCGTGAAGAAGTAATTAAACTTAGTAGCTCCACTGTGCCGACGAAACAATTGATTCTGACTTCGGCATCAAAGATTTAGTAAATACACCCAACGCTTGTGTGTGTGTGTGGGTGTGTGTGTATGCAGGACATAAACACATGCAAAGAACGGTTAAGAGAGGTTATCTGACCTTCACGCTCGGGTGGTAGACTGCAGAGAGAGAGAGGAAGACATGAAGCAAGGAGTGGAAAGGAAAGATCCTCCAGACCTGAAGGCTAGAGAGACTAATTAACTTGAGAGGCATGACCTTTCTCTTCTCCTCCCTGAGAGAGAACATGTGTGTAGTCTGTAGTGTGTGTGTGTGTACGCGTGTGTGTGTGTGTGCCTCGAATCAATACAAGGACATAGTCATCACAGCCAGATGGACCCAGGACATCATGTCTCGTCGTCACATGTAAGCTCGAGGTAGCGAGGAGAATTCCCACAATCCCATTTTAAACTCTGATTGGCTCAAACTTCATCTCATTCTTCCACCTTTGTGAGGACCGATGTAACGACGATAAGACGTTGAGAGATTAGGATATTTTTGGCCGGCTTGAGGACACAGCTAGGTTTTTGGGTCGGGCACATAAAGAGATGAACTGATGAACTTGTCAAGAAAAATGACGACACAGACAAAAGGTTCCTCCATCAACGTCTGTCTCCTTCTGTCTTTTGTCCATAGAGGCTGCTGAGCTTGGTTCCATTGCCCCTTCACCTAGCTCCAGTTCTGGCACGACACCAGCCCTACGCCCTGTCAACACTCCCTCAATCATGTGCCTGAAAAACCTCCTCTTCTTCTCCCTGGTGGTCCAAAACACCTGTGGTACAAACACCAACAACCCCCGTGGTGCTCTGAGCTCACAGTCCGGCTAACAAACTTAGCTAACATTAGCTAACAGCAGCTACAGATGGCAGGCCTGGCCTTCAACTTCACTGTTTTGGTTCATGCTCACCGCTCTCGTAGTGTTGTTTAGCGCTGTAGCAGGTAGCATTTAGCAGCTAAAGAGACAGATATATCGCTCAGGAGTTGGTGGAGACCAAAAAACAGAGCTAAAACACTGTTCATGTTGGACTTAAAGTCATCTGGGGGCCACAAACACAACTCTGAACAAACTATAGTGTCGCACCACCATCCTTTCTGGATGCTTAAATAAGCCACTGCTCTCCAAAACTTCTCTACACATCAGCAGACTTGCTAACTAGCAGGAGAACAAACGACCCCGTGCGTCAAAGTTGGTCAGAGGGCGGCAACTTCCAGAGAAACAGAGCAAGCAGAGGTGAGAGAGTCTGAGGAAGTGAGGGCGAATCAAGCATCTGCTGGAGGGGGGTGATTAGGAAATGTGCAGGAGGGGAACCATGAGCGAATTACACATAGTGTGTGCTGCGTGCCCTCATGTGGGAGTCTTCCTGTGCGCGGACAGATGGCGCGGAACGTTGCATGCTGGTGTTTTTGTGCCTGCAACCAGCCCTCGACATGCCTACAGCTTCTCTAAACTCTGTGAAGCAAGGTCACCGTCTGACTTTGGACTGTGCGTGCTTGTAGGATGCAGTTTATAAAAGTCATGTTGCACACAGCCGAGCCTAACTCCCGGATCCTTCAGTAATGACTCAGATTTGGTGAATTTCTTTGGCTAGATGTGACTGGATGCTCCTGATGGGATCCCAACCACAGCCTGAACACCTCGCAGCCGTGCCTGATGGAACTGAGCCATATTTTTAACCACAAAAGGAGACGCTATCCGTCACTCACCTTGCTGAACGCTGTTTTGATCTTCAGACTGTGCCTTTTGTTGGGGTTCACTTGGCCGTTGGGTGGACTTTTCTTCAAACTTGAGACATCTGAGTCGTGTTTTTTAGTCTGAAACAAGAAGAGAAGTTCGTCAATTTACGCATACCGTTAAAAATAGAGTTCTGGTGTTGGCTGACGTGTCAGGCCTGTGCTGTACTCTTGTTTCAACAGTGCAACTTGTCCATTGCGTCTATATTCACAACTCATTTCCCTCTCAAACCATTTACAGCCGTTCACTATAAAGAGCCTCCCACAGACGGAGTTAATCCATCACAGTAAACACGAAGGCTTCATTTGGTTTTTTGTCAAACTGCTTCTTTTAGTGTCACTTCATTATCCCCAGGTTGAGTTTCTTCTTAGGAGTGAGCTTGTTATTTCACACTCCACTTACCTGTCAGTCACCTGACACAATAATCCGTTGCGAGCAAACTTTATAGAGTGTCTTTAGTTAATGTGGTCCATCGCTTCATTTCAAGCAACATTTAACACTGACGTTGGTTTGAAAATTGAATGTATTGACACGTAACGTTTATTCCAAAGGGATTAATGGAGATGTAAATCCTGTAAACTGATGGTATACACAGCTGTATAATCTAACTGAGTGTCAATTTTAAAAATTGCTTTCCTTGTTGCAGAGGTCGGCCGGCTGCTGCTGCAGCTACGCCTACAATAAACCACGTTCATAAACGGCTTATAAATATACATACAATAAAACTCTGCGTCAGTGGCCGTGTGTTGGAGACAATATTTATGTTTTCAACCATGCAAGCTTGAGCTACGACGATACAAGCGACCACAGAAAGGAACCACAAAGTTAGCACCGCGTAGAAATGACAGGAACGAGAGTGAACAGGAAGTGTTTCCGAGAAGAAGGTGATCAGATTCACTCCAAACAAAAAACGCGATCTATAAAGTCAGGAAACTTTCTCCTCTGGAGACCATGAACCAACGGACGGGCCGACACACCGACGGAATATTTCCATCCCAGACAAACTTCTCACAGTCTTAAGTCCTAGAAATCATGTTGGATCGTCTTCACAGGCAACATTTCTCTGAGTTCTTGGACTGTGTGACCGCTCAGAGCCGAGAATCTATTAGTCAGATACAAGAGAAATACTTCTCATTACTTAAAAGCACAAAAACAACGAAAACTGAGTTTGTGCATTCACTGGGACACTATGCTGAAAAAAACAACACATATTGATTCCCTCTCCTGCCGGCTCTCGGCTCTGTTTTATTTTCCAGTTAATTGTCGAAGGCAACACTGAAACTGAGAGAACGCAGCCGGGATCCCTCAGGGCAGCCACCTTGGACCTGCACTATTATTACAATAAGCCGCCGTCACGAGCAGCCAATATGAGGAGAACAAAGGTCGAGACCGCTGCAGCAGATAGTCGGAATAAAGTATATTGCAGCGAGTGCCACGTTTCTATCTGCTTGTCATTCACAGTAACACGCCCGGATGCTGAAAAGTTTCCACATGAGGAAAAAGGTTTGTTGATTTGCCGGCTAATTAGATCCCCTGTTGCCACCAGAGTTGGCAAAGTTGTTCTTTTTAAAAAAATTTTGGGAGCCAATCAAAAAGTAATAAACACGAGACGTTCCTCAGTCCTCGAAAAGCTTCAACACCCTCGGACTTGTTAGGCTGAACAGCCAAAGCAACACTTCTCAATCTGTAAATGATCTAACTTGATTTAATTTAGCAAATTATTAAAGTGTGATTAGTCTGAAGTCAAAACTAAACACTTGCTGCTGAGTAAACACTTGGCCCGCAGCCTCGGCGCCTCTCGAGAGGATAACGGCTTAATTTATAATATATTACATAATTTAATTATAGAAACCTGAGTTCAGCTCGGGGTCGCGTTCCATGCATAATAGATGCACGCTGGCTTCCAGGAAATTAAAGGAGCGTGCTGATGTTTTATACAGCATGATTAGAGATCCCGCGCCGTGGAAGTTCACGTGTTTGAGCAGCTCGTATACGAAGAACTTGTAAGCCGCTCATTCAGTCTCTGTAGCCTGGTTAGCACCGTTAGCTTCAGACAGTCTTTTTGCCAACGTATCATGAATATTGAAAGTAAAAGTGGCGCCACCTACAGGCCACGTTGGCTGTACAACCTCTTCAGCTTTCCGGCTAATCTCCACAGTTGGGTGGAGATGGATGGGGAAATTAGCCACAGAGACCAAAACCGTTATTACGTGCACTCGCAGGGGTTGAAACGTTCTGCAGCCAGCTTCAAACGGCCGCTCAGGGGCTTACAGTTTTTGGCGCTTCACAGCCGCTGAGGTTTCCACTTCACGATGAAGACAAAGTCTAATCTCAACAGTTCAAAGTCCATGCTTGCACACCAATCAGACGGAGATCGGTGAGACTAAAAACACAGATTCTTTCAGATTGTATCTTCTCAGCCTCGGCTGGTTTCTTGTTATTCTTTCAGAGACTTGCTCGCAGAAAGGTAATCCATCACGATGAATATTTAAATTGCTTTTTCCTCAAGGTTACTTTATCACTGCAGATGAAAGCGGCGCCCGAATCGAAACGTCTGAAAGCCTTGTGCCTGTACGTTCTCCTGACTAAAGACTGAGAGATTTTTCGGAACATCTGCACTTGCAGATTTCATCGTGTAACTTTTCAGTGTGAGCTTCAGTGAGGTTGCAAATTTCAGATGCAGGACTTGATCTTCACGCACACACAGTTCAACAGTCAGTAAACCAGTTGTGCGGACGTTAGTCTACATCTAGCTCAGAATCTCAGATCTGATGTGGATCATTGGCGGAGCCGAGGCAGTATGAAGCTCGAACAAGCCATGAATTATAGAGACCAAAACTGTTCTTTGTACCAGGCTGTAAACATGTTTATTTCTGCTTTAACATGGGGACTTATGGAGAGTGACTCACTTCTGGAACCGGCCTCAAGTGGACGTTTGAGGAACTGCAGTTTTTGGAGGTTTTGGAGTTTAATTTCATTAATTTGCGGCTCAGAAACTAAAGTAATTAAAGTTTTGACTTGCTGATGCCGAAAGACGTCAGCGGACCGGCAGGGATCCTCCGCTGGGCGGTTCCTGTATTGACGTGATGGATGTCCCGGCAATTTATCCCAACATTGCTGAGATATTCGACTCTCGTGACAATCCATCAAACAGTTGGACCAAAGTGGTTAAACACACAGAAGGTCTCTTATCTGTATAACAGCCGCGGTGTTGAAGATGTTACTGTTGCAGAGATATTAAATCATCCAGGCATCACGGGAGGATGTTTGTGCGTAATTACATCTCTAGGTAACTCCTCGCTGACAGCAGTAGCAATTAAAGCAACAACACAGTCAGGATGTGCCGTATAGAGCCACCAAGTGTTGATGAGACTGTCAAACACGATAACACACCGGGGCGGCGGTGGACGTTATCTTTCTGGACGCGGCGGGCGAGGAACGCGCGGCTGGAGAGAAAACATCGAAACACAAAAGAAGGCGAAGAAACGTGGTTTTGTGACGACGCGCTGCAACATCAGACGGGACGGAAGATAGACTGTTGCCAAGAGCGGACAGACTCGAGGAGATGGAGGCTGAAAAACAGATGGGACGCACACACACACGCTTAGAGACTAACTCCCACGTATAGGAAATACTCCTTTACAAAGCTACACTGTGTAATAGATTAAAAAACCACACACACACACTCAAGTAGCTTTCTCCTGATTGCCTTGCACATTCCTCTCTTCTCCCTAAACATGTAGTTTAAGTCATCAATGCATAATCAATACTTTGCCTGTACACACACACACACACACGAAGGAGGAGGGAGTAATACTGCCGATCAATACCAACATCTTGGTTATCCCCTGAAGGATCAGCGTTTCCTGTAGGGAGGCTCAAAGAGTCCTTCGCCCAGCAAAATTAAATCATGTTTAATACGACAAATCGATGCTTGACGTCTTTACATGCTCCAGTTTTCATCAGAATGCTGAGTCATGATTAGAAGTTACAAGATCAGACGTTGTAGTGGACCAAACACCGAATGTATCGATTCCGCCGCGAGCCGCTTTAACGTCCGCCGAAACGCGAAGTCATGATTTTAAAACGGCTTTCCCGAAAAAGATGACTAAGCAAAACGAGCCTGTTTTTTTTACAACCACATAAATATTAATCGCTTAACGTAACGTAAAGAAAGGGCTTCGTTAGTGACGGAGCTCGGGCCTCGAAGCTAATGAGCCGCCGCTTCCTCTACCAAGAAGAGTGAGTCCATCTCTACAAAATAAAAGCCATCCTCAACCAAGCGGAAGTGCCAAAAACTGCAGTCCCTCAAACGTCCACTTGCGGGTGGCTGCAGAAGTGAGTCAGTCTCCATAAGTCCCCATGTTGAAATGTCCAACTTCACAGCAGAAATAAACAGTCTTTACGCTAGAAATCTGGCAGCTGTGGTTGCCAGAATTTTTACTGTAATAAACATGAAACAACCTCGGATGCTGATTTTATATTTAAGGTTTTATCCCATATTTCAAAACACGCCTTTAAATATTAACAGTGTTTTTCAGTCTCTAATAAAAAATACTTCTTTATTCTGTATAAAAAAAGGTTTTGCCATAAAATATGACTGAGGTCGGTGTTTTATTCCATATTTCACAGTAAAAGACTAAAATATGTCATTAAATATTACGGTATTTTGCTGTATAATTAACATAAAATGTGACGTTATTCTGTATAAATTCCCTTCAAATGGTTCAATAAAGGTTTTGGCATATTTTACTGTCATGGTTTGGCCACCTGGAGCCTTCCCATGATGCACCGGGCTCCGCTCTCCGTCTCCATGTGACTAACTTCTCTCACTGTTGGGTGTCTGCACGCTGTATCGTAAAGAGCGCGGTGTCACGAGGTGAGACTGCGTTGAAATCTCTTTAATTTACGGTGCCGGAGAGCGACGAGCAGAAGCTGACACACACACACACACACACACGCGTACGTTTCTTTGTCGAGGTTTTGATTGTCATGCAGCACGAGTGTGACAGACATTCGGTGTCGGCCCATTATTCCTCCCTCTCCCTGTCGCCTCGCTCCTCTTTGTCGCAGCTCTTCCTCCTCCTCGCTGCCTCTATCTCTCCCTGCCTTCCCTCCGACTCCATTATCCCTGCATTAAAACGCAGGATGACCCATGTAATTGCCTCCAATGACTGGATCCTGATGAAAGAAGAAAACACAGCACATTAAGGAGGAGACGTCGCGTGTGTGTGTGTCTGCATGTCAAGCTGCCGGGCCTTGACCAAAGCAGATAATATTCTCCGTCAGACCTGCCTGTTACACCCTCTGTGTGTGTGAGTGTGTGTGTGTGTGTGTGTGTGAGCCTTGACCAGCACAGATAATATTCTCTCACACTCTCGTTCCACCCTTTTAACCCGGCCGTGTGTGTGTGTGTGTGTGTGTGTGTGTGTGTGTGTGTGACTCAAACTGCATTCACAGACATGCATAAATATGAAGCCCAAAAGCTCCGCGTGAGTCATTTGATGGCAGGTGAGAGGGCATTCAGGCATGCGACATGTGGGTGTATGCATGCATGCATTAGTGTGTGTGTGTGTGTGTGTGTGAGAGGGAAAATGAAGAAGAGAGCAGCGGGCAGAGAGACGTCTGTTAAACAGGCAGGTCCTGTAGATGCTTCCTCTTTGATTTGAAGGTTGGAGGTCTGACGGGTGGAGGCTGCTGCAGCTGCAGCCCCGCGTTAAAAGAAATCCAGTTTTATGAATGTTTCATTCTTAACGAGCTGTTACGAGATTTTAGCCAATTTGTCTCCGATATGAGGCTCGGGCGCGAGCAGACGACAGGCAACAAATAAAAATGATGTATTATCGTCGGCATGGCGCGCGTGTGTGTGTGTGTGTGTGTGTGTTGAGGATTAAATCAGAGAATGTTTCGGAGTTGATGATCCTCCAGTCGAGCTCATCAGTGAGGAGGAGAAGGGCGAGCGTTCCTCGAGGGGGGAAAACACGAAGAAGGACCGAGTATCGACGTTGCAGCAATGCAGCGATGAGGATGCAGTGAGGATTTAAAAACAGAGCCGGGATACTGAGATTACAGGAAGGTCATGAAGGGAACCGTGCTGGGTCCAGGTTCTTCGGGTCGGGTCGCGGTGGCAGCGTTCCACCTCGGCGGGCTCCTTTCAGTGAGCTCCCTCTGGAGCCGCACCCGATCTCAAAGTCTGAGCTCAGCCACCCGGTGGAGGAAGCTGATTTCTCCACCCAAAACTTGTGACCACAGTTGAGAGTTGGAGCGCCTTTCGACTCAGCTCCATCAACACGCCGGTCCACGTCGTCACTCGTGAACAAGACGCCGAGAAAATTAAATCTATTTTACTCGTTTGCACAAAACACTCGCTTCTATCCTCTCTGGAGGTTGCGGAGAGAAATTAAAACTCTCCTCGTCTTTGCTTCTTCAACCGTTCCACCATCAAGTTTTCCGTCTGTCTTACTGATCGCTGCCTGTCCAAACTTCATTTTAGAGCTCTGCCTTCCATCTTTCCGTACTTTAAGAGAAGAAATCTCAAAGCACAAATCTTCCCCACCCTCCTTCATCCATAAATCCCCTTTTTAAATTTTCACATCACTTTCTCTCACACCTCTAAATCTCTCCTCTTCTTTGTAAGTTCTGGTACTTTCCTGCCGTTAATCTCCACTTTCACTTTCCCTCTGTCGTTCGGTCCCTTCACTCTGTTTCCTCCTCCCCGTATCTCCCTCCTCCATCCTAAAAATTGTCCCGTCATTCCTCCAGCCGCTTTTCGTGTTTATCGCCGCATCTTCCCCGTGTCACCTTCCCTCGAGCGGGCGAGCAAACGGCCGCGCTTCATCTTTTGTGTCCAACCGCGAAAGTATCGTCGTGATCATAACAGTAAATAATACACGACGGATATTCAGTGCTTATTTCAAAGAATGCATGAAATGTGTGTGTGTGTGTGTGTGCTGACTCGTCGCTCTCTCATCTTATCATCAATACACAGCCTCAGCAATCATCTCGCATCGCATAGTTTCATTTCAGCGATTTTCACGCAGCCGTATTTCACCCGTGACGCGTCGCTCTATCAGAGAACGCTCCGCATGCGGCCCGTCGCGGCACAAACAAACGGTCAGTGTCTGTCGAACACGCCAGGCGCTCCCCGCGTGCATCAACTCGCTGTTCAAATGGAAAGGTGTGTCTGGCACGCCGCCCGTCTTCCTCGTCACACAAACATCGTCTTTGTTCTCCGTCTTGGTCGGCACGCTTACAACGAGTCAAAAGAGTTTTGTGTGAGTAATGCCGTGGCCGTCTGCCATTACTCTAAAACGCGTGCTGGCACAGGAAGAGAAGCTAATGATCGCCGACTGGACGGATGACAGCGCGTCGACAAAAAGAAGATATTTCCCTCAGAACCACGAGAAGAAAAGTTTACTGATCCGCAAAGTCAAAGTGAACGTCTAATCAAAAACCCCATGACAACCCAACGATGGACTTTGGAGCCAAACAATGAAAAGGGCTAAAAATATCGACCAGAGGGCGCGCTGACATGAAGTCCGTCAGGGTGATTTCAAAGTGTCCGTGTTCTACAAATAAAACTGTCCAGCGGTGCGTTCAGGAGCTCCTCTAGAGTCAAACGTTTCTAATCTTATAAACACCTCAAAGATCTGACGACGCGTAAACAAAAGAGGTCGACAGGAAGTTAAACGACGCCCAAGATCCCAGAATAAAATGACAATATGCCCGAATTTAGGCAAAAGACGAGCACCTGAACGCATCGTCCTGTGATATTTACTGACATTACAAGTTGACAACAAAGAGGAGGATGTGCAGGGGTCATTTGAAGACTTGGAACAGCAGTTTTGTCAGCAAAGAGACGAAAACTCTTCACAAGATGCTTTAAATGAACCTTGTTGAGCACTAAAGATGTTTTCAAAATGCGTCTGCATCTTTGCTGAGCGGAAACTTTTAATCTGGCGACGTGCGGGCCTCGGGATTCGGGAGGCAAAGGAGATTACAACACAGAGTTAAGTTAATGTTAATCAGAGGCAATGTGAAGCCACAGAAGAAGAAGACGGCGAAGATGAAGAAGAAGAAGAAGAAGAAGGAGGAGGGGAGAAGATGCTTCGCGTGACGTGACGAGAGGCGAAGATGAAAGGAGAGAGATCGTACAAAACAATCACGCAAAAGCTCGAATTCGCAGCCTGATCAAAGGCGGCGACGGCGCTGAAATGGACTGCCACAACTCTCAATGCAGAGCGCGCCATTCCACGTGTGTGTGTGTGTGTGTGTTTTCCATTAATCTCCTCCTAAGAGCGTCCCCGTGGCTTCACTAATGTTTGAAGAAGCTATTTGAGACCCGGCGACTGCAGATTACAGATAAAGAAAATTACTCTGTCACAATTTATCAGCTGCGAAATCGTCGTGCACGCGTGCAACAGAGGGTTTTTCTTGCTCGGGCATATGTCTGCATGCATGTGTGCTGTTTTTTTGTTTCATCCCTTCCTCTGTGGAGAGACCCCACGCACCGTCTGTCTCCGACTGATTCTGTATTCACTGCCACAAAGAGGGAGGGAGGGGAGGAGAGGACGAGGAAGGAAGGAGGGAGGAAATGATGAGATGCAGGAGGAGAAGAAGCCAAAGACAGCGAGACGACAGCGAGGGAGGACGGAGAGGAGAAACATATTCATCACCAAAAAACAAAACCAAAAAAAAATGCACATCTACACAGATGTCTCCACTCTCCTTACAACAGCTCGATGTCGGATGTCACCTGCGCTTCCAAAATTACTTTTCACCGTCACGTCTGCAGCCATTTTGCAAGAGCAGGTGCCGCAGACTTTCTGCTTTATTTTGAATCTCTCCGGTATTTTTCTCTCTCTTCCCCAAATGGTGGATCTCACTGCGAGAAAGAGAGGACAGAGCAGCCGGAGAGGTAACAGAGAGGAGAGAGAGAGACGAGGAGGAGGGAGGAGGCGGAGGAGAAAGGCTGCACAAAAAACGACGAGGGGAAACGAAAGAAAGGGAAGATGGAGGCTGGAGGAGGAGTGGGGAGGTGTTTTCCATCCTGCTTGTTCTTCATTAGGGTTTTCAAATCTAATGAGAGGGGAAGACGGAGACAAGGAGGAGACAGAAGGTATTAAAGGAAGAAAATGATGCAATGATTCATCAGAAGGAGAAAAAAAAGATGCTGTAAAGCGAGTTGAGTCACTTTTCTACCAACAGGTGAACGGTGTTTGTCATGCAGGTGAGCTCAGTGTTTGTCCACGAGGAGATATTTAGGTCAGATGTAGGTGTTGTGCCAGAACAGGAGCTCACCGGTCAAACCAAACCAACCAATCAAAGCAGCAAGGAGAGGGGTGGTGCACTAATGTCTCTTAACCCGTGCGGCAGTGCATTGTGGGATTTGTAGTATGAGCAGTGGGGGTTCGATTTACCGGCGGGTCATTAATAATAGACGTTTGAAATTATCCCAACGCCTTCGGGGCCTTGAGTTTGACACGTCTGCTGTACGGACATGATGACAGAGGAGGAGATGGATTAATGGAATGAGGCGTACTGCCTGTGTGTGTGTGTGTGTGTGTGTGTTGCAGTCATTTGAGGTGTGCACATTGTTTTAGCTCCGTCTACATTTCCAAAACAGCATCTCTAATTAAGTTGCCCGGTGGGGTCGATCACAGTGTGTGTGTGTGTGTGTGAGAGAGACAGAAACGAAATGTCAACGCGAGTGCAGAAACCGTGAAACACGAGAGAGAGGCTGAGGTGACTGACTCGAGGAAACATGCTGCCTCCCATGTGTCACTTTGTTTACCATGACGTGCTTTATATATAGTAATTACCAGTGATGAGAAATGGAGGGAAGGGGGGGTGACACATGGCGGAGGTCATGGGGTCAGATGCTGCAGTTATTCCTCTCTGCCGTGGAGCGCCAAGATGGCGCAACATCCAGGCTTAGCTAGTTTCAAGTCAAAGCACCTACAAAAAACTACTAAAAACCACTAAAACGTTCAAAGAACTGAAGCCCAGTTTGTCCCAGAGAGACGGTTTATCATCTGCCTGAAGGATTCATGCATGTAAGATAAGAGCAACGGCTTGTTTCATTAAGAGTTGGACTGGACCCAAAATGGACCTGGATCAATCAACTTAAACCAGGTTAGACTCAACCGAGCCAAAGTTCCCCCCAAAGTTTGGATATGAGGAGAGATTGCATATGACGGATGGTAGAAAAGATCAAATAAACAACATATCTAAGATGGATTCATAGTTTTGACTGTCACTGATTTAATCGTGGAGGACAAAGAGTTTTTTAGGATGCATCTTCTCTTGTGTTTCTCTTTGACTTTCATCTTTCCAGTCTCTGGAGTCAGATCGATAAACCGCGCCTTCGTCCTTTCCCTCACCCTTCATTACTTTTTCTTGTCCACATTCTCGGCTAACAAAAGATCAAGCTGAAGAGACGGAGCCAGGGGCAAGAGGTTTGGAAGTGTTTCGGGCCGATCGGTTCCGTCTTTGTTGTGGTTTGCAGCCCTGAACTGTAGGTCATAACACGAACACAGCTGGGGATGCCAATTAATTCACCGGGCCCCCAGAGAGGAAACTTGTGGCGAGGCTGAACAAAAACAAACCAACAAGGAAACAAGAAAAGTGAACGCAAGGCAACGGGAAGCAGAAATACAAAGGCAGCATATTAAAAAAATCAGACAGATAAAGTGTCAAAGTTGGATAAAATGGCTGCAAGGTAACAACATCCAAACATCCTCTTGTTACGCGCCTGAGTTTCCCAATGAATCGCCCACGTGCACGAATGTAGCAGGAATTCATCTATTTAAGGAAACGTCAAGGACCTACACGACATACGGTTTCTATTGAACATATCTTTTATTGACTTGTTGTCATGGCAGTTCTGGCACTGTTTGCTCAGTGCTCAGAGAGTACTAGTTCAAAGAACATGTAATCTGAAGGCCGCTGAAATAGCCGTACTCCAAGGCAGCTTGGAAAACCTGCCTCCATAGACAGAGAGGGTGAAACGTGACAATCATAAACAGGTACAGTAGCGTACAGTTTCCTGCGGTCTTCACTCGAACACGAGCACAAACAGTGACAAACCGTGCCTCTCCAACGCACTCAACAGATTTGCCAAGCGGATTTGCCGTTCCCACCCTTGGTTACCATTCATTTCCCCAGTCGAGTCACTTCATCAGCACAAGAAGAAGAACAGTTGTCGGTTCTACGACTCCCAGGGTGCATTTTGTCAACAAACATCCAATTAACAGGTTTAGAACCATGTTAACAGACATATGTTGCTAACCGAGGTAAAATTCTATGCAGACGATTATGTCTTATGTCTATATGAAATTTGCTTTTGGGTTTTGGGTCAATACTCAGCTGAGGCTCATTGTAATATTTAGAGCCATCTGTCAAGCCTGAAATAATTAAGGAGATGATAACATAAACCTATATGATTGTTCTGTTACGCTGGAGAGTCCTGCGTGGCGGAAAACACTTCAAGAGCGAGCAGCCCGTGAAATTCGCCAACTCTGCCTCCGTGTGAAGTCACCGCGCTTGTCCGGCCGAGGCCTCTAATTATAACGGAGTTTCATTCGTTGGTTGACCTTCCCGGCAGGCGCTCCAGTTAAAGCGCACCGACACCTTTAAACAACAGCCATAATCCGAAATACACCGTCGCGGAACAAGATGTGGCTGTAATGAAGTTTAACAGGCGCCGGGCCGGTGTGTAATGTAGCGCGTCCTCCTCTGTGAAACATTGTCCACAGTCTGCTGAAAAGGTGACTGCGCTGTCCATTTATACACGCAATAACTCATTCAAATGTGTTAAATGGAGCGTGGGCTTGGACCAGTCCGCGAGTATTCCCGCAACCTGAGTCAGCCTTTTCTGAATAAATGAATAATTTGTCTCTCGGGGGGGGGGGGGGGACGCATATTTGTATTTGCGTGTATTTGTTTGATGTGTGTATGTGAATGTCTGGATGTGTGGGCGAGGAATGTGTGTGTGTGTGTGTGTGTGTGTGTGTGTGCCCTCCTTACACGAGGCCAAGTTTGGACTCGCCCCGAGCTAAAATGACTAAGTGAGAGAGTCCCCGGCCTGTTTTTCCGCCTTCATCTCGCTCCTTATCTCTTCATCGCGTCCTCCTCCTCCTCCTCCTCCCTCTCAGCGCTCAAACAAGCACCTTGAAAACGCATTTGTGATCTGCCAGATGAAATAGATGATGGTTCTATCAGGTTCTGGCAAATCTGCCCCTACAGAACCGATCCTCCGATGCATTGCAAGAGGAAAACACCCACTTTCAACTTCTGATACATCATCATCACTTCATATATCAGTCCCCGTGCGGAGCGCATCACCTCGGTTTGCTTTTGATGGATACAAAATCAGCCTGCCCGCCTTGTTAGCGATTCCCATCCGTCTCTAAATGTGCCAGCTGCTTCCTACTCCACCATCCTACATACAGCACAACCTCTCCCGGCTTTTATCAGCCCCCCCCCCCTTTTCATTAGTAACTATACATTCTCCCTCCCACATGATTGAATTCCTCTTTTGCAATCCAGCAAATAATTGGATCCACTATTCGATGATTTATTGGACGGATGAACCCCTTATTCAGGTAGGACCGGCAATTTGGACCCTCCGCAGAGCGAAGAAGAAGAAGAATGTCTTTTTCCTGGCAAGACGTTCATTCGAACGGAAACCACCAAAATAAAACTGACAAACAAACAACATAAATCCAGGCTCCTCTTTTTTTTTTCCTGAAGGCAGCTCCCAGCAGGTTTTGCTTTTAGGAGTGTTCCCACTGTTTGTGTTGGGCAGCACCACGGAGGCGTGACGCTCTTTGGTTTTGAAATATCCCTTTTCTTCAGAAATCCCTGAGCCACTTCTATCTGTCACAGCTGCTGAGATAACGGGGAAGGAATACTAAACGTAATTCTGATAAAGATTTATTGTGTCTTCTAGTTCTGCCGTCCAGTTGCTGCTTTATCAGTTACCCCAAGCTACAAATAAAGCAGTCGAAATATCAGGTTGATTCAAATCTATCGTCTTCTGGGCTTCCAGGTGTAGCCAGCGGATTAATGCTAAAGTGAAGAAGTGCACCCAAATGCAGATGGAGAAGGTAGGAGGTGAACAAATAGTAGACTGACTGAAAAAGAAGATGAAGAACATAAAATAAGGCGGATACGCACCCACCAAGTCCAGTAATCAGAAGTCCAGACGATGAAAAATCCAGAACCCGGTTACACAAATACTGAAACAAAGCACACACAAAGAAAGGCATGGTGATGAGACACGGGGGAAAACTAACCAGGGAGGAACACAGAGGCAGGAAGGAGCGGGGAGAATTACAAAATAAAACACCGTTAAAGCTAAATCGCCATCGATCGGTAGCCAGACTGAGCGGAAACAAGCGGCTCAAACTTGAGGCTGGCTGCAGAAGTGAGTCAGTCTCCATGAAAGAAATAAATAAACTGTTCACATCATACTGAGGCTTGAAGTTATGCAGGATTAGCAGCTTTCTGCTGCAACCAGGCATCAAGGTCGTGTGCAAGTTCATGAGAAATACGCTAGACGACACACCACAGTCACCCGGCACAGCGCGGTACACATGCAGTCCTTTCTGCTCGTTCACTCACTCCAGTCCTCTCCTCTGTTTCCTGCCTGCGCCTCCTTTAATGTATCCTCTTGCATACTCTAACAACATCGCAGCGAGACCCACCAGAGACAAACAACTGTCTGGAACCAACCGCAGGTCTCCACTCCGGCTCCCCGGTGCCATTGCTACGCCTATTAGCCACGAGCTAATTACCCAGTGGCACTCCCCGTGGGATTGGCTAGCCCCGCACTAAGCTAATTAGCGTGCACCTGATTGAACGGACGGGGCTGGCTGGCTGAGCAAGTGGAACTAAGAATGGCAGACGTGGAAAGCGGAGGTAAAATTAGAAAAAAGCGCAGCCGGCGAGGTGAAACGAGAGAGAGAGAGAGAGAAGAAAAAAAAGCTTCATTAGCATTCGAGCTAATTGGGAAGGAGGAAATGTTGTGACGTCTGGAAATCTCATGAATGCGACATCAAGCGAAAGCTTATAGATCAGACTTTGGCGGGCCGCATTCAGCACGGAGGACCCGGTGGGACCAGGCACCAAATTGGTTGCATAATTCAGGGTCATGCTACATGAAAGAATGTGTTTTTCTTTGTTCATTAAGCACGGCAGAACCGGCTTCATGCAGCTTGTCCGTGTACGGATACGTACTGTGAACGGAAGCCTAAAAAGTGCCAAAAACTGCAGTTCCTCGAACGTCCTCTTGAGGCTGGCTGCAGTCCGAATCAGTCTCCATAAGTCCCCATGTTCAAATGTCCAACTTTGCGGCAGAAACAAACACGTTTACAGCCTGGTACAAAAACAACGCTCGTTGTCATCAGAGAGAGAAAAGCAATCGAGCTAATTGGGAAGGAGGAAATGTTGTGACGTTTGGAAATCTCATGAATGCGACATCAAGCGAAGGCTTATAGATCAGACTTTGGCGGGCCACATTCAGCACGGAGGACCCGGTGGGACCAGGCACCAAATTGGTCGCATAATTCAGGGTCATGCTACATGAAAGAATGTGTTTTTCTTTGTTCATTAAGCACGGCAGAACCGGCTTCGTGCAGCTTGTCATCTATAAGGCACTAAACTGGGATCTTACACGGGCCATTATGCTGCCGGAGCTCCACGGTGCCGCCGCAGCAGATATAACAAGCACCAAAGATAGCTTTAGTTTTCTGTATTGTCACAGAGGAACGGGCCTGTCAGGGAGACCACCCACCGGTGTATGGATTGCCGGTGAAGCGGGACGCTGCATTGACCTACAGACAAAGTAAAAGCTACTCGTCTCACAGGGAAGTTCAGCTGACGCTCTGTGGTCATCGAGCTGGGAATCTATGAGGTGTGTGTGTGCGTTGTGAGGGAGTCACACGGGTCTAGTGTTGAAGTCACTGTAGGGACGTTAATCTTAGTTTGTTTCTTAGATACAGAGCAGCTGTGTGTCTCATAGGTAACAGAGTCAGATAAACATATTTTCCTTGTTTGTAGACTTAACCCAAAACCCAGCCGGGCATATCTCCGTCACGTCACCACCGTGACGCTGGTTTGTTCTGTCCGGAAGCGCTTTGCCCGCGAGTCTTTGTTTATTTGGTTGTTTTCCTTGGCACGGGCAGAGTGTGTAAAGACACTACGTAGGTAATCGTTTCCCCTTCAGCTGCTTGCACGGGGTGTTTTATTTTGAAAATCAGCCGGATTCTCTGTGCGGTTTCTGACTTCCTGTCAGCCCGAGCCGCTCTGTGCAGATGAACAGCGGCGGGCCTGTCAGGGTGGAATAACACCTTGTAGTATAGATGGAGTCTGACCCTTCACTGACAGTGCGGCTCTTCTGAGAGGACAGCTTCTTCAGAAACGAGGCGGCATCGTGCTGTGAAGTGTTTTGATAAATCCTCCGTTCTCCTTGGCCGAGCTTCAACAAGCCTCTCAACAATAAAAGGACATCTTGGCCTGCTGTGAGCTTTCCCCGTACTCTTACACAACACGTAGAAAGATGCGCTTGTTGTCTGAAATGTTATGAGAGTGTGCTCGGGTATGAATCGTGTAAAAATACGCCTGTCCTTGAAAGCCAAACGAGCGCGTGCGAGGCGTCTCTGCGTGCCTCAGCCTCCACATTGCAGGCGCTGTGTGGTACACTCAGAAATACACACAGCATGCACAATGAGGAAGCCTCGACACGCCGTTTAATTGGGCAGCACAACAGGCTGATCAGCGACTTGATGAACTAACAAATTGGGCTGACCTGCTGGCCAGTGCCGGAAAAAAAAAGAGCAGCCTGATAAGAAACAAAAGGTTTACTGCAGGATTGTTCGCTTCCCTCGATGTCAAGCTGATAGCAGGCCTCGCTTTCTTAGCGGAATTTGCTGAACAAAAGTTTTAACTCAGTTATTCTTCTTGTACCGAACCCCTGAAGTGTCTTTTGTTCTAGTGTTCCTTCAGGCTTTCTCTGCTTTTATCAGATAGTTGAGAACAAAGAGGTGCCAGGAAACCGAAGAGAGAGAAGACGGATGCAAAACTCAACAGATGTTGGCTTGGAAACCGATTCCCATTCTGCCGTTCCATCGAGGTCAGAGGACAGGGTTGTCTCAACCTCTCGACACAACGGACAGGTAACAACGTAGATCCGTGTACGCATCCGTACTGTGAAGGGAAGCCTAAAAAGCGCCAAGAACTGCAGTTCCTCGAACGTCCTCTTGAGGCTGGCTCCAGTCTCCATAAGTCCCCATGTTCAAATGTCCAACTTCACGGCAGAAACAAACACGTTTACAGCCTGGTACAAAATTAAATTGTTAAAGTTCTGAATAATTAACAGCGGTTCCATTAATGATGGTTTGTTTGGGCAACCGGTCGTCAGACGGTGCTCATAGTTTCATCAGGAGACGGTCGCGGTTGGACATGACAGAACACGTTGGCGCCCAGAGGCAGTATTCTGACAGGCGTGTTGATGAATCATTCGTTCTCCTCGATGAAGCTTAAAACAATGAAATAAACGGCAGAAGAAGAAGCAGTGCGTGTTCAGACGGGGACGGGCGAACCGGCAACCTCGACCTGTGTGAAACAATCAGCTTCGTCCAGGCCGGCGCTCGCTCTCTGTGTTGTTACTCTGTGTCTCGCTAATCGACGGACACAAATCAAATCTCTTCTCTTCCACCCTTTAACGGCCTGCATGTCCCGGGGTGTGTGCGGGCGCGTGCTTGTTTGGGTCTCACCATGCCGAGCGTGACCTGCTCAGATAAGTCGAGGCCCGAGGCTCCGCATTAATGTGTGTGCCGCGTTCTGTGTACAGGTGTGTCAAACGGCTGAAATCCCATTTTGACAGCAGCGGCAATTCAGTCCGCTAAGACCTGACATCAATACAGGATTTACTGTGTAAGTCCTTCATGCATAGAGCTTGATTTTTATCCTGAATTTTCTCCTCTGGAGAAGCGGACTCTTTATTATGATGAAGCAAACCTGCAGCGGTGGATTTAACGTCAAAAATCTTTGATTTACACAATTTATATGCAAAAAAATGTTCATAAACTAATAAGAAAAGCTTTGAAATGAGAGTTTTTGAGTTATATTTTGGGCTGTTGGTTGAAAAGATTGTATTTAGAGGGTTATATGATTAAAGTTTAAAGTTTAAAACAAGTAAAATCAGGCGTTTAAGGTCTGCACGTGACATTTGTTCGTTAAACCGTCCCCTAACCGAGCGATTCCCCCGTTTCCTGTCAGGTAAAGCTTCATATGCATACGCACGCTGCACATACAGTATAATGGTTTTCCCCACACACTATAAATCACACTTAAACCATCTTCTCACGGCCACACACACACACGCCTATTCCCCCCACTAACAACGCCAACGCCGTGACAGCTGGAGAGATAAATTTCCCTCCACGTCCGGGGCTGAAGAAGAGGAGGAGGAACACTTTCAGACTAATTGGAGACGAAGAACTTCCACGTTATTGTCACAGGCAAGGACAGCGCGCCCTTGTTAAAGCTGAAAACTTTGCCTCATTTTCTACCTGTAAGATTCTGATAATTAAACCTAAAGACGATGCAGGAGAATATAACGAACTGCAGACAGATGAAGGAAACGGAAACATTCAGGTTTGTTTAAAGGCTGCAAACTTTTTAAGCTTCCTGTAACACTGCGTTTCCATCTTACATGAATATTTGAGACACTTTACAAACAGCAGAAGCTCCAGGTTGCGCAGAGAGCGTCTATGTCGTGTCAGACGATGCAGCAGCGGGCACGTTGCTCCCTGCAGATGATGTGGAGCCCCTCTGGGCTGATCTGGAAACACATCCTTTCTCTTTATTGGATGAGGGACTAACAGGACAGGAGCCGATACTCAGCGGACCTCTTAAAATGAATTTAGCTGACAGGTTATTAACCCATTAATGACAGATGACTGTATTCGGTACGTCGAGGAAAAGCCACGGGGGGAGTTTCTTTTTCTTTGCGACTACAGACAAAATGTGCGGTCGTATTTATTTATCGTGCATTTATCAGGAGGTTTTCTATTAAAAATAGTAATGTAATTTTACCCTATTAGATTAGCCAAAGTTCGTCTATTCATTCATGGAGTTATAGAAGAAGATCTTCCCGTACATGCTCAGACTTGAGTCATAATCTCAGAGTTCATCAGTTCGTGAAGCTTTCTCTCACTCGTGCGCTCCCTCTCTTCCTCTTTCTTTCCGCTGCTCATCTCGCCGGCGCTCTCTCTGCCACCCCGGCTTCTCTTTCCATCCAGTGACTCAAGACGCCCAGATGCTTTCCTGCCTGCCCAGGGTTAGTGCTCCAGACGTGGACCGCGTGGGCGACGGAGTCTGACTCAAAAAAAAAAACATTTTCATTCTATACATAGCGTGTTGACGTCTTCTCCTATCTGGAAAGTTACATCTGCACTTTCCCTTCAGCCAATTAGTGTAAACCTGCTGCAGCATCTACATGAACAAACGAACAAAAATCATTTGGATCATTAGTGTTTTGTAGGAGCCACAAAAGAGCTTCATCAAAAAGGAAAGACGCTCTGTACGCTTCATTTCCATAACAACCAACTGCCACTGCCAACAAAGAGTACTTGTGTCCAACTCTTAACACTCCCACAGGACGGACCCGGAGCTTTAGATTTACTGTTTTATGAGCAGAGTAGAAAGATCCGCCAACTGTTTCATCACTGCATCGTTTCTGGTCAGTCCATGAAAGCGTGTACAGAACTTTATGACAACCCGTCAACCCGTCATCCGATACATGAGATACGTCAGCCTGGAAGCAGAGGTCGAATGTGTTTGTGTGGGGATTTTATGGAGGTTACACAGGTCGAGCACGTGTCATGAGGTCCCTGAAGAGATCGTGCTAAATCTTAGATTGTTGACAACGACGATGGACCCCTGAAGGTTAAACACATTTCTTTGTTTGTAGGCTAAAGGCTGATCTGATTTTTCATCTCCCGGAAGGACAGACCCAAGACTTCATGGTTCCAGAGGACGAACCCTAAAGACTCCGGTGATCTCTACTGCCACAATCAGGTTGACAAGCAAAGACGCGGATCATCAACATATAGCTGAACATTTCTGCCTTTCATCTTCTCGTTCTTGACCACCTTCAAGAAGAAATGCGGCAGCTTGACAAGCAAGAAAAACACAGTGACGGTGACATATTTTGACGTCATTCACTTTGGTTCCTTCCCGTGTACAGAATACAGAGTTTGGACTCTTTGGGAGTCTTTGTGGGCACATACTGCGCACGCTGTGTCATCTCTGAACGAGGGTTGTACCGTCTTGCGAACCTTTAGTGGAGGTGGATGATGAATCCGGGAGCAGCACCGTGTGTGCGTCTTTCACGCTGCATATAAAACAATTGTGTCCATCCTTGCTCTTACTGATATATCATCACTTTGCAGAAACTATAACAAGATAAAAAAACAAAAGCTCTTCGCCCCGCGGTGGCAAAGCTGACACATCTATCTGCATTCATTCTGATTATTCTGTCAAAGTGCCTCAGTGTTGAAATTCGCCTCGTCTAATTCCTTTTTATGAAACTTAAAGCCAGTTTATTGCCGCGTCACGCTTCACGTTGGGAAAAACACGCTTGTGGTATATTTATAGACCTTCAGGAAACCTTGGACTCGACCAGCTTCCTTAATGAGCCAGCGGATGTGAAAGGCTTTCTTAACAGACCAGGACAATCAGGCCTTCGGGGCGACGACATCTGATTACAGCAAACAAACATTTTTGAATATATGAATGCTTAACGAAGCACGGCGTTACGTGGAGGAAGAGGCATGTCAAACTCAATCAAAGCTGCACGCGAAGGGATAAGAAAGGAACTTTAGATTGTGTGATAGTGAAGTTCACGTAGAGGTAAGTGTGTGTTCGCTTCTCCCGCGTGACCTGCAGGGTCAGAAGGCTAACAGCAAACCACGCCTGGAAGACGTGGATGAGTCGCTCTCCACCTCCGAGCTCGTGCGGCGTCCCTGCCGTAATTTGCAATTATATTAAAAGCTGCGTCACGGCTCGGGTTTCTTGTCTCGTCTTAATGTTATCTGCTCAAATCCCACCTGGAACAACTGAGTCAGCGCCAATGTTTGAGTGCAGCTCGTCAGCCGTGAAGACGGTGGAGCAAAATACTTCATGAGGGGAGGCACAAAGATTAATTTCCACAGTTTTATCCATTATTCATGTTAATTCTGCTGGGATCACTGATGAATTAAAGCTCCCCCACAACAGGATGAGTAAATACAAAGGTTTTTAAATGAAGGTCCAGTTTGGAACATTTACAGGATTTATTGGAGGAAATTGAATATAGAAAGCAAAACTATGTTTTTTATGTGTGACTATTAACCTGAAATTAATCCTCATTACGTTTTTTGTTGCCACAGAATGAGACTTTAATTTCGAGAGGGAGCGAGGCTGGACGAACCAAACATTGACTCTAGACAAGACGACCACCGTACAAGGAGGGTGAGGCAAAGTGTATTCAGTTGGTCGCAATCTAGATGCCACTAACTCCTCAACAGCTTCTCAATGCTTGATTTTCTGACAAAACAAAGTATACAAAGTAGTCTCCAGCTCTGGATGTGTTAACTCGCCTGGCTCTGCCACCCAGTCCAAACTTTCCTCGTCTGTCGTTCCCCGTTGGTGGAACGTCCTACCAGTTCCTACCAGATCACAGCGTCCCTCTCTATCTTCACAAACCTCCTGAAGACCTCCAGCTCTTCAGACAGGACCTCCTCTCCAACACTACCAACAACTGGACATGATGAATCTATCCCCCTCTACAGCTGCACTAACACGTCCTTGTTGCACTGTACATCGGGCATTCCTTTGGATAAAATAGTCAGATAACTGACAACATTTAAATTTGAAGACGTTCCCCGAGGCTCTGGGAAATTGTGATTTCAGTTTCACATTCGAAATGATTATTATAATTAACCGATAAAAAGCAGTTGGTTCTAATGACAGCTGCATTAATTTATTATTCCATATGAGTTACGTTTACGACCTCTAATTAGATCTTCATCCAGCAACACAGTATCAGAGCTCTATCATCAACGAGGTGTCACACACCCAGAATTTACCACCACAGCGGCGGTTGCAACCTGATGAAATGCTTTTTCTGAAAAGGGCGGTCAAGGATGTGTCACGGCAACAATACCGTCACCATCACGGACATGAAGGCCCGGCTCTATGAAAAATACAGCCACCCACATCACCGTTTTAAAGGCTTCAAAGCTCGGCTAAAGGTAGAGCCCAACAGTTCTGCGATTCCAACATAAAAGTGTACTTAACTTTGAGATTAAATGCAATGAAAATGTAAAAGAATGATCTGGATATTTACAATACAGTGAAGGCTAAGTGTTGGATGCAGCCTGAGTCACTTCGACTGAGATGGTGGGCAGCCTTCGACTCCCCCCTCAGATGCGCCTGTCACCTTCCTGTCCTGAACCTTCATGTATATTTACGGCGCCTCTCCGGATTTCGGCGTTCCAGACGATCCCGTCCTCTTATCTTCTGATTCTGAGTCAGCAGGTCTAAAAAAATCGTTCTCGTCTCTCTTGACGCCTCCGTCTGAAGTGGCCTAACTGGTGCAACTATTCTGTGCCGACAGTGAAGAGACACTTTGAGAGGGTGCGAGTTTCTGCATGCCTTACAGGCAAGTAACACCCCGTGCGAGTGGGTGGAGGTTGCGAGCTGGAGTGTTTTCAACATATTTGTACAAATGACCTGTGTGTGTGTGTGTGCGTGTGTGTGTGTCGGCCTGAAGAAATCCTCCAGTGTTTCACGGCAGAAGATCAAACGCTCGGATTCTCTTTGTTGCGGCCGCGGCCGATCATTCTTTTCGGTGACGTGCGCACGTTCACGAATCGCTAATTGATCCGATCGCACGCCAAGAATGCGAAACGTATCTCCGACACATACAAGCAGCTATTTGTGCCGCCTTTGATCGCCGAGGCAGCTCAGCAGGTTGATTTCAAAGCAGATACAAATCATGCAGTTAGCATTCCTCTCGGAAACTCTCCAAACTAACTCGCACGCTTTGAATTTATATCACGCATGGCTCTGATTGGACTGCATTAGACTAATAATTTGCTTTATGGAGCCAAAACATGTCACACACCAACTCTAATGGTCTGTACCAAATGGTCCAGGATGGGCCCATTGAACGGCGTAAAATAAAGCAACATTAAAAGAAACCCAAATTTTTTATCTTTTGTATGTTCCTGAAAAGTTTGTTTGTTTATTCTGTATAACTTTGGTCACTTCCTGAAGGCTTGCTTTATTAATAACAGTCTGGCATGCTTTGGTCCTGCACACCCTGCACAAGACAAAACAAATCATAAATTTGTGTAACATAACATAAAAAAAAAAAAATTACGGTAATTTTCCGTTTTTTTCAAATTTTATGCAACTCTGTCAAATTACAGACAAAACTAATATTTTAAGTATCATTAATGACAAATTACAGTTTACAGTTTATACAGTATTTCTCTGTTTCTTTGAATCACGTACAAAGCTGTAAAATGACGTACTGCATCTGTAATTAAATACGTAACTTTTATAATACTAATAAAATGTTGTACTCTCGTTATAAAACATGATCTTTTTTTTACAGTGCATATCTCGCCCTGCAAAGACGTATGTGACACGCATGTTCATGCTGACGGATGACAAGTGTGTCACAGTCACCTCCATCTATCCGTCCATCAGTCAACCTGCTTCTCTCTCCGAAACTGCACGCCTCTCTTCACGGCCGGCTTTGTCAGCACGAGAAAGAAACGTAATAATAATAATAATGAAACAAAAAGACAAGCCATCTGCTAAATTGAGCTAGTTACCATTACTCTGTTAGTGTACAAAGCCACACACATTGATGTCTTCCCTCCAGAATCAATCAATAAACCTCTTAGCATGCACACACAACCGCGCCAGAAAGAAGTATTACTCCTTAAAAATCAATCGATAGCATCTGTGGGGTTCCTCGGGCTCCTCGTGCATGTTTACTCCTCCGTGCTTCTTTTTTCATTAATATTTTATGGGCAAATTAAACGTCCGCTGGTCATTCAGGATTCAGAACGAGTGCATTCAATCTCTTAAATCGGCTGTTCATATGTTTGCTCTCCCCACTACAGCAAATTGGCTTTTCTCTTCACTGATCACGATGTGCTCGAAAACAGAAGCTAGACGGAAGATCAGATGAAATCGTTATATAATGAATTAATTATACTTCAGCACAGAAATATGGAGAAATTTAAATTTAAAGGCCGATTACATTTTCTCATTTTCCTGCCGGTTTGACGGGTTACAAAGCAACAATGTTTTCATTTTTGTTTCAGCTCAGTCTGAAATGATTTCACAGTTCATGATATTCTCACTCTCTACTCAGTTGTAGGCTTATTAAAGCTCAAAAAACTGCAAACTGCAGTTCCTCAAACGTCCACTTGAGGCTGGCTCCAGAAGTGAGTCAGTCTCCATAAGTCCCAATGTTGAAATGTCCAACTTCACAGCAGAAATCGGTTCAAATTATATTAAATGAACTCAAAGTTATGCAGGATAAACGGCGTGGACGCTTTGATTGACAGGTGGGTGCTGTTACAGGTGGCTTGTTTGAGCAACCGGGCTTCATTCAGGCCAGTCTTTGCCGATTTTTGGATTAACCCGGGGGCGGTAGAGACAGGACTGCCAAGATGGCAGTGGCAGCCGGAGCCTACACAATCTGAGCTCCTCAGAAGCCTGCGGGAGACGTCACGGTTCATTCAACTGGCCTAATTTGCTGCAGCTAATCATAATAAATGACTTGCTTGACGAAAGAGGCGAGGGTGAAGGTCGGTGCTGGTTTCCAGCAACAAAAAAAAAGAAGCAAAGATTGGTCACATCTGTGGTGATATCTTTTCTTTAAAAAACATATATACATATAGAATATGCAGATGACAACGACGTTTATGTTGCATCATATTATATGAATATTAGAGATGAAGTAGCTCTGTTTACAGTAGCTAGCCTCAATATGTGTCTGACTGCTACTTTGTCTGCCCCCTCTGTGTGTCTGCTGGCTGTCGCTCTCCTTCTCACACCTTGTGTGGCTGCGATAAAGAGCTGTTATCACAGTTTCAGTAAATGATCACACCTTTAATCAGTGATTTGTCCGCGCGATGTTCAAGCAACTCCCCGGGTAATGCTTTAAAAATCAATACGGCAGAGCTGAAACACTGACGGAGCCGCCCCGCTCCGCGCGCACACACACACACACACGTCAAAGAATCCGCTCACTTTCAAAAAGCAGCTGTCAAAGATACAAAATCAACTGGAATGTTGGCTGACAGAGCTGCAGCTGATCATAAAGCATCACAGCTCAGAGCCCGATAATCACTGAATATATAAGACGGAGTAAAAGTTAGTATAAGTCAGTTAAGACTGACCGGGTTGCACATTTTCTCGTGTCGCTGTGGCGTTTGTCCTTAAAAAGAAACACTTACGCTGCTTGTTGAAAGCTACAAACGCCACAAATCTGGTGTCAAATATGAAAAAACGGCTCATTTTAGCAACATTCAGGGATTATGCAGAGATCCAGAGGGTTTAAAAACAACAGTAACCGCAGCCTTTGAGAGAATGAGAAACAGAGTTCTTCCTAAACGACGTGGGAGGTCGGAGAATCCGCCGCTCGGCGCCACACCTCCTTCCCCCTCATCGCGTGCCACCAGCGCAGTCTGCTAATCCGCTACAGCGCATTAGACTTTGAACGAGCGGGAGAGAAATACACAGCAGGGACGTCCATATGGCGGAGAGAGAGAGAGAGAGAGAGAGGCGCATGCATAAACACGGTGGAAGTGAGACGGAGAAAGCGCTGTCATCTGCAAAAACGCGCTCGCGAACGTGGGAGAGGGCGAGGAAGAGGAGGAGGATTGATGGGTTTACGCTCCGTCGAGTCCGAGATGCCGCGGGCGACTCTGGCGTGACATGCCGGGGGTAAAAGGTTAAACTTGTTCCTCTCCATAGATTCTCTAACTGGAGGCTTCGTCACACGCTACCAGATGCTCTCAGCTGAATACGCTGTTCTGGCATGAATGTCAAACTCGGGAGAAATGAGTGATTGAGAATATCTAAACACCAAAACGACAGGTATGATTTCGGGCTTCACGTACCATTCTTGTGATTTAATTTTTCTGCTGCT
>CM024809.1:348581-425143 GCA_014281875.1 Nibea albiflora | reverse complement strand
TTTGGGTGGCTTCAAATCAAAGGTTGTATTGCGTTACCTCTGACAGCCAACCAGCTCTCTGCTGATTCGCCAGCTTCAGAGATGTTACACTTGTAGAGTCCGGCAGAGACTTAGCCATACGGTGAATGATCATCTCTCCTGTAGTGCTGTCCTTGATGAGATGGCCATCTTTATAGAAAGCACTTTGGGGTTGGAGGCCATCTTGTTTCTGCAGCGCAGAACGACATTGTCTCCCTCAGCCACAGGAAGAGCTGGACTCTCCAGGATCACTGAACCTTCTGAGAAGAAATAAAATAAAAATACTGCAGTTATTAGGCATTAATTAGCAAACCAAAGTGGAGTTTGCTATCTGCATACTGTAGGGGGCAGGTCCTTTATTCAAATTGGGCTGTCTTACACAGCTATGTACTTCAGAGCTCTCTACAGAAAAACAAAGTTAGTGTCTTTAAATCTTTAACTCTTTACTATAAGAGAAGAAAGTGGATCGGGTAAGTTCGGATCACTGCCTTTTGGTGACATAAACTGCCCTAGCTGCCTTGACGGTGCTAACAATAGTAGGTTACAAATTGATATGACAATATATTCTGCCTAATATAAACTGAGTTGTTACCTGTCACTGTGATGTCCCACGGTGTTGCTTTTCCTTCCCTCCGCTTGGCACCAGTATTCTCCACTGTCAAATGAAAAAACAGTTGTTATGTTGCAGGGTCCTGGTCTGTCACTTGGCTGTTACACGTAGTTTTGTTTGCCTTGGTCTTCTTCATCACTCTCCATTTGGTCAAAAATCCGTCACAGTATATAAAGACAGACTCGTGTTCGAAGAACTGCAGTCTGGACGGACCGAGACGCACAAAGGCTTCATCTGAGGAAGAAAGAATTTGAAATGTGGTACTCAGTAGATACAGACAGTTTACTGGTAGCTGTGCTTTGTGAGAAACAGAAGGTAAAATCCACAAACTGCTTTTATTTCCATGATCGCCTAAAGGTGCTTAAAATGTTTCAGTCTCTGTCGTTTCAATGAATACAGCACAACTTATTTTGTTTTTTTATCCATGAAAAGTGTTTTGTATGAGTTCATTCACTTACCTGCTTGGGCGTAGCTGGCAGCAACACCACCAGTACACATATCACTGGAGGGACGAGAGAGTTGCATTTCTGTACATTCATGTTATTCTGGATCAAATGAACTGAACACAGTCACAGTACTCACACAGTCTGGTGCAGAGAGCTCTGACCTCCATGTTGACTTGCTGTTGACTGTCTGAGAATGGAGCCACAGCTGAGCTATGGTATAGTTGAACACGTCTACTTCCTATGCAGCTTATTTCTGGTGACTGAAGCAACCACCTTCTCCGTACGACAGAGCTGTTCTGAAAAACATGAGCTACGTGGTCTGAAGTCTGAAATAAACCACAGTTATACTGTCTGCAAATGCTTCTGCTGTTATACTTGTTTTAGATTTCCGTGTGTGTTTCTTGAATTGACGTTCCTGAAGCTCCAGCACATTTATTTCAATGGAAATGTTTTGGGTCACTTAACACACTGACGGCTGCCGTCAGTCTTTAACAGACTTATGATGCTCATAAAACAAACCAAAAAAAAGAAACAATTTACAAATAGAAATTTGTATTTGTGGTGATTTTAATGTTACAAATGATCCAAAACAAAATATTTAAAAACAATTCTCAGAACTGGTCAGAAACATGAATATGACAAGCCCACTTTAAACTGGTGAAGCTAATTGAGCACATGCGGTTAACTTTGCAGTGAGAGCATTTCAACCTGCAGCAGCTCTTTTTGTAACCTGCCTGACAGACACGTGAACAGTTGAGCAGATAGACCACACCACTTCAAATAGACTCGAGCGAGGTGGCTGATGACAACAACACTCATCATGATGGTCGTCTATTTTTATGCAGTATGAATTTTTGCTTAGCAACTTTAGTCTTCCATTTAAGATGTAATGCTACAGTATATGAGCAGTAGTATGGGCAGCAGTATTGCAGCTACGCTAGTTGACTGTATGAGCCAGCTCACAGCCTTCACTGAGCACCCCTGTGGTCTTCCGGTGTAGAGACTCTGCTGTCTGTGATCTGCAAGAAACACGACAACATATGTGAGTAAAAGACAACAAGCTGCCACTTCTTCAACAAGTGAGTACAAAATTCTAAAAAATTCAAACAGAAAAGTCTGAAAAGCTGAAGGTGCCCGGCCCAACCCCTGCAGATGGATGGACTTGTGATAGTGAGCAAATGATCTTAGCACTAAATGAACGTGAAGCTTTCTCATGCTTTACAAATGTATAACACCAAGTCCAAGAAGAGCCTAGCAAGTTTTATTCTCACCGGGTTGGCCTGGAAGCCGAGGTGCTGAAGAAGGGACGTGAAGTCGAAGGTCCTGGTAGAGTTCAGGAAACACAGAAACAAACTTAAATGTGAACATTGCAGCAGTGTTTTTCAAGCCTGGTCCTCGGGGAACTCTGCCCTGCATGTTTTAGATGTTTCCTGCTCCAACACACCTGATTCAAATGAGTGGCTCGTTATCAGGCCACTGCAGAGCTTGATGACGAGCTTGATGATGAGCTGAATCAGGTGTGTTGGAGCAGGAAACATCTAAAACATGCAGGGCAGAGTTCCCTGAGGACCAGGGTTGAAAAACACTGCCCTAGAGGACAGGCATGTTACACTGCTTTCTCGAACATAGCAGCAGCATTGTGATATCGGATACCAGATACCATTATGGTTAGTCTTAGGCAATGGAGGGAGGGAAAACATACTAATCTTTCTTCTTACCAGTTTGTTGGGAAGTGAAGGTGTGGAAGAAAAGACGAGAAGCCGAAGGTCCTGGGAGAATTAAGGAAACACAATTAAATGCACAGGGCGACGACGGTCTAACAGGGAATATGGTGGAGTTTTAAACAAAATATCGTAACCTTCATTATCCTTCATGAATACAGGATATTCCTGTACCTCTCTTTGCTGCAGTGAAGTAGTACCATGGCCAACCCCAGTGCCAGCAGTAAAACAGTTCCAATGATCCGCAGCGCAATGAAGCCATGAGGGTAGCAATCATGGGAAGGATGACTGCTTTCATGAAGTTCTGGAAAATAAATGTTACTTTCAATGAATGCAATATTTCATAGGATAAAAGAGAGACTTGCCTGTTTATCTTTTGCATATTTTAGAGATTAAACAAGGCTCATTTTCATTAACAACTGACCAACAACTGGCAAAATTTGCTGATATCATGGCTAAGAAATAAGTAACAGTGACGTAAGACCATGCCGATAGGACGATACTGGACAGATGGAGGAACCCCTCGTTTGTACTGAGATTCTGAGGCTTGTGTCACCTCAAAGGTGACATCTGGACGTAGGCCCTGTTTTCTCTTTTGGTTGCTGACTTGGGCGGACAGTCATTTTAAGTTAAACAGTAAAATCTTATCCTTCACCTCTGACAGCCAGCCAGCTCTCTGCTGACTCGTCAGCTCCAGGGATGCTACACTTGTAGAGTCCTTCATCAGACCTGGAAACACTGTGAATGATCATGTTTCTTGTGAGCTGTTCCTCACGAGGAGACCATCTTTATAGAACTCAGCTTTAATGTTGGAGGTCTTGTTTCTACAGCGCAGAGAGACGGTGTCTCCCTCCATGACGGGGTGAGAAGGACTGTCCAGGATCAGAGAACCAGCTGAACAACAAAACTAAATATGTAAATAATAATAATAATGTAAGTACTAGATATTGACTCTTCTAGTTAAACCCACCAGTGACCGTGATGTTGATAGGATTGCTTCTCTTTATGTCTTGATATTCACACCAGTATTCTCCGCTGTCCATTGAGAAGGTACTGGTGATTTCACATGGTCCTGAAGACTTGAACACACATGGTCCAACAGCTCCCTTGATCTTCCTCATCACTCTCCACCCAGTCAGTCCATCCAGTCCTTCACAGCTGATGACAATCGACTCGTATTCAAAGTATTGCCGTCTGTCAGGGACAACCTGAGGAAACACTGCAACTGAGAGACAAAGACAGAGAAATAGATCCATCAATTTAAACTGGCTTGATGTGGCTGAACGAAAGACAACAGATAATTTATTAATTACACAAAAATTTGATTACTAACTAAAATCTGATTTTGTGTTTAAAGCAAACAGCTTCAGGATTGGCAGAGAACTGTCATAAAGATTTGGAGAGAAGCAGGATTAATTTTAGGCTGCAACTTACCGGTTTTCTGAGAACAACTCAGGGGAACTTGTGCAACCAGCAACAACAATGTGGCCGTCACTATAGAGACAAAACTGTTTTAGACTGGTGACGTTGTATGTAATCAGTATTATCAACATAAAGTTTGAGCTTAGCTTTACAGCTAACACTAGCCTCACTGAATGAGGGGCACAAGTATTACACTGTATATGCTCATGTAAGTGGATCCAATGCAAAATTCACATGAACGTATTTATTCAATTTATCACATGGATAAAAAATACCAATGCATTTTGTTATGTCTTTAAAAATATATCTACAGATATAATGTACACATGAGTTTTAGAGACAGACTCACTCAGTGTGATGCAGGCAGCTGTGACGTCCATGGTGTCCTGACGGCTGCTGACCGTCCATGAATCAGACTGAGTAACGGATGGCCTGACACGTTCGTGATATTTTCTGTTCCTGTAGGTTACGCTTTCTCTTCCTGTGCAGCTTTTTTTCTGTGGGCTGAGACAACAATGGGTTTGACTTTTCAGTTTCAGTCTGTGGTCGGGTAGAGTAGTTCTGGGGGAAGGTACATCTTACCAGAGAACATGTCATTGGTATTAACGCTGCTAACAAATGTTGAAGCTATAGGTAGACGATGATTAGGAGGGTTGGGACGAATTTGGGGTCAAAGAATAGTGGGATGAAGTTACAATTTAGCATAAAGTATAAACACAGGATCAAGTAGGGATTCTTGAACCAAGCCTGGTCAGGTTGCATTGACTTGGACTTTACTTTTTGATGATGACTGTAGGAACTCGGTCATTTTACAACAGGATATACGGCTGGTGGAGCATTGTAAAAGGAGTCCTGTAATATTGTACATTTACTATGTGAAGCGTTTTCAGATGTGATGCTTCAGATGACTGCAGACTTTAAAAATGGGTATACTCGCTGCATGTGTACTCTTGAAGAGAGTATTCTTTAGTGTGATACCATAGCTGCCCACCACTGGATTTGTGATGACTGTTGACTACCCACTATGAAATACCCCCGTTCCAGGTTTAGAACTCACAATCCTTCTACGTTTATTAGTACTTTAATTAGTAAAAAACTCTACAGAAGTTTGTTGTGAAGGGTACAACACACCAAACTTGGATGAATCAGTTTCAGTAAATTAGATGCAAACACACAAAACAAGATGGAAGCTGGATAAGTGAACACGTGACTTACGTTATCAGAGGGACGTTGCCATTAGGTTTGCTTCCTTATGAGTTGATTTCCTCACTGAGTAATCTCACTGGTGTGCACAACAGGTAAGAACACGTTTACTTACACGTTGTGTAAGTTTTTGCAAGTTCTTGTCTAAAAAGATTATATTTTATTATATGGATGAATGAATCCAATAATGTAGTAACATAATATATATTAATATAAAGCTGATTTACTGAAATTTTCAGAAGGCCAGGATGATTCACCAGAAGAAGGGACGATCCTTGAACCTCGGATGCATCGTTTCGCTGCTTTGGATTTGCCACAGATTGTTGCGCTCCTTCTGACACACTTTTGTGGAGGTAACTTGCATGCAAAACATGTAAGAGCAAAGTTCATGATTTATTATTTTAAAAAATGGTTAGGATTCAGATAACTGTGTTTGCTTTTCCTGGTAATTACATGGAGTATAACAAGTAACACATCTAAAAATGAATGCTGTATGCCCAGCTGTCCTATGCAACTTAAAGGATTTGCGCACCACTGCCTTAAAGCAACATTACATAGAAATTTAGTTAGTGCCGTAAAGCGTTATGTACTTCTCCCAACTCGGAGCCCAGAGTTACATAGTGTGAGAACAGACGTAGGACTGACAGAGACACCGTTCACCTGATCATGAGCTAATAACAGATCTGTTTGTTCCTCAGGGTCAGGCTCTGACAACTTTGGCAATGGTTGGTGATGACGTTATTTTGCCATGTCACCTGGAACCTGCTGAAGATGCTGTTTCTATGACTGTAGAGTGGGCAAGACTTGACTTAAACCCCAGATTTGTCCATGTGAGACACGACAGTGCAGAATTCCTAACTGATCAGAATCCATCCTACACTGGGAGAACATCAATGTCCATCACCAAACTGAAACACGGAGATGTTTCACTGAAGCTTTCCAATGTGAGATTATCTGATGAGGGAATTTACAAATGTTATATTCCTAGACAGAAAAAAAAGGTGGCGGTCAAGCTGGCTGTAGGTAAGTGGGGATTAGATAAGTCGAACTTGAGTATGAATACTTGTTGTAAAGGAAAAAAACACTTGACCTGACACTTGAGGGCTAGGGATGCTAGGTAGCCCACTGAATCAATACCTGTAACCATGTAATAGTTTTGTTGATCTAATGCTACCTATTGTTCTTTCTTTCTTTCGTCATTAGGTGTTGCCTCCGCACCTGGTATCAGCTTAGCAGGCATCCATGAAGTCAGCAGTGGAGTGATGTTAGACTGTAGGTCTAAAGGCTGGTATCCAGAGCCTGAGCTGTTCTGGCTGGACGGTGAGGGAAACCTCCTCTCTGCTGGACCTACAGAGACAGTCAGAGGTCCTGATGACCTCTATACTGTCAGCAGAAGATTGACTGTGAGGAAGAGCGACAGCTTCACCTGTAGAGTCCAACAGAAGAACATCAACCAGACCAGAGAGACACACTTCTATGTTCCAGGTAATCTTTTTGAAATCAATAATCCCCAGAATAAGATATATTCATATTGCAACACATTAGAGTACACATGAAAATAACTGAGGTCTGCTGTAAAGCCATGATAACATTACATTTCTCTTTTTTTTTCCATTATAGATGCTTTCTTTGTTATTCAGAGTCGTTTAAGGTCTCTTTCCATCATCACTGGTTTGGCCGTTTCCCTTTGCTTCTTTTGTATTTTTGCCTTTGTTGTGTGGAAATGGAGACAAAACAAAACGAGTAAGTCACGACTGATTCTTCTTCTCTCTAAATGTGATGTGCCTTTATTGTCAAGGTCAGTGTTCATCTGTAAAAGGTTTGTCACAATTGTAATGCATAGAGCATTTCTGTTGCTCTTTAGTTTCTCACATCAAATGTGAAATTCTAATTTAACAGTTTTATGCTTATGCATTCTTACAGGGGATGAAACTCACATGAAGGAAAGAGAGATTCCCATAACATCTAGCAAGGACATAGAACTTCAGTGTTTGAATGAAGGAAGAGGAGACAGACAGGTCATGGGCAGACAGGGAGGAGAGGAGGACTTGACCAGTGAGCCCTCGACTGAGTTTTTGAATGAGGAGATTCATAAACTTTATGAAGAACTGAAGAAGAATAAAGATGACTATGAAGATGTAAAAAAAACACTTGATGTATTGACAAAATATAAAAAGAACCTGGTTGACTATTCAGAAGAACTTAAACTCCTGTCCAGCTGGATTGACAAACAGATCATTAATAATAAGTTAAAGCTGGATGCTTCTTGGAGGCAGTGGTACATAGACAAGTATGAAGCCATTGTAAGAGATCTGAAGCAGAGAAAGGAAGTGAATGAAACACTACTGCAGAAAACAAAGGAAGTAGTTCAAAGAACAGAGGATCAGATTTCCCAGACAACAGAAAAGAAACGTGAACTAGAGGAGCAAATTAAATGTCTGGAAGAGATAAAAGAACGACCACTTTAGAACTTTAGACAAATAAATGTTTAAAGTAAAAAAAATCTGATGGAACCTAAATACTAAAGATTTGTCAATGTTCTACCATATTCATTTACAATTATGTTTTTGTATGTTGTATGCATCAGGAGCTCTGATGTGGGGTTTATCTTGTATGTGCAACCTGTTTCATAAAAACACTGTTCACAGACATGTAGAAACATGTGATCATTCTCTGAATCACCATTAAAACAAACTGTAAAACTTATTGTCTTACATCATAAAGTACATGACAGCACTGAAAACTACTGTTGATACGTATGAACAACATCTGATTTACAGTTATGGGAAAATATGATGAACATTAGTATTAAAAACTACAGAAATCCATTAGTTTAATTCATGACACATTTTCAACTAATAAATAATTCCAACCTAATATTAAATCTCTTGTGGACAGTTGCTGTGTTACAGTATACTTTGCTGTTGAGCTACATTACTGTAACTGTGAGGTTCCCACAGTGAAGCAGTCCCAGCAGCAGCAGCAGCAGAGCCACCATTAAAACGGTGAAGACAGTCCTCAAGATGACGTAAATGTGACAGGAGCGACCTGAGGAAGCGGCCCAAGTGTCTCTGTGCAGCGCTGCAAGGACAACGGAAAGTATCTGATGTAACACCAGAGACACAAAATACAGCTGTTATATGTGTTGACAGACAGTACTAACAAAGTGGACATTTATTTAGAATTCTCTGTATTTTGGCTTCTTGAATGATAATTACTTATAATGCAACATTGCACAGCACAATGAAATGTCACAATGAATGGGTGCCGTTACAAGTTACAGTCTACAGCTGCTAGTCATTGTCTCACCTCTGACAGCGAGCCAGCTCTCTGGTGATTCTCCAAAGTCAGGGATTCTGCATTTGTAGAGGCCTTCATTAGACTTAGAAACACTGCTGATTGTCACCTCTCCTTTGGGCCCGCTGCCTATCAGGAGTCCATCTTTATAGAAATCAGCTACGTAGACAGAGGAGGTCTTACTCCTACAGTGCAGAGTTACAGCTTTTCCCTCCATCACAGGAACAGCCGGACTCTCCAGGATCACAGGACCAGCTGAACACGGAGATATTATTATGTCAAACATGAGATAAAGAGAACATGATGCATCAAACATAGAGTACAAACTCTGTATTTAGTTACTAATTTACTTTAACTACTTCAGGCTCTAAATGGTAAAACGATACTATGTTTTTCTTGTGTCTAAATTAAATATCTAGAACTGCTCTTGGATTGCATACATACAGTACCAGTGACAGTAAACATACAGTACCAGTGACAGTAAACATACAGTACCAGTGACAGTGATGTTGACGGTGTTACTTGTCTCTCCGTCTACAGTCTCGCACCAGTACTCTCCACTGTCTGTCGGATAAACAGTTCTGACGGCACAGACAGACGGTGTCGCCGTCTCCCAGTTACTGAAGCACATGCTGACTTTCCCCTTTCTGCTCCTCATCACTCTCCATCCAGTGGTGGTGTTAAAGCCCTCGCAGTTAAAAGTGATGGGGCTGTAATCAAAGAGCTGCAGTCTGGTTGGAACAATCCAAGCTGCATCTAAGACGAAGGTAAAGATTCAACTTATTAGAGTCTGTATTGTGAGATAGACACTATCTGCTAGCTAGCTTTGCCAAATATGTTTTCACGTGGACGGTGGATGCACAGACTAGATTTTGACAGGGCACCTCCACCTGTACTGCCAGTATCCCTACTTAACCCTAAAGGTTAAATAATGCAGTTGTTGATACTGCAATGCAAGGTTTGTTTGGAAAACTAATTAAATATGATAATTTAATATATATAACTGTTTTCATGTATGAAACAAATCCAGGTTCCTCTGTAGGTTTGTAATATAAAGAATACGTCTAATTGACAAAGTACTGTCGTAAAGTACTTACAAGCTTGCTGAGCAAAGCTGAGTTGAACTTGTTCCTCCAACAGCAACATTAATACATTGAGCACTGGAGACACAGCAGAAAGAGTTAGCATTTTCAGCTAATTAATTCTGCAGATAATGGTACCATAAAATCTAAATTAGAGTCACAGAGATGCTGTTTGATCCAAATACATGAGCAGCTGCTCAAAGACAGATGGAACACCCACTATAAATGAAAAGACGTTCGGCTCCTTGGAGATCTCCTGCTTGTCTTTAATGAGACAAACATCTTTGGGTTTGTTGCTGGTGAATGTGACGTGAAGACAGACTCGGTACTCACGCAGTCTGATGCAGAGAGCGGTGACCTCCATGTTGGCTGGCTGCTGATTGTCTGAACGTCAGACTGAAATACAGCTCAAGTGTAATGTAGGTTAGAACCTCCTCTTCCTGTGGCTAATTTTGTCTCATTATCTGGAAGTCAGGCGAATGTTTTTTGCAGAATTGTAATAGTTCTAATTTTAATAGTGCACGCTTCTAAAAGTGTCAACCAATGAAACTGTTTCTGCCTTTAGAGTAGATCAATGCCTGTGACAAAAACTACATGCTGTATTGTAATTTATAAAGAAAACTTGGTAAGTTAGTTCTTACTCAGTAGTAGAAGAAAATAAGACAAATAGCTATTACAGTATTTTATATGGTAGCATTATATTGTTCACTGACAGTGTTTGGTGTCTGGAGGGCAGCACTGAGCCACAAATGTCGACTCATGTCACCCTTTGACACGCGGCGTATTAAACTGCTTCAGTTTAAACATTTGTGGCTGACCACAGAAGCGAGCTCACACCTGTGTGACCACACGGCACAACATGCTTTAACTATCAGGTTATCAATAAAACCAGCCACCTCTAAAAAGACAGAGCGACACTATGAGTCAGTTATAATATAATCAGACAATCTCTTAGGAGTGTTGAAGCTTTAAAGATCAAAATGAATATATTTTGTTTCATGTATGTTTGATATCTTAAATCCGCCTCACCTTTGACAGCCAGCCAGCTTTCTAGTGATTCTCCAGCCCCAAAAATGTTGCACTTGTAGAGTCGTCATATTGTTACGCCCCTTTAATGTTTATGTTCCTGATTTTGCATACCAGAGTGTGAGCTCTAGTTTTAATGTTAGGATCTTTGCATAGTACAGAGCTCCAGTTGATCAACAGCAGCTGACTGGAATCAAGTTGATCAGGGAGCTGATTATTTAAGACCCGGTTTCTGCCATGGAAAGCAGGGTCGTGTTTGAGAGTGTGGTCGTGTTTGCTGCTGCAGTTTGTTAGTTGCTGCTAATTTAGTCACCTGTGTCATTAGTCACCTTTGTATACATACATACACTCTGTACACCGGATATGGATGTAATATTATGCTACTACATACTGTAAATAGGATACACAGAATAATTTTAAATCTTCATAAAATCTTTATTTTGTCTTACCTTTGACAGACAACCAGCTCTCTGCTGATTCTCCAGCTCCAGAGATGCTGCACTTGTAGGGTCCTTCATCAAACATGGAAACACAGTTGATGGTTAGGTCTCGATATGAAGGCCATACTTCTACAGCGAAGAGTCACTGAGTGTCCCTCCATGACGGGATAGACAGGAAGCTCCAGGATCACAGCACCACCTGAACGTGTGAGGATTATATTTAATTACTGTGGTAACAGGCAGTGTAGTGGATACTGTGTAATCTATTCCAACTGTCACCATGTTAACAGTAGTAGGTGCTTCTTAGATCAGCCACCTCTTGAATAATCGGCTTATTTTGATGGGTGCACGCACACTGTAAAGCTTACCTTTAACTGTTAGCCAGGGCTCCACATATGTTACACTTGTACAATCCTTCATCAGATGTGGAAACATTATGGATGGTCACATTTCCCGTATCACTGCTCCTGATGAGGTTGAATGGAGTTGTCTTGTTTCTGCAGCGTAGAGTTACTGTATCTCCTTCCATTAAAGGCAGAACAGGAGCTCAATGCAGCCTGATGTAGTCTGCAGCCACACCTGTCCATCGGCAATAACAGTCCCAGGTAACCCGGACCAATAATAAGGTCGGCCCGCATTGTATTCACATTGCCTCACACAATGAACATTACATATATTTCTATATGATGACGGGTAACTCAGATACTTCTGCAGTGTTTTATTCTGCAGACTATTCTGCTGACTCTGCATGTGATAGAGGAACCGATTACACAACCTTCATTATCAATAAACCTGCCTCACTAACTGTGTTAGCAAGATGGCAGCAAGCCAGCTGGTTTGACCCATACTTAATGCAAAGTGACACCAACAGCAGCTTATCTTCCCCTTTCTCTTTGCCTGTTGGCAGTTCAGCTGACTCTGTAGGTCACATGACTTAAACCTGCATGTTATCTATAATAAATTACCTCACTGGGATCATCTTTCTATATGAAGTCTATAAACTTTGTTTCTCTGCAAAATGATTTGTAATTTTTTAAAGTATATGTGCTGGTGCTCCTTTTTCCCCTCCTCAGAAGATTTGCCTAACAGCTTTCAATTGGCCCTGCTGATCTGAAACAACCAGCCAGAGGAAGATGCAAATTTACATGATACATGAACTGCCAGTTCATGATGGGGTTATGTCTGAGCTGACGGACCTTCAGACCTACAGCAGGTACATAATGCTTTATATCACTCAAAAAGATATATTAGATGTGCAATAATTTGAATTGAACAACAAAGGCTGCATCAAGAAAATGAATTATTTGATACAGACCTCAATGTTTTTAATGACTTACGTTAGCCTTTTTAGACTGACATTTAATCCATCATTATTATTCATTATTTAGCCATTTACAATGTTCACATATTTTTGAAGTAGATTTATTTCTAAGCGTTTACTGTATGTTCCCTTAATGATTAACCATGTCTCCACGTAGTTCTTTCACTTGTGGGTTTTGTCCTTCTCTCAGCAACCTGTTTTGAAGGTAACGTACTGTACACAATCCAACATGTGATGCTAATCTCTAGTGTTTCATACATACTGTAACAAAATGACAAATAATATATTGTAATATCATTATGTCACTAATTTAACATCAACTTTGTCTAGAAAGCAACGACCAGTTATGAATTATCTAAATTTACATGCAAATATTGTCTAACAGTCTCCTTTGTGTACATTTGCCAGCACATTGTATTATAACTAAGACTTTCATTCATTGCTGCAGCCTAACATGATCACTGTGGCTCCAAGGCCAGTGAAGAATGCAAAAAGCTACAATATATATATATATATATATATTTTTTTTTCTTGTTTCTTCCTCAGGTCGGCATCAGATAGTTGGTCCATCTCAGCCCGTAGTTGCACTAGTTGGTGATGACATCATTTTACTATGCAAACTCAAACCTGCCGTGAATGTTTTAGACATGACTGTCGAGTGGGCAAGACCTGATCAGGACCCCAGATTTATTTATGTATGGCGTGATGGTGTGGAACTAGAGAGTAAAAAACATCCATCCTACGTAGGAAGAACGTCTCTGTTCATTGACAAACTAAAGATCGGTGAGATTTCATTGAAACTCTCCAAAGTGAAGATCACGGATGAGGGGAGATACAGATGCTTCATTCCAGATTTCAAGGTCGAGTTTGTTATTGACCTTGTTGTTGGTAAGTTGATGTAATATGGTTTACATTGTAGACATTAAGTGTCTCATGAATATGTGAAATGTCTGTAGTTGCAGGTTAGGTACTGCATTAAATGTACTGAGCTTACAAGATGAGTATAAAAGTGCTGTTCCACATTAGCCTGCATCAAATAATAGGGACATGATTTTAAAATGTCTCTCTAGCTTTGTGTTCTGTCTGAATATGCAGCAGTAATTCACATATCAGGTGTGTTTCTCAATACTTTTTCCTCATTCTATATGCAGGTGCTGTCTCCTCCCCTGTCATACTTAGTATTGACAGAACCAACGGTGGAGTTGTTTTAGAGTGTGAATCTAAAGGCTGGTATCCAGAGCCTGAGCTGTTCTGGCTGGACGGTGAGGGAAACCTCCTCTCTGCTGGACCTACAGAGACAGTCAGAGGTCCTGATGACCTCTATACTGTCAGCAGAAGATTGACTGTGAGGAAGAGCGACAGCTTCACCTGTAGAGTCCAACAGAAGAACATCAAGCAGACCAGAGAGACGAATATTCATATTTCAGGTAAAAAGACTGACATCCCAGCAGCAGCCCATCCACACTATAAACTACAAACAATATTATGATTAAGCTGTTCTTACATCTTTAACAATATGTTCATTCATCAAAATGTAAGTTGCTCACATATTACAGAGATGTAGTGTGACATTAAGGATGCTTTGTTCTGTTTCTCATTTCAGCCAACTTCTTCACTGTCCAAACAAGCTCAGCTGTTTGCATCTTTTTTTGGCATTATTTTGGTTATTGTCCTTTTGTGCAGTCCTGCAGTCGCCTTTGCGTGGTGGAAACGGAGAAAAGAAAGGAAAAAAATAGCAGTAAGTCGTGTATTACTGTGTGCTGTGTAGAGAATAAAAATGCCATGGTATTCCAGAATGAATAAAATGGCATGTGAGTATTATTCAAGCTTTTTCTCTAAATGCAGAAACTTTTAATTTAAATGTCTTTCACATGTCACAGATACAAAACCTGGAATTCGAGTGTCTGAAGCAAAAAGACGAAGAGCAGCATGGAAAAGAGAAACTGGAGGATCAGAACAGTTAGTACTACACTGAGGTAGTCTGCCTTCTATCTGTAAATGTGAATTGTAATCATGACAAAGAAGCCCATAAACCCTGTTCATAGGTATGTAGAGATGTTGTGGTTATTCTGTATATGCTTTGTTGTTGTTCAATATAAGAGAATCATAATCAAATCTTAGATCTTAGAGAATCAAATCTTAAAGACTACTTCATACCAGGAGCTAACTGTTCCTGTTATTTATTAATTAGCAAGGTAATTTAGTTTAATTTCGTAGGTTGTTATCTGTTGGGAAATTGATGGCTTCCAGTACAAGCCATAGTAGTATCATACACATACAATAATAATACATTTTACCAGTCTTTACTGATACTAAACTACCATTAATGGTAGTTGTTACCCTTTTAATTAGCTTGTGAATCAGTAGTGCTTTCAGCAGTATCCTCGATGTAACTGTCAACATGCTGTTCTTGCCATGTCTTCACATCCTGCATTGAATTCTTAATCACTTGAATAAGAGTTCTTCTGCTTTTCCTTACATACATGCATGCACTAATGCACACACATCAGTCATCAAATGTGTATCAAAAAAGAAAAAAATGCTGTATATTTTCTGCTAATTAAGTTGTATATCATCATAAAAATGTATCGTACATTTACATACACTGTTGCCCATAAAATTGAATAAATAAATATTGTTATATTGTTATTGAACTGAATGGTTTATATCACTTCTTTTTGGGTATAGAGATGCTGGAGTGGATGAGGCCTGATCAGGAGCCTCATTTAGAACTGTTTCCTATGCACAAAGCTGGCCCTTGAAGAGTTGCACACCACTTCACCACAGTATGACTTCCTTACACATAAATACTGCATGACACTCATGCATGAGGCCCTCAGATTATTTTAGATTATCTTGTTATCTTTAGATTCACAGTTTATAAAATGGAACAAATAGCTTTTGTGTGTTGTGCTGAACATTTTTGTTTATCTTATTCAAATATTCTCAACAAGTCCCACCTCTGGTTGCTGAAGCTTGTTAAGACTGTGCTTAGATAGCACGACTCGGAGTGACATTAGTCTCGAAACCAAATAAACGTGTCATTGTGGCTTTAAAGTCCTCTCAGTTACTTCAGGTCAACTTCAGGTTACTCATAAAAATAGACACTGATGCTCGGAGCTGTGTCTGAACTTAAAGCTGTACTTTCTCACCAGATCATCTGGTTGAACTTTGATGATTTTAAAAGGTTTACTTGAGTCTATACTGTTTAACTTAATGTAACTTAATGCAAAATGTGTTAAACCGCAGAATGTTTTCAGTTCAATGTCTACACAAAGTGCAAGTGTAGATATTTAATGTGTGTATTTAAACAATACAAATGCATCATTTTAATAATTGTAATAATATTTTCAAATCTTACCACATTTACAGCTATGACAGCCCCCCCCCCCAATATAATATCAAGAATAATAATAACAATTATAATTATAATAATGACTATAATAATAATGACACTAATAATAATAATTCTATTTGTACATACTATACTTAAAAACACAAATACAATTTCAACACAAATATACAATCCATTATAATTGAATAATAATTATTTGGGTCACATAATAGCATAACAAAACGAGTCTCTTCAGTCAGTTGTATCTGCTCTTTGTGGCCTGTAAGACAGAATACAGGATTATCTGTAGTAATATATTCTATTAGTTACAATTATCTGGACTGGGAGCTTAGAGCAGCAGGGTAGTGTTGATGTTTACATCTCTGGACCAGAAGCTTAGACTGTGCCTTCAGTGCCCAGTTCTTTAGCACTTAGCAGCTAAAGTAGCTAACGTAATTTTCCTTCATAACCAAAAAAGCCAATTTCTGTAAAACATGCAAAAACTGAAAGAGCAGCCCTGAGCAGAACGGTTGAACAACAAGCCTGAGCTGGTGGATGGCACATTTTATATTCTTATAATATTCATGGGCATGGTCAGGTGTGCTGTTCCTGGAGAAGATTACCAAAGGTCGAAAACACTGAAAACATTCTATTTAGAGCTGTCAGAAGCCTGAGCATTTTTCCTCAAAGATTACTTGTGAAAAAGTTACTATGAAAAAGTTCACAATTGTGAATAGTTGTTTGAATATCTATCTCAGTCCCTTTTACTAAGAGAAAAGATAAAGATAAACTGGTCAAATTAAGATGACGCTGATGCTGGAGGCCAGAAGTACCACCAGTCTTACCTTCTAGGAGAATAGAGACTCTCCAGCTATGACAAATTTGGATCTTCGGCTGCTGTGGGATTCAAGATCACTGTGGAGCTGGATAATCCTGGTTCTGCTTTAGTGACAAGAGGATTTTATGTTAACCTTTAAGAGACATACAAGCAGATTCAAATTAGATCATATGAACACATAAATTACTGCCAGGGTAATCCTATGTGACTTTTGTGACTCATCAAAAATTTCTATGAATATTATATTTTATTTTTTGCTTTTTCTTAATTCAGTTAGTTTCTCATTTCCATTCAAGATGTTCTGAGAAGTGATGTTATTTAAAGCCTCTAAAACCTATTGTAAAGAGTACAGTCCAGACCTACTCTGTGTGGAAAGTGTCATGAAATAACTTTTATTATGATTTGGCGCTATATATATATATATATATATATAAATATATATATGTATGCCATACAGTTGATACTCCCTTGTATTTAAGTATTTTATTGTTGTAGTAGTGTTGAATAAAGACTTGAATGAATTTTGATGAGATACGAACCAGGCTGGAGAGAATCTGGAGTCTCACTTATGGTCAAAGCAGAGTAAACTGGTTCAAATGATACCTCATTCTCACCTGCAGTGGAGAAACCAACAGTTAGCAAGAAACTGTGAGACAGATGAACAGAGCTAATTATACTGACTGACAGACAAAAGGAACACGTTTTACTCTACCGCTTTCTGTCTGTGGTTTAGCGCTCTGGTTTCTCTCAAGGCTCAAATTATCAGCAGCATCTGAAGTGTCTAAAAGAAAACACGATACGTGACAAACTGAGAGAAAGTAAAAATATTTCAGCCCTGCTGTGCTGCACGCTTCTCTTTTTATGGTAACAACACCTCAACTGCCACTCTCAACATAAAGAGCAGTGAGAAACATGTTGCTTTGTAAGGAGTACACAATAATAAAGACAGATGTTAACTTTAAGTTAAGTTAAAATTAAGATCAAGCAAACCTTTGTCCTTTCTCTGTTTGGTGACAACGACTGCATACGTCACACTGTTTTGATCATTAACATCTTCAGAGACTGAAACTTGACAAAAATGTTATACATGAAAGAAGGTTAGCAGACAGGTTCACATGTTGTACAGTGCATTAACACCATTTACGTCTTAGGATAATATTTAGTCTTTGGTCTTTAATACAGTTATTTTAAAAAGTACAGTCATAACAACAATGACATGTTTGAACTCACCTATTTGATCGTCTTCACTTGGACATGATGGTGCTATTGGTGCCTTTGAGGAAACTAATGGAGAAAAGCAGAAACATTGAGATCAACAAAGACAGAAAAGGTTTGCAGCTTCAAGAACTCTGCAGAATATTCTAAAATAATTTGTTTTATTCTTCATTGTACTGTAAATAAATGTGGTGTAACTGCATGTGTGTACCTCTGTGTTTCCTTAGATAAAGCAGTCCCACCATCACCACCACCAGAGCCATCATTACAATTGCGACCACAATCCACAGCAGAATGAGGACACGAGGGTTGCCAGAGCGATTGGAGATGGTGTCTTCAAGAGGGGATGGAAAGATGATAGAAGCATCACGTCATGTCAATAAAGTGAGTTCAAGTGATGGACAGTGAGCACAATTTACTTTACAACTCTATGAAGTCACATGTTTCAGCCTCTCCTCTTTGCATGCTGTCATGTCCCTCAGTGTGTTTGTTTGCTGCTCCTGTGTTAAATCTGTGCTTGCCTCTTATGTGTTTGTGTTGTTGGTCCTCCGTCCAGGTCTCCATGGTGGAGGGGAGGTCATGTGGCTCAGGATCTACCTGGTTAGGGACATGCAACGCTGCTGCAAGTATTTCAGTTAGAGGGTTATTGGGGTCGGGGGTCTAACCATCTAACCAGACTCTTACCATCTACCATATACTGTGTGTAATTTGTAATTCTAGGCTATTTTAGTTAAAAAAAAAAAGAACTTGACATCACCTCTCACAGTCAGCCAGCTCTCTGCTGATTCTCCAACATCAGATATGTCACACTTGTAGAGTCCTTCGTCAGACTTGGAGACATTGTGCATGGTCATCTCTCCTGTAGAGTATCTGCCAAGGAGGAGGCCGTCTTTATAGAAATCAGCTTCACGGTTGGAGGAAGTCATCTTGTTTCTGCAGCTCAGAGTCACATTGTCTCCCTCCAAAACAGGAAGAAGAGGACTGTCCAAGATCACAGAACCAGCTGAAGAACATGTCGACAAAATGAAGTGTTAGCCACGTGTTTTATGTTCACAGCTGGTGTTACTCACTACAGGAAATTTAGATGAGTACAAGACGCAGATAGAAGAATATATGAACTTGTTCTGAAAAAAATGAATTATATCATTTGAGCATCATACTGGACAAAATGAGAAGCATATGTAATAGATTTATAAACACAATAAACCTACCAGTGACAGTGATGTTGAGCCTGTTGCTTCTCTCCCCTCCTTTAGTCTCACACCAGTATTCTCCGCTGTCTGCTGAATAGACTCTATCAATGGTGCAGGAGGACCCTGTTGGTGTCCTCTTACTTTCACATTCTGGTTTAAATTCTTCAGTATTTCTGGCCCCTCTCAACTCAGTGGAGCCATGAGACCCTTCACAATGAAAAGTGACAGGCTCATATTGAAAGTGCTGCTGTCTGTTTGGAGCGATACGGAGAAAAACTGCATCTGAAACAGAGAAAGACATCACAGTGTCCTAAAAGACACATTCACAACTAGAAAGATGTAATGTCTGTCTGTTGTCAGTGTTAAACCTGGGTCCTTTAGAAGGAGACAATGATGCAAAGAACGAGCACAATGTTTGATTATCTTCATAATTTTCATTTAGTCTCTTACCACTTTTCTGAGCGTGACTGTTCTGAACTTGTGCAGTCAGAGTGAAATGAAGCATCACTGGATGAACAAAGAAGCAAAGTTGAATATTAAACATAACTGGTTTGAATTAGAGGATTTCAAACTTTAAAAAAAAGAAGAAAACATGAGACTCAGTACTCACACAGTCTGAAGCAGAGAGCTGTGACCTTCATGGTGTCTTCCTGCTGACTGAGCATCAGAGTGAAATACTCAAGTATATACACAAGAACTTCCTCTTCCTGTTCAGTTTTTTTCTCGCCTTGATGCTAAAGTGAGAGACAGAGACACTGTGGCCTCATCATAGTCTGCTAGTCTTTGAAGCTCGCACAATTGAGTTGACCATCTCTTGGCTCAAATATTCCTACAGTTGTCTTAACCTCTAGGGTGGCTGTTGTAAGAGCTTGTTAGCTCTTCGTATTCGAGCGTCCTTGGTACAAGGCCCTAAAGAACAAATTGCCTTGCATGACTGATGATCAAATGTCATCCTCCCACAGTCTGCAGAAGATTCACATGCTTTACTTTGGTAATAACAGCAGCACCTCGATATAAAATAATACTAATACCACTAAAATAAAATAATTAAAAGTGAAACTGCATTCAAAACTTACCTGAATTAATGAAACTGCTGTTATGACTTTTGGCCACAAGATGTCAACCTGTAAGGCCAGTCTGATACTTCTGCTGCATCATTGCAGCACTCATACTAAACAGTGCTGCTGCAGATGCACTACAATGACCCAAATGGCACAAATCACCAGTGAACGCTGCAGTAAGCTTACATCTATCTATGGAGGGCACTTTATAAATGAGTCAGTGTCTGCATCATTCACTCACTCTACAGAAAGGCCAGAAACAAAGCTGATTACATCTGTAGTAAAATATGAGACCTCTGAACACTGCCATTTGTTGACAAACTGCCAATACAATCACTAGTTTTAATTGCTGCTGTATAATTTTATATTCGTGATCAGTTACCTAGCAACTGGTCTAAAGGTCAGCCGTTCACAGTCAAAGTGAAACTGAACTTAGAAAAGCAGACCCATGCTGACCTTAAAGTTCAAGTTTAAATTATAAATTGTCACGTCTGGACTATAATTTATTATTACACATTTTAATTCTAATCATCTGTTTTCTATGAACTAATCATTCTGCTAATCCTGACGGCTTTCTTTGTGGTTTTGACTTTGCTGTTTTATTCCACACCAAAGGTGATACACGTACAACACTAAATATACTTGGAGGTCTCATGAAGAGAGTGATAAATACATGAGCTGTTACTATATCATTTGCAATACAAACTACATCTAGTGTATTACTTGGTAGTTGATGCATCAGAGTGAGATAAGGTCAGACCCTGTCAATGATTTACAGACTTCACAGTTCATGCAGTTGACAATATCACCGACACACCATGCAGCAGGTACGTCGTCTTCCAAATTTATTTCTGCTTTTTCTGCATGTTTCCGCAAACGTCTACTGCAAAACAGTGTCACTTTACTAACAGTGGAAACAGGTCATGTTCACAGTTCATTTCTTGTAATGCTCCAGAACAGAGAATGTTAAAAGTTTTTAGGTGAACAGAGTTTAAATTATAAAATGTATTTCAAGTGTTTAGTGAAATAATGATTTTCATGTAATTAGTCTTTTTAATTATGTTTCTTCAGTTCTGTTCGAGGAATCACTAAAAAATGACACCTCATGTAATCTTATTATACAGATGCATTTACATACAGATGCATTCCAAGGACACGTGTCTGTCTGTCTTTAGTGATAATTAAGAATGCTGCAATAAAGGTGTGTAAGTAGGAAATTATTACGTACAGTATACGATACGAGGTTTGAAGTTAGAACACAAGAGTACTTATAGCATACTTTTTCATGTATTGTATCATTGTTTCCTCAGAAGAATGGACTTCAGTCTCTGGCCAGAACTCTCTGTGTTGTGATTTTCCAGCTTCTCCTCACACACTTTTGTCAAGGTAACATACACAAACACACAAATGAACTCTGAAGGTCACATTCAGACCTCAGTCAATCACATTTCGTCTTTAAATGATGGGTAAAAAAATGCTGTTAATATTTTGAAAACGCTATGTTAGTTATTCACACGCTGTTCATCTGAAGACAAAGACGCACGAAACCTCAAGTGCAGAGTGGACTTGTCAGGGTCTGTCATGTGTCAGTTTCCTGTGTTAGTTTGATAGTCTTGTCCGAGTCTTTGTCTCCTGATTTTGTACCTGTGCCTGTCTGATTGTCTTTCTGGATTTGACCCTTGGACAGAATAAAGACCTCAATAACTGATTACCGTCTGCCTGCATCTGTGTCTGCCAGTCTCTTTGTTTGGGACAACAGTGAGCAGTGGCAGGTGGTCTCCAGAATGCATGATAACACATTCAGAACAGTTAATACAAAGAAATACCCAAAATAATAATAATAATAATAATTTGTGTTGTAATAAATTTGTTTTTTAAATTTCACCTATGCACAGCAGCCTGTCTCTATAGATGTCTGATGGGGAACTTGCTGCTTACGTGTGCTGCTGTTAGTACTGAGTTGAACAAATTTAACTTGTTCGTACTGCTGATATTACTAAACATATGTTTATTTACCAGGTCAGCCTCGGTTAATTGGTCCACCTCAGCCAATCATCGCACACATTGGTGGTGACATCATTTTACCATGTCATCTGGAACCTGGACAGGATCTTGTTGCCATGACGTTGGAGTGGAAAAGATCTGACCTGAAACCGATATTTGTCCACGCACGGCGTGCACGTCAGGACCTTCCACATATTCAACATCCAGCTTACAAAGAAAGAACATCTATAGCCACCGAGGAACTGGAGCGTGGAAACATGTCACTGAAACTCTCTGATGTGAAACCTGCTGATCAGGGGAGATACGAATGTTTCATTCCAAATCTGAATGTCAACTCATTTGTTGAGCTTGTTGTTGGTAAGTGGACTTATGAGAATGAATAGAAGCTCAGTCATCAAACTGTGTCAATGAGAGTTAACTGCTTTTTAGCTGAGTTGTGTATGTCATGGAAAGAAATATATATCTAGTTGGTTAATGCAGTGCATATAACACCTGTTTAACAAAAACATTATGTGACATGCAACAATTCAGGGCCAACCTTAACCTTGCGTGTTGACCCTTCACAAAAAGCTGTTGCTGTAAGCCCAAATATATACAGCCCATGGACCAGAACAGACACATCTGATTGCTAAATCCCACCAGGCTCGGCTGCAACATGGTCTGCGTGTGTCATGAAGATACTTGTGACTGATCAGCACTGCTGGTATAAGTAAAAGGCTGACATGATCTGTGGCTTGAAACTGACTGGTCAACAGCAATGATGATGCAAAGGATGCTTCATATTCATTTATTAGCGGTTATACATTTAAATGGAAGCATTTGTTTTACTCTTTTTTTACTAATGTTGATTGTATTACTGACCACAGTTTTAAATGTTTCCTTTTGTTCAGCATCAGTTGCTGTTTCTTCGCCTACCATCGATTTAGCAGGGATCGACAGAAACAGAGGAGGGGTGATTTTAAAGTGTGAGGCTAAAGGCTGGTATCCAGAGCCTGAGCTGTTCTGGCTGGACGGTGAGGGAAACCTCCTCTCTGCTGGACCTACAGAGACAGTCAGAGGTCCTGATGACCTCTATACTGTCAGCAGAAGATTGACTGTGAGGAAGAGCGACAGCTTCACCTGTAGAGTCCAACAGAAGAACATCAACCAGACCAGAGAGACACACTTCTATGTTCCAGGTAGACGTGTTCACTTTTATGATCTGATCTCTGTTTTAGTCTTAAATAGCTGTGTCTAGTTTTATGTAAATGTTCTTCTGTGTTTCATCATTGCAGATGATTTCTTTGAGCTACAGTCCAGTTCTTCTGCTGTCACAGCTGGTTTAGCTGTTAGTCTGGCTGTTTGCATCATGTTACATTTTGCAGTCATCTTTCTTTTGTGGAAATGGAGACAAAACATAATCAGTAAGTCACTTTCAGTACTTTGTAAAGTTATTATAGATAATCATGATATGAATGCTGTAATTGTGTAATATACATTTTCTTTGATCCGTATTTTACAGGTTATGGTGTTGATAAAAAAAATCAATGCTCGTTGACTATTGTTTCCAATTAGTGAAGATGTTTCTTATCTTTGTAACCCATTTGAGAAATATCTCATGTGGCACGTTATTAAAATACAAGTAAATGTCTTTTATACTTTAATTTTACTGCCTGATTTTACACAGAGATCAAGAGAAGAGACAGCGATGAAACAGATCAAGGACGGAAAAAGAAAAGCTCTGAAACTGTTGGTGATGAAGAAGAAGCACAGTCACTGAATACATGTGAAAATGTACCACTAAAAGTCAGTCCCAGATTTACTCTTGTCCGGCGGCTTCTTGCTGCTTTTCTCTTCTTAGCTTACAGTTTGTAACTGAGTGAACTTAAATTCTAGGATACATTGTTAAAAATAACAAACATGTTCATATCCTGATATCCCAAAAATGTGTGTAGTGACTCGTCCTGGTTGGATCATGTTTCTGCTTCTCTTCTCTCTGTTATTCTGTGTTCTCACCTTTTCCTCTTGTTTCAGGTGTCATGACTTCCCTGCCCTCGTGTTCTCCTGTGTGCTGATTGGCAGCAGCCCCACCCTGATTGTTTCCACCTGTGTGTCATTGTCTCCCCATCCTAGAGTATTTAAGTCCTGTGCTTTGTGTCTGTCTGTGTGTTTGTCTTGTTCATCCAGTCGTGTGGTCCTGCCAAAATCTTAGCGAGTTCATGAGCCTGCGTTTCTGTCAGTTTCTAGTTGTATTTAGTTGTTGTCCAGTTTTGCCTTGCTGTTGCGTATTAAATGAGTTTGTTGTTTTTTAATCAGCCTGAGTTTTTGAGTCCCGGTCTCTGCCTGTTGTCAGTGTGTTCCTCACTCTCTACCTAATTTCTCTCCATCTTTATTTCCACCCAGGTCTCGTGGAATCCTTACAAGTGGTTTGAGGATGAGCAAAAAGAGGTTCATCTTTGTATTTTCTTCATATATTCAGACTTCTTTCAGCTTATCATTTGCTTAATGTGAATAGTTTACCTCTGTTATTTTTTTAATTAAAATGCTGCACAAGTAACATGTGGCACATGAAATGTCAACAATGTCAGTCTGAACATGTTATCTGGTACATGTAAAGTTACATACTTCATCTTCTGTCTTTATTCTTTCTCATCAGATCAAGAAGCTCACAGAGGAGAAGAAGCAGCATGAAGAGGCGCTGGAAGGAAAGAGAATAGAGGTCCATCTTTTAATGATATTAAATCAAAGTATTATACAATTATAAAGTATCCTGCAGCATAAAGTTTTATGTAAAGCTCAGAACACTTATCTTTGAGGTCGGCTCTAAAAATGTTTGTCACAGTCTGAATCTAAATCTCATGCTGATGATTCAGGAAAAAGCTGCAGCAGCACAAAGTGAGATGTAGAGAGACATTAAGTCTCCGTCTGTAATGCTGTCAAAGATCGCTGTATTAATGTATTCCCTCTATCCTCACCACTAATACATAAGCCATTAGTGTAAAGTTTAAGATGTTAATAGATGAACTTTGTCTCTCTTAACCTTCTCTCTGCTTCCAGTTGGAAACCAAACAAAGTGAACTGCAGCAGCTCCGTGAAGAGAAGCAGAGGAACGAGACCAAGCTGGAGCAAGAAGTGGAGAAGAAGAACAAAGAGGTTCATGTCTTCATCTTCATCCTTCTGGATTCATTCAGATGTCTCATCATGTTTATCTCAGTAGTTCTCAGTAACATGTGGCACATGAAATGTCAACAATGTCAGTCTGAACATGTTATCTGGTACATGTAAAGTTACATACTTCATCTTCTGTCTTTATTCTTTCTCATCAGATCAAGAAGCTCACAGAGGAGAAGAAGACAAATGAGGACAAACAGCAGCAGCTGCAAAAAGAGCTGAAGGAAGAACAGGAGAAGAACAAAGAGGTTCATGTGTTCATCATCTCTGCTGTTTGAGAAACCATGTAGACCATGTTTACATCACTTCTACTCAGTAACATGTGGCACATAAATCCACATGACTGCACATTAATTATTGTTCTTACTTTAACTGTCTTATTGCTGTGTAATTGTTCACATATTAAGGTGGAACTCTTTCTTTATCTGTCCCTCTGTTGTTTCTGTGTGTATCTATTGACCACACCTGGACAAAGATGTTCATGTTACTGGTACTTCTGTTACAGAGCTCATCTCATCTTTTTCCTTCATGTTTCTCTCCTCACAGTTTGAAATCAAACTAACTAAAGTACAACAGGAGCTCCAGGAGGAGAAGAAAGGGAGGACAGACGCTGAGAAAGAAGCTGAGAAACAAAAGAAAGATCTGGAGGCCAAAATAAAGGAGGTCTATGATTTTACTTGAACCATTATGAGTGCATAGAAAACATCAACATCAGATTTATTAGCTCCAGCCAAAGATTTGTTTGTCTCCATGTCTACTCTGAGGTGTCAGCACATAGAAAAACATGTTTGAGTTGAGTTGAGTTGTATTTGTCATATGTAGGTAACAGCAGGTCAACAGTACAATGAAATGTGTTGGACAAGAAAAACAGGTCAGCTCAGCGTTCTTCTTCCCTGACAGCCTTTAAGAACGTCTGATTTGTTCTGAATATGACCTTCATCAGTGTTCTTCACTGACTTACACACACAGACAGAACTGTGACTTTATGCTCCATCTAAAGGGCCAAGTAGAACAGTGCAGTTCACTTCAACATGAATCATTCACTGTCTGTTATTCTTGAATTAAAATGCAGACCATGGAGTGCCTTCATATCATGGCTTACTGTTTATTATAGCTCTCATACTGTGATCATGCTGATGATTCAGGAAAAAGCTGCAGCAGCACAAAGTGAGCTGTAGAGAGACATTAAGTCTACGTCTGTAATGCTGTCAAAGATCGCTGTATTAATGTATTCCCTCTATCCTCACCACTAATACATAAGCCATTAGTGTGCAGTTTAAGATGTTAATAGATGAACTTTGTCTCTCTTAACCTTCTCTCTGCTTCCAGTTGGAAACCAAACAAAGTGAACTGCAGCAGCTCCGTGAAGAGAAGCAGAGGAACGAGACCAAGCTGGAGCAAGAAGTGGAGAAGAAGAACAAAGAGGTTCATGTCTTCATCTTCATCCTTCTGGATTCATTCAGATGTCTCATCATGTTTATCTCAGTAGTTCTCAGTAACATGTGGCACATGAAATGTCAACAATGTCAGTCTGAACATGTTATCTGGTACATGTAAAGTTACATAGTTCATCTTCTGTCTTTATTCTTTCTCATCATGTCGAGAAGCTCACAGAGGAGAAGAAGCAGCATGAAGAGGCGCTGGAAGGAAAGAGAATAGAGGTCCATCTTTTAATGATATTAAATCAAAGTATTATACAATTATAAAGTATCCTGCAGCATAAAGTTCAGATAAAGTATGATATCCTGTACAGTGACGTCACTGATGTTCAGGGTCGGTTCTCCCTGTCAGACGACTTCACAAACTGTAATTTTTAAGATTTATTTTGGATGAAGGAGGCAGAGCTGCTCACAAAGTTGATAAATGAATAAATATCAAGTGAAAATGTGACTTTGTGTTGACAGCTTGCTCTTCTGCACTCTGCTCACTTTTATGTAAAGCTCAGAACACTTATCTTAAAAATGTTTGTCACAGTCTGAATCTAAATCTCATGCTGATGATTCAGGAAAAAGCTGCAGCAGCACAAAGTGAGATGTAGAGAGACATTAAGTCTACGTCTGTAATGCTGTCAAAGATCGCTGTATTAATGTATTCCCTCTATCCTCACCACTAATACATAAGCCATTAGTGTGCAGGTCAAAAGATGTTGTAGTGTAAAGTTTCAGACCATGGAGCACCTTCATATCATGTCTTACTGTTTATTTTAACTCACATATTTAACAGAATAATAAAATAATAGAACAGGTCTCTCATCTTCTATCTTTCTTTTCTCTCATCAGGTCAAGCAGCTCACAGAGAACATTCAGAGGCTGAAGACAGAGGAGGAAAGAAAGGTTATTGATTTTGTTTGTGCAGGTCAAATGTCTCATTTTGCCTCTCTTAACCTTCTGTCTGTCTTTCCAGTTAGAAACCATGTAGACCATGTTTACATCACTTCTACTCAGTAACATGTGGCACATAAATCCACATGACTGACTATTATTCTCATCAGGTCAAGATGCTCACAAAGGAGAAGAAGACGAATGAGGACGAACAGCTGCAGCTGAAAAACAAGCTGAAGGAAGAACAGGAGAAGAACAAACAGGTTCATGTGTTCATCATCTCTGCTGTTTGAGAAACCATGTAGACCATGTTTACATCACTTCTACTCAGTAACATGTGGCACATAAATCCACATGACTGCACATTAATTATTGTTCTTACTTTAACTGTCTTATTGCTGTGTAATTGTTCACATATTTAAGGTGGAACTCTTTCTTTATCTGTCCCTCTGTTGTTTCTGTGTGTATCTATTGACCACACCTGGACAAAGATGTTCATGTTACTGGTACTTCTGTTACAGAGCTCATCTCATCTTTTTCCTTCATGTTTTCTCTCCTCACAGTTTGAAATCAAACTAACTAAAGTACAACAGGAGCTCCAGGAGGAGAAGAAAGGGAGGACAGACGCTGAGAAAGAAGCTGAGGAACAAAAGAAAGATCTGAAGGCCAAAATAAAGGAGGTCTATGATTTTACTTGAACCATTATGAGTGCATAGAAAACATCAACATCAGATTTTTTAGCTCCAGCCAAAGATTTGTTTGTCTCCATGTCTACTCTGAGGTGTCAGCACATAGAAAAACATGTTTGAGTTGAGTTGAGTTGTATTTGTCATATGTAGGTAACAGCAGGTCAACAGTACAATGAAATGTGTTGGACAAGAAAAACAGGTTAGCTCGGCGTTCTTCTTCCCTGACAGCCTTTAAGTGGTACAAGGATAAATCTCTCCTAATCACCACAACGTCTGATTTGTTCTGAATATGACCTTCATCAGTGTTCTTCACTGACTTACACACACAGACAGAACTGTGACTTTATGCTCCATCTAAAGGGCCAAGTAGAACAGTGCAGTTCACTTCAACATGAATCATTCACTGTCTGTTATTCTTGAATTAAAATGCAGACCATGGAGTGCCTTCATATCATGGCTTACTGTTTATTATAACTCTCATACTGTGATCATGCTGATGATTCAGGAAAAAGCTGCAGCAGCACAAAGTGAGCTGTAGAGAGACATTAAGTCTACGTCTGTAATGCTGTCAAAGATCGCTGTATTAATGTATTCCCTCTATCCTCACCACTAATACATAAGCCATTAGTGTAAAGTTTAAGATGTTAATAGATGAACTTTGTCTCTCTTAACCTTCTCTCTGCTTCCAGTTGGAAACCAAACAAAGTGAACTGCAGCAGCTCCGTGAAGACAAGCAGAGGAACGAGACCAAGCTGGAGCAAGAAGTGGAGAAGAAGAACAAAGAGGTTCATGTCTTCATCTTCATCCTTCTGGATTCATTCAGATGTCTCATCATGTTTATCTCAGTAGTTCTCAGTAACATGTGGCACATGAAATGTCAACAATGTCAGTCTGAACATGTTATCTGGTACATGTAAAGTTACATAGTTCATCTTCTGTCTTTATTCTTTCTCATCATGTCGAGAAGCTCACAGAGGAGAAGAAGCAGCATGAAGAGGCGCTGGAAGGAAAGAGAATAGAGGTCCATCTTTTAATGATATTAAATCAAAGTATTATGCAATTATAAAGTATCCTGCAGCATAAAGTGCAGATAAAGTATGATATCCTGTACAGTGACGTCACTGATGTTCAGGGTCGGTTCTCCCTGTCAGACGACTTCACAAACTGTAATTTTTAAGATTTATTTTGGATGAAGGAGGCAGAGCTGCTCAGAAAGTTGATAAATGAATAAATATCAAGTGAAAAGGTGACTTTGTGTTGACAGCTTGCTCTTCTGCACTAAAGCCAAAGATTTGTTTGTCTCCATGTCTACTCTGAGGTGTCAGCACATAGAAAAACATGTTTGAGTTGAGTTTAGTTGTATTTGTCATATGTAGGTAACAGCAGGTCAACAGTACAATGAAATGTGTTGGACAAGAAAAACAGGTCAGCTCAGCATTCAGAGCTGCAGTAAGTCCACAATCATGTTTAGTTCTGCTGACGTTCAGAGAGAGGTTGTTGTTCTGACACCAGCTGGTTGGTGTCCTCACCTGATGTCTGTCAGTGCCTCATCATCTGTGATGAAGCTGAGGACGGTCCTGTTGTTAGTTACACAGCCGTGGGAGAACAGGTGGTACAGGGAGAACAGCATGTTGAGGGTCAGCAAGGAAGAGGTGTAGCTGCCCATTTTCATCCAACTAGAGATTTTTTACATGAGTATCTGAATTCTATTTAAATTCAAATGCCTCAGAAATTAGTTTATGTCCTGACCATGCTAATTAAGGTATAAATCACAGTGTTCTGGTTTCCATTCCAGCTTCAGGATGAACAAACAAAGAGGGGAAATGCTGAGGAAGAAGTGAAGAAGGTGAGAGAGGAACTGCAGACTAAAAACATGGAGGTTCATCTCCATCATTCTGTTTCCTTTTAGCTCTGAAGACGTCTCTCTTTTGACCCTCTTTATCAGACTCATTCATGAAACAAAGAAGCTTTGAATCATTCTGTTTGTTATAGAATAACACTGAAACAGCAGATTTCTGTTGTCAGTCTTGTCTTCTGCTGTCTCTGTCAAAAATATTTAAAAAAAATAGAAAAATTAAAAAGCTTCAAAAAAGGCCCAAAAATATCTTGGCGTCGTCGTCTGATGTCTCATCATCTGTGATGAAGCTGAGGATGGTCGTGTTTTGTTAGTAACTTGCAGATGACACTTGCGTTGTGTTTAGTAGCACAGTTTTTTGGTGAAAAGGGGATACAAGCAAGGACGAGGTGTAACTGCCGATTTCCACCACTTGACTCAACTTCACCTGAAGGTCAAACTAGAGAGCTTGTACCTGGATATCTGACCTCTGTTTAAATTTAAATTCTGGGCCTTTTTTCACATGTCATGAGCTACAGTTTCTCCACCACTAATGGTTTGTGTTTATTTTCAAACCATCTCACTTTTTTGTCAGTTTAATTAATCCCACATTCATATCTGCAAATATATTCATGTCAATATTCATATTAACATTAACCACACAAAGGACCAAAATATTAAGATTAGATGGCTCACAGCTTGTGGTAAACTCTGAAAACTGTATTTGTCATTCAGAATTATGTTACTAAATGTGATACAGTGGTAACTCTTTGACATAAATACACAACATTTGGTGAAGGTGTTTTCATTTAGTCAGATACTTCACATCTCGCGTCTTTTCGCTTCTCATATTTAGTCTTTTGTTTTTCATTTTACAGATACAAAACTTACAAACTAACTTGAGTACATCAGGACCTCCAGAAGGAGCGGCATGGGCCGACTGAAGTGAAGACGAAGAAGTGGAGAATCAAAAGAAAGAGCTGAAGGCTGGATGAAGGAGGTCAATAAATAACTTTATTAACTTTACTCCAACATCCCATTTTTGTTGTGTTGCGTTAAACAAAAATGCAGCTGAATATATAATACACTTATTTTTGAATTCATCTCCTCATGGTCAGCTAGCTTTCGGGTGTGTGTTGAGAAAAACTATGGTGTTTGTACATAATCCTAGTTTGTCAAGAAGTGTTGTCCTCCTCCTGTTTTATATTTAATTCCATTTATAATTCTTTACTCCATTTCCTCCATAATAAATAGAAAGAAAAAGAAATTGTTTTCTTCAAGTAATATGAACTTCCAAATAAGTTTACTTTGTCTGTGAGATACAACTTTACAGTGTGTATAAGGCATGTTGCTCCATGGTCATTCTATGACATCGTTATTATATTATTGCCAACTGCTAGTTTGTTCATATATAAACAAAAAGTCATGTGATGCAGTAACTCAACCATGATTAAATGTGAATATTTAGATGGCTGACGTGATATTCTGTTTGTGTCTAATATACACGACTCACTTTAAGCTTTAAGCTCCTCTATCAGACTGAATGTTCTGTTCTACGTGAATGTATTTTCTCATGAGGTTTGTGTCTGAGAAATTATCATCTGCATCTGTAAAGTTTAAAATAAAACACAAACTGTCCAAATAACTCAGCATCAGTCAGAGCCTCTGTGGTTTTTGACAAACAGCCACTGAAAGCATGAACATTTAACACAAAGGGAGACATGAGTTTATTTAACAAGCAGCGATTTCACTTTAAAAAGAGTGTAGTGAGTCTCAGGGTCAAATAAATTCATCTTGGATAACTATAATCAGATGTTTGTGTCTGCTACAGCACACTTTATTTTATAAACAAATGTGTAAACATCATGTGTAACACTGTATGCATGTCCAGTCTACTGTTACTATCAGCAATGACTCTGACTGAATGGACACTTCACTGTTAATGTACACCAGGCCAAACTTTGTTTGAGAGTCACCAGCTGCTGATTTGCAGTAACATGCTCTACAATAAAAACTGAGCTGTGATAAGACGTTATATCTTTGTCATCTTTAGCACTTAGAAAGTGCATCAATGACTGCAGAGGGCAGAGTGGGACTGCGTTCAGATTTTCTATCCTCAGGATCAATTCTGGTCAGATTGCAACACACAGACCATTCCATGTCCAAAAGATCATCAGGTCCCTGCCTTCCTCCCTGCTTCCTTATTACCTGCCTTCCTCATGTGTTGCACCTGCGCCTGATTGTTTCCCCTCCTCCTTTTCCCTCTATTTAGTATCTGTGTCTCTGTACTTTGTTTGTCACCAGTTCGTCCTGTCTTGTACAGCGACCTAGCGGTTCTCTGAATTCTCATTGTGGTTACCTGATCAGCGACCCCCTGCTTGTTTTTGCCTCACAGATTTGTTCTTTCTGTCCCTTTTTGGCTGTTCCACCTTGTCCAGTAAACTGAACCATCCTGTTTGTCTCAGAGTCTGTATTGTGAATCCTTCTGTGAGCCCTCATGATACCCAGTCCCCTGAACAATGTATAACACTATTACAAGTCTAGTTATGAAAAACTCTCCATGTTTTGTTGTTTTTTTAAACTGTCTTTAACTCGCAGAAGCCTTGTGTCGGTTTGGGTGGATGGAGAGGTCAACAAAGTGTCAAGACTTTGACGCGAGAGGCCACAATTCACTTCCCATTTCTGACTATTATTTTTTCAACCATGACCACATGATGAGGAAGTCTGCCTAACATGAACTGAAACCATGAACTTTCCCTGACCCCACCGTCTAGTTTTTGTTCCTGATCAAACCAGATCTGTTAGGAAAAAAAGTTGTTTTGAAATGATTTCCATATCCTGCTGCTGCTATGGGTCAGATCAGAAAACCATTCATCAGCCATTCAGTTTGGATGACTTGTATTGTCACTGTCACAAATTAAAGATGATGAGATAATAAACATAATGAGAGATGTTACCCATTTACCTCAAACATTATATAAACCTTTAGAGTACATTCAGACAGCAGCGGCTGTGGCATATAGCCACAGCTAACAAACCACCTGATCTGTCTCAAACTGGTTATAAGAAGTCAGTTATCAATTATATATAAGAAAACAGCTGCTGCAGCTTTTAGCACTCACTGTGGTCAACAACCAACATGTTGCTTTACAGCACTACAGAGCTGAGTTTAGAGACATTAATAATAAGTTTCCATTCAATATGAAACCACTGACACCAGCAGACGCCTCACTGATGCAGCCTTACAGTCTCCTTTGTAGCCAAACTTCAACTCTTAATTTTGACTCGAGCTGAATGTCAGTTTGTGGTCAGACCGTTTAGTTCTCTCTCTCTGTGCTGTCACATCTGATGGCATATTTGTGTTATGTCAGTGTTTGAATTGATCTTTATTTACAGTTCATGTATGTTTCATGCATGTTTACAGATAAAATATGTTTGCTATATGAGTAAAATGAGTTTACTCTGTGTAAAAATGACTGCTGCCCATTCCCCAGATTAATACAGAAAAAAACAATAAAAAAATAAAAAACAAACAGATCTGTTATTTCAGAGGAAGCCTTCCATAGGTTGTATTAGTGTGTAAAAGAATATAGAACATTCTGTTACTATGATGACGACCTCAACATTGTTCTTTTTTCTTCATCCATCTTTTCTTCCTTCTTCTTCTCTGGATTCTGTGTAGTTGCTAATAGTTTCTCTGTTTCCTGTACGAGTTTGTCGAGTACCCGCTCTGTTTCAGTCAACCCATCTTTGTACTCATGTGAGATTTGTTTCAGATCATTGTATTGAGCTATCATTGATTTTTCATCCTTTATTTCCATCAACAATGACTGAAACTTCTCCTCCTTGTTTTCCAGCCCTTTCTTTACCCTCTTCTTTAGCTCATTCAGTTGATCTTTCTGATTCTTCAGTTTATTAACCATGACTTCTTTAGTGTTCTTCATTTCCTCACTCTTATCCATGAGCTGCTGCGTTTCTGTTGAAAGAAAACAAGTAAATAAAAATCTCTGTGATTCCTCTTTGATTTCTGATTACACACAGAGACAGAAAACTGCTGAGTTGGAAGAAGACAGCTGTAATGTGACAGTCATCACTGCTCCTACACCTAAACATGCAAAAACTTTCAATATTACATTTCAAAATGAACTTAACGTGAATCTATGTTCACGGAGAACCTTCACTGAAACGAACATGTCTTACTACTCAGTCAACAAACGGCTAGATCTCAAAAACGGATTTATTTTAACAGGATATATTCATTTTTGATTTTAGAATTACGGGTGTGATGGTCGTCTAAGAGTTAAAATTATTTAATTTGTCACTTACTGATTTTATTTTGCCTCCATTTCCACACAGCAAAGACAACTGCGAGAGAACCTATGAAGAAAAAAACCAAGCCGATGCTGATGTAGGGAGCAGAACTAGGTGGTGCCACGAAGAAATCATCTGAAATAATAAAGCAAAAGTGTAACTATAATAAAATTATCCATCAGCTGTTTGAAGCTGAAACTGTGACCACATCAACATTATAAATGTAAAAAGATTTCTAACCTGGAACATAGAAGTGTGTCTCTCTGGTCTGGTTGATGTTCTTCTGTTGGACTCTACAGGTGAAGCTGTCGCTCTTCCTCACAGTCAATCTTCTGCTGACAGTATAGAGGTCATCAGGACCTCTGACTGTCTCTGTAGGTCCAGCAGAGAGGAGGTTTCCCTCACCGTCCAGCCAGAACAGCTCAGGCTCTGGATACCAGCCTTTAGCCTCACACTGTAGAACCAGTCCACCAGAGGATTTGTCGATCCCTGCTAAACTGATGAGCAGCGAGGAAGCAGTCCCTGATGAGCAGAGTAAGAAGTCTTTACATATAGCCATAATCATTTCTGCCTCATTATATTCAATAGGGCCCCTGTTGAAGGTGGTAGTGTAACGTAGACCATTGAAACAACAAATGTATGATTTACGTATATATTTGCATATCTTACAGCTGCCACTGTCTTGCCCCTATATATTGTGTGTGGAGTTAACCCGTGCAGTGTTTGTGGAGGTTATTGTCATTTGTTACTTTGGCTTTACTGTGTAGAGACAGCTGCACTTTGTCTAGAATAGAATAGAAAAGCATACTGCCTAACTCCTTTGAATATTTTTTGGACTGCAGTTATGTCCAGACTCAGACTTCTGGTATCTAACACACAACACACCAACAAGGACGACAATAATAAATCTAATAATAATACACACATTACTTACTTACCAACAACAAGCTGAACAGTAGAGTCTTTCTTCCCATCTGGTAAGTAACATCTGTACGTTCCCTCATCAGAGATTCTGACTTCAGTGAGTGTCAGTGAGATGTCTCCATGCTGCAGGTTGTTGATGGACACTGATGTTCTTCCTTTGTAGGATGGATGCTGATTAACATGAAGGTCTTTACGTTGGTGCCACACATGGACAAATCTGGGGCTCAAGTCAAGTCTCGCCCACTCGATCGTCATACCAACAGCATCCACAGCCGGCTTGAGATGACACGGCAAAATAACGTCCTCACCAATCGTTACAATTAGTGGCTGAACCGGACCAACTACCTGAAACTGACCTGGAAAGAAACGAAGACGTCAGACTGTGATTCAAACGTATTCATGTCTGTGACGTCACCAGCATGACCACAGTAAGTAAATGTATGCGTGCAAAGGTGTGTGAGTTACCTGCACAGCAGTGTGTTAGCAGGATTAGCACAGCAGTGTGATAAAACAGTGAAACACTGAAAGCACTGAGCCCAGATTTAGACAGCGTCTTCTTCAGGTGAAGCATCGTGGAAGTCTGTAAAATCAATAGATCAATAAAACATTAAATGAATGCATCGCATGAAACGCATGAATATTTATTGAGTATTTAAAGGTTGTTTTATGACTAGTCTGTTTCACTTGGTATTTATTTTTCATAAGCAGTCACTGATTTGATCTGTGTGGGCTTATTTAAGTGACCCATTGTAAGATCCTCTGGAAATAATCCAATACGGACCAGTATTTTAGTGATGTTGTAAAATAAAACTGATAAATTTGAGGTCTATCTGTCATATTAAGACATTATGGATAGCAGATATTGCATAATATACTGTCAGGACTCACACAAAGCAAGCTCAACAGGTAAATCATAAGTAATAAGTGATATCCATTCCTCGGGTGTCCATTTTGTGTGGACCTGCAATGACCTGTGTCAGTGTCTCCCTTAACATGGCTGCCTGACACTGTTGTACCTACTGTCAGCGCACACTCGACCATAAAGACAGTGAAACATTAACTAGCTGCAAAGAAAAGTCGTTACCTGTTTATCCAGCAAAAAGATGCCAAATATTGTTTGAGTAACTCTCATATTACACATGAACATGAAGCAGCCATTCACACACAATTACAGGTTTTCCCATTATTGCCGACATACTGGAATCGTAAAGTCTTTATAATTTGAGAGTTTAAAATTTGTCTGTGGCGTTTTAAAAAGCACTCGGTGCACTAACATGTTAATCACTACAATTAAATAAAATGTATAAACATCTGGCTTGTAATAAATGGCAAAATACACTGAGTTGTGACAGCAGACCTTAACATGAAAAGTTACTAATTCTAGAAATGAAAAGAAATGAATTATCATGAATATAATATATTATAAATGAATTATCAAAATCTGTTACCTGTTGTGTGATCGCCTCACCACGGCAAAGTGAGCTGCACGGTCAAAGTCCTCAAATAAAATACTTTGACAATGGCCATCTGTAACGAGGTCAGGTGTGTTCACCTCGATTACTCCCTCTAACGTTTAACAGCCGCGTTCGTCTCTCTCTTTGCTCTTGAGTTCTCAGTATATCAAAGGAAGGTATAAAATGCAGTGGCAGCATTTACCCGAGAGTCTCTGGCCACATTTCAAAATCAGGGAAAATTGTAAAGTGAGTAAATGGAAAGTTTCCATTTCATCAGCATCACTGGACAAACACTGGACATGTTGGATCTATCTGATCTTGTTTTATACTGTGTATTCACCATCAGCAAAAAGTTCAAACACACCTTCACACTCAGGTTTTTTTATTATTATCTCATACATTGTGGATTAATACTAAAAATACATTTATGAATTTAATATTCATGCAAAGTTTAAAAAAAAAAGATAATATCACACTTCAAACTCTGTTAGCATGCCCTCTCGCTCCACAGTGTTTTCCCATACAGAAATAACCTATAAGTTTTAATATAGGCTTTTATATAGGTTTCAAATATATGCGACATACCTGTACATAAAATTGGCTGTTTTCATATGTCATATATGCTCACCTATATATGTACCCATATATGTACTTATATGTTCACCTATATAAGTACCTAGGTAACGGTTTACAATAAGCATCATTTATATAGGAGACATACGTACATATAGGGCTTGTGTGTAAATATAAAGCAGCAATATAGGAAACCTATATTCCCTATATATGCACATATATGCACCTGAATTAGGCCTATATGCCACCAAAATGCAGCATATATGCGACATATATACACATATATGTTATATATGCAGCATATATGAAGTATATATGTAGCATATATGAAGTATATATGTAGCATATATGAAGTATATATGTAGCATATATGCATAGATATTCTACATATAGGTTTCATAACTGTGCATATATCCTCATATAGATTATTTTCGTGGGTTGTTCAACATATTTACTTTGTTACCTGGAAGTTGACTGGGAAAGTAGAATTAGCACTGCAGCTGTGGTTCCTCTGCTTGGTCAGCTGTCAATCACAGACACCATCCTGCCCACTTAGATGCTTATTATCAATACAAACATCACTGATAAATCCCCAAAGACAATTTTATTGTTTTTGTTTTAAACTAATAATTAAAGGGATGGCTGAAGTGGGGACGTATGCCTTTAAGCATTTGTTGCACTTGTTCCTTGGTTTTGGAAAACAGTTACTGTCATTGCAGTTGAGCTGTAAAGCTCTCATACAGGTAATAATGCAGACGCTGTGTGAACTTCATAGTAAAACTATAAACAGGTCATATCCACTGTATGCTGTAATAAAGCTGTGGAAAATGTTGCCAACTTGTGTATTTACTGAACCGGGCTGTTAGCGGTCCACACATGACAGCTTTGTGAGGCTGTCCTCACGATGCAGAGCTAAATGCTAACAGTTAATGTTACTGTATAGAGAAAATAAAAGCTCAGCTCATATTTGTGACTGAAGGTTCGATTTCTATGACTGCAGGAACAAAATGGTGGAGCATAGGTCGACACTGTCATCCACTCATTATATCAGTCACATTCTGTATTTTCTGCAGCAGTTTGTCTGTGTGCAGCAGTACTGTCTCCGTGTCTGTCTTCTTCTTATCCAGCCTCCATTTGATCTCTGAAAGTTTCCCCTTTTCCTCTAATAACTCCAGGTTTATGCTGCCTGCTCCGTTCTCTAGTCGTCTCTCCACTGCCTGAAGCTTCTCATTGTTCTCTGACTTTTCCCTTTCTATCTCTCTCAACCTTGACACGAGTTCTTCTCTGAAGTTTGCTGTTTCAGTCTTCTGTTCCTTTAATGCAGCAACCATCTCTGATCCAGGTGTACAGCGTAACATTGAATGGAAAGAGACAGAATAGAAATGTCTGTTAAATCTCACATAAGATCACAGCATGAAACAGATTATAGAACTTATAGAAAGAACTTTAGCAGAAGAAACTGTGTTTTAAATTTAAGAAACCGATAGTAATATATACTGGTACTGTTAGAATTGAAGTTGCAGTCTAACTCACCTGAAATTTTCTTCTCCAGTTCTTTCTTTGATTTCAATGGCACATCTCTCTCTCCTTCCACCTTCTGTGACTGTGCCTTTAATGCTTCCAGCTCTTGTCTTGTCTTACTTTGTGTCCGTAACTCTGAAAAATATATTTAAGCACAAAAATCAAAAAGGTATTTCACTTAAATGTCAGTGAACACAAAAGCCAATAGAGGACCGAAAAGTAATAATGAGCAGATTTTGTGTTTGTGTATTTTGTATCACAAAATAATTGACATGCTGATTGATTCAATACACAGATTCAGAGATGTCAACTCAAACAAATAACACAAAAACAGACGGTCCACTTATCTTTTCTTTTGGTAGTTATTCTCACACACATTTGCATCAGATAACCATAAAACAAACTGACACAGTGAACCTGAAGTGTTACCCCTCTGGAGTCTACGACTATCTCACTTTTAGTTCAATAATCTTTAAAACTGCTCTCTGATTTATAGAATTTTATTTTATCATTGTACCTATGTTGTTGTAATCTACATTCATTGTGAACTTGTTCTCTCCACCATTCCCACTGATGCTATGAATGCAGTGTTCTTAAAAATCTCTTTTATTCACTTACAGTAAACCACTGGGAATCATGTAGTTTCAAGATTTTTGAACAGTGCCTACTGATGTTTATTTCATTTATATCATTTTATTTTAGTGATCAAAACAACTACAACAAGAACAAACGCCGCCGCCACCCCCACCACTATTTCTACTACTACTACTACTACTACTACTACTACTACTACTACTACTTACGTCTCCAGGCAAATAAAGAAGTGCCAAGCACACAAGCAGCCCCAGCCACACAGGCAAGTGTCTTAACATCTTTTAAAAGTACAGAAAGACCAGTCATGTCAGCGAGGACTCAGGAAGGACACCTAGATGTGATCAACTCAGCTAAAAAAGATAAAGCACAGAAAAGAAAATCAGTTTCATGCTAATAATAAGATTAATATGGTACTTAGACTTGAGCTTAATGTAATTCTAGCTCTGCTTTCCATGTAGCCATCCTGTAAATTTCATAAGCTCTGACTGTGTTGGGAACATTAATATGATCAGTTCAGTAATGCATTTGTTAGCTCACAGTGATCTTAACTTAAAGACTCAGTCGTCTGAAATCTAACAGTTAACCTGACATTTGCTTATCATAAATCTTTGTGCAAAAAAGAAATAGACCAGAACTTACCATGAGATATGTGAGTGTGCGCATCACAGCTGTCTTTGCCTCTTCTGTACGTTGGTGAACTTTGGATTTTAACCATTTAATTCAACAGTTATTAACTTTGTTTTGATAAGGTGGAGGTCTGGAGGATACAGCCATCTTTGATGTCTGCCGAGCTGGTTTGATTGTGATGGACAGCTCTGATCTCAGACATGTTAGCCTATAAAAGTACCGATGTGATGAATATTTCTTTTGATTATTACATATATTCTTTTTTTTTTTAATAGAAAATAATATCAGCAATTTCAGCACTTTAGCAATTCACTCCACCCCGTTGCCTTCCCTCACATCATTCATCTTTGACAATAACCTCTCCTTTGAACAACACATAAATCACCAGAACTGTACAGTATGATCAGAATCAGAATCAGAAGAAGCTTTATTGCTAAGTGCGTGTTTTACACAAACAAGGAATTTGTTTTGGTCATCTTAGTGCATGACAAACATTCTGTAAATATAAGAAGGATAAGAAAATCAAGTATTACAAATATAAACAATATAAATATATATACACAGTATGTTTTAAAGTGAAAGTAAGAAGAGCAGTACAGCTGAGTAAGTATCCCTTCTCTTAAGAAACAGATACTGGTACTGTTAGAATTGAAGTTGCAGTCTAACTCACCTGAAGTTTGATTCTCCAGTTTTTCCATTGATTTCAATGCCACATCTCTCTCTCCTTCCACCTTCTGTAACTGTGCCTTCATTGCATCCAGCTCTTGTCTTGTCTTACTTTGTGTCTGTAACTGTAAAAATATATTTAAGCACAAAGTCAAAAAGGTATTTTATTAAAATGACAGTAAAGACAAAAGCCAATAGAGGACCCACAAGTAATAATGATCTGATTTTGTGTTTGTGTATTTTGTATCACAAAATAATTGACATGCGGAATAATTGAATATACATATTTAGAGATGCTTCAGAAAACCTCATGCCCGTCTGTATCACCTCCAGAACTGACTGGACTTGAACATGAACATCCCAAACTCTGCTGCTCCTTTGATTCTTTGTATGTCCTTATATGTCTGTACTGTGTTTGCGTGTTTCTGAAACTAGACTTTGGTCGAGTTCTTTTTGTTTTTGTTCAGTCTGTTTTTTGTGTCCCTTTGTGTTCAACCCTGCTCTTGCGTTTCTTTGTGTTGAACCTCTGAGATAAGTGACACACCCAGGACCAAGCACTGAACCTGGAATGACCGAACCTTCTCCCTCTGGAGCTCTCTCCACAGACACATCCATGACTGTGCTGACTAGTCTTAGTCCAATGTATTTTTATTGTACTGTTGGGATGTCTGATGTTTTGCTGCTTCCATATTTCAATGTTTTCATCATGTTAAGTTTCTTTGAGTATCCAGAAAACATTCAATAACACTAAATAAAATGTATTATAATGGCTCATAAAACTGCACAGGAGATCATTTAGAAGCAGTTTATTTAAAGCAGAGTTTTCAATGATTCTTCATGATACAAGATGTACAATTTAGTCACAAAAGAAACAGTTTGACGTGGATGTTTTAAGTCTATAATTAAACATGAACAAACTCCTTCTTTGGTCATGATCATGCAGTTAAAATAAGTATACATGATTACATACACTCAAACATACATTGAAATAGCATATTCTCATCCCATTGAATTCTCATTATTATCATCATATCATGTACTTAACTGCTGACAGAACAAACCTGTTCCTAACGGTCAAACTGACACTGCACTGTTTGTCATCCACTCATTATATCAGTCACATTCTGTATTTTCTGCAGCAGTTTGTCTGTGTGCAGCAGTACTGTCTCCGTGTCTGTCTTCTTCTTATCCAGCCTCCATTTGATCTCTGAAAGTTTTCCCCTTTCCTCTAATAACTCCAGGTTTATGCTGCCTGCTCCGTTCTCAAGTCTTCTCTCCACTGCCTGAAGCTTCTCATTGTTCTCTGACTTTTCCCTTTCTATCTCTCTCAACCTTGACACGAGTTCTTCTCTGAAGTTTGCTGTTTCAGTCTTCTGTTCCTTTAATGGAGCAACGATGTCTGATCCAGGTGTACAGCGTAACATTGAATGGAAAGAGACAGAATAGAAATGTCTGTTAAATCTCACATAAGATCACAGCATGAAACAGATTATAGAAAACTTATAGAAAGAACTTTAGCAGTGTTTTAAATTTAAGAAACAGATAGTAATATATACTGGTACTGTTAGAATTGAAGTTGCAGTCTAACTCACCTGAAATTTGATTCTCCAGTTCTTTCTTTGATTTCAATGCCTCATCTCTCTCTCCTTCCACCTTCTGTAACTGTGCCTTCATTGCATCCAGCTCTTGTCTTGGAGACGTTTGATGATACACTGAGGTAGAAGAAACTATGTGTAAAACCTTGTTTTTATTTTAAGAATGAAATTGTAATTTCATTTACTCTTGAAAAATAGAAAATTGACTACTATCTTAAGGGACTGGGCTTAACAGAATCTGGACCAGAATAACAATAATGATAATTATGAAAGACAAATCAGCTACAAATCACAACATGAAAGCACTTTGTGTGCTCACCTGATAATGCTTCATAAGAAGGATTTCGAAAGGAATTCTCTGCTGCAGCTGTAACAGAGGGTGACGTTACCCAGCCCAATTCGATCTACTCTTGAATAATATAAATTTCACATTTGCTGATTTATTACAAACTAAATTACTACGATCCTACATGACTAGCATCTTCAATGACTTGATTGCTAACATCTTAAATGAAAACTTTCAATAAATTTAATTTGAACCATTGAACCTATAGAAAGTCATAACAAAACTATTAAATAGCCATCTCTTACCTGCACGTTTCATTTTGCAATATTTAAAAGTTGTATAAATGTTAAACACAACGGAAATGCTCAAAAGAACAGCAAGGGCAATCATGATGTAAGTGAGATCAGAAGAGCTGGCATTCAACAGATGTTCAGCTGGAACGATAAGATCAGAACAACATGACATTTCAGTTAATATTAATACACCTTTACAATACAATCCAGCATGACAGTGAATGAGCAGAAGTGTTATCTTAAGTATCTGTTTTTCAGTAGGAATTCATTGCAGTGTTCACTTCATGTTTTTACAACGTTTCTGAGACGTTTAGTTGAAAACATTCCTGGAATTCGTTCAAACTGTGTGCTGAGAAACATTCTAAAACTGTTCTAAAAGTGGTGAACCTGGCCGCACCCTTTCATGCCCATCATAATGCCTTCTACCAACATGTTTACCTGTCAAAGCTTCCAAACAGGTGTTTTGTTTTTCTCATCTTTTGTTGATCCTGACATTTTACAGTGTCCCACCTTTTTTAGAATGGGGATGTAACATCATTGATAGCTAACTGACATCAGTAACTTTATTTAACAAATGAGTTGTGTGTTGTACATGCTGTCAAGATTTGCTTGTGCTTTGTGCTACATGTGTTTTCTTAAGTTGTACTGTGTTGAGCTTATAAAAGTATTATTATTATTAATTATTATTATTATTATTATTATTATTATTATTATTATTATTATTATTATTATTATCTAAACTAATAAGCTGCTGAAGTGTTACAAATACTATAAACTGTAGGCTGACTATGCAACACAAAGTGAAATTCTATTTTTTAAGATAGATAGAATTGACTGTGTCTGGGGTATTGTTTACATTTGAAGTATTTAGAACATGTGATAGAGTGTCCTGCTACGACTCTATTTTATGCCATCTAATGGAGACAAAAACAAACACACAAAGTGGTAACTGGTGCGTATGATTTACCAGAACACATCTGGATAAGGAGAAAGATGATGAAGACGTTGAGGGGATCGAGGCAAAGTGTTCCACAGATGGCACTGAGCAATGAATACATCTTGGCGATCTGAAAAAATGAAACCAACAACAACAGGCTTTCTGAACTACTGTAGAAAAATAACCGAGGTCAACTATTAGTGAAAAATTTTAAGGAATGTTTCAAATGTCCAGTAATGTTTGCAGATGACATCTTATTTTTTCTTTACCTTGTCCTGTTGCAGTTTTTGATCCTTTTGTTTCTTCAGATCTTTTATTTGAAGCTCTGCAGTATTGTTGTCTTCTATTATAGACAAAACAATTCATTTGAAAAACATTTATAAAAATGTCTACGTACGTATTGAATTTATATGTACACCATGAACAGACAACTGTGACTCAGCTACTGTGCTGTGTTAACAGAAGCATGAAACAGTAAATATACACTAATACACTACACACACTAGTCTGGACGATCGTATCTGAATCTTATTCTGAAGGGATATTTAAACGTAACCAGTCACGAGTCAGCGCTCTGAGGCCAAACCCCCCCTACTGGTCCACTGGTTTAATGCACACCTGCCTGAAAATCTCAATCTTCCTTTACAACAACCATCGTCCTTCCCAAACCTTTGCTATGAAACTAACCAAACAACTTCTGTCAGTGAAAGGAAACGTCACAGACTGTTATCTCTGTAATGATGTGATCCGTTTTAATAATAAATATGACTGATCTAATATGAAAACAAAACATGACATCATTGTATAAAGTAAAAACACGGAAAAGACAGAAGTACTTATTTCAGATTCATCATTCAGGGATGACAGATACTGTCGTGTACTTAAGGGTACTGATTTTTTGCAGTGACAGCAGTTTTTGAAGTACTTGGGAACTGACTTTGTAAGTTCCCACTCTCGACAAAGAAATGTATAAATAAGGAAACAATGTAAAATGTATTAATGTAAAAGCTCACGTACCTGTTGTGTGCATTAAAGCTTCACCTCAGCTCAGTGTGCAGAAACCAGAAAGCCACGCAGTCAAAGTCCTCAAGTGAAATATATTGTAGATGATCAACAGTTAGCAAACAGGGTGTGTTCACCTAGTTTTACTGTCTATTCCTGCATTAGGTTATGGTAATGAATTTTAGGCTGCAATAAAATATTTATACGTTTATGGCATCAATAATGAATCTGAAAATTACCTCAGATGACCTCTTTGTCCTTGTCCATAGCTACCTGTGAGCTACCTGTCCTTATCAGCTGCTTGGAAAGTGACTGATTCACTACGGAGGGTACAGTGGAACCACTTTGACTTTGACTTCCTTCCCGAGCAAGCAATATGTACTTAAATGACTACACAGCTCAGCTATGGCATACATTATATACCTCAAAATAAAAACTTTACACTCCCCACAGGGAGTCCAGCGCTAAACCTGTGCTCATCCTCACAGCCAAGTCTTTGTCAAACCTCAAAAATGTTTTTTGAGAAACAGTAGACCGTTTCCATTAACTCATATTGTGTACGTTATATGTCTTCCACTTTGTTTAGCTGGCTCTGTAATCTGTCCAGCCGGTGACTGAGGGAGACCATGTGACTCTGAAATGACAGAAATGAAAGTTCTATAAAGATGGCCACCGCATCAAGACTGCCTATGAAGGAAATATTACCATCTACAATGTTTCCACATCAGACGAAGGCCTCTACAAGTGTAAAATCTCTGGAGCAGGAGAATCACCAGAGAGCGGGCTGGCTGTCAGAGGTATAACAGTCTTTAAATACTACGTCCAGGCTAGACCAGTGTTCTAACACCTTTTACCGTAATGTACTGCCTTTTTGCAGCTGTTTCAGATGGATTTGTAGTGGCAGGAAAGTGGCACCAGCATGCACCAGCTTTAGTAAAGGTACAGTATAGGTAAAGTATGTACTTTCTTTAGATCTTTCAGACACGTGCGAGGACAGTCCTTCCTCCCGTAGTTACTCCCTGAATTTGTGTGGATTGTTGTCACTTTTTTACCTCTGTCCCTGCTTTAGCTTTCCAGCCTACTTTGGACCATAACGGACAATTCAAAATCGGATAAGAAAACCTAGATAATTCATACATAGTCAGCATTTTAACTCCATGTATACTCAGCAATCGGGTCGAGAATTTCCACTGGGGCTTTCACCTGGAAGTGAAAGGAGACATTGTATTAAACGGTGGTGTTGTTGCCAGAAACGGTCAATCGACAAGAGGAAAATAATGCACGAAATGTGTTTGAATGCCGTCAGATAGTTTGTTGTCGCTGATAAGGTCAACCAGAAGTGGCTCTTTGTTGAGAGGGCTACAGCCACCTAATGTAACGAAGTCAGCCATGCTCCAGCCGTTTATCCTTCTCTGAGCGGCATGTATACTCAGACAAGTGATCCGGTCTGCATGTCTTCATCTGATACAAGCAGAAATTCATTTGCTTCATGTAAACGTACTGACTGTATATAGTTTATTAGTCTAACCGTTAAACCACAGTTTTCTACCTGCTCAGTGTTCACACATGTCAAGACGCTGGTTGTAAGAATGGAGCTGCTGCAGCTTTTAATTTTAGTCTCTGTGGTCAACAACAACATGATGCTGTTAGAGAAGTTGACCTTAAGCAGACACGCTGAACTCACAGTTCCCTTCAACAGACTTAACCACAGACATCTGACACAGAGCGCTCAGGTATCTGCACTTTCAAGAGAAACTGTCTGTACCTGCAGGCTGTATCCAGGATGAAGTTAAAACTTTAGACTAGATGATGCATAGATTTCTGTCTTGGAATATCTTTCTGGTTTTATAGAGATTTATGTGATTACAATAATGTAGACAATGACGCTTTGCCAATGTCACAAAATAACACATTTGTACATTTTTACAGATATTTATTTGATTTTCACATTTACAAATACAAACAATAATCAAGAAATGAATTATGATGCACAGTGCAACTTACTTATTTATAACTCAAAGAAAACTAAAGCTCTAAATATGAGTATCTGCTCAGTCCGTCAGTCAGATGCAAATGGCCTGTAAAACACAAAGATGTTCTATTAGAAAAGGCCCAGGACTGAGTCCAGAGCTGTTGATATGCATAAACCTCCAAATAACTGTTTGAGTTCAGTATATTTAATTTGACTTAATTCCTTGTAAAGCTCACAGGAAATGAGAGAGTTGAATGAATCTATATCAGTCTTACATTTGGTGGACTGGCTGAAGAGTAGAGTACAGGATTCTCTCTTCAGGTAAATGTGGATTGGCGCCTCCTCTGGACACATGTGGCCCTGTTTGGGAAATAAAGACACTTTTATCTCTAAAGTATATTCAAAATTGACAATATGTATTTATTTTCTGAATATATATTGAACATCAAAATTACATTACATTTAAATTAAACTACTTTTCATGCATCATTTTTTAGATTTGATACTGTTAATTTAGGTTGTGAAAGACTCTGTATCCTTTAAAAGTGAAAAAGAGAATGTGATAGACAAACTGTTGAGTTCATGATATTTTGAAACTTTCCACCTCACAGTGACTCACAGGCCTTTACAGCCTCTTGAACTGTCGCACATTAAATGAAACCTACCGAGGGCCCTTTGTTTCAGGCTGTGGTTGCCTCGTGTGGTTTCTAACTGAGATGAAATTATTACAGGAAACAGTGATATTGTTCAATTATTAATGAATGTAGGTCTAATATTTTAGTGTGGGTTCCAAATGTTAACACATATCCATAAACACTGTTACTTAGAAGAAGGTGCTGGCTGATTAAGTTCAAAATGTAACAATTTATTCTGAATTACTTTTTCTTTTACTTAAACATGGGGATGAATATACTGTGTAAATGTCACATTACTTAAGACAAAACCATCACAATGGACTTGTTATAGTCTTATTCTGCACGAAGGTAAATGCCAGTCAACAGTGAAGTTAAATGATATAATCGAATCTACCTTTTTTCTTCCTTTGGTTTTCAACAACAGCATATGTCACGTCTGACTCAGCTGCAAAGTCACCAGCTGACACTGAAACGTTAAAAACAGACATAATATGTGACTTTAAAGACTACTACCATTTTAAAACCATAATAATAATCCTAAAAACTGTTGCACAAATACAGAAGTAAATGTATTATAATGTACCTTTCTCCTTCCGTTGCTTTTTAACAACAGCATATGTTGCACGGTGGGGATCAACAAGACTGTCCTCTTCTGACAATGAAACATTAAACACACACAAAAAAAAAGAAATGACTGTCATGCTGTACAAATCTGATCTAATATATTAAGAAAGTGACAATAGAATAAGAGAATTCCCCCCTGCCTCAAAAACAAGATGAACAAATTATATCTGCAAAATGAATGAACACGTTTCATTACACCGGTCCCATGAGGCCTAATTATTAGTCTGCCTACAATAGTATATTATAGTGCAAAGGAACACGCTTGGTGTTTCTGACCTCGATGAGCTCCATGTGATCCTGGAGTTGATTTTCCAGATGAAAAACAGACCAATACTGTAGAAGAGGGAAAAAACAATGAGAAAATGAAATTCTTTTCAATGCTGCTCTTTAATAATTTATTAAGTAATAAACATTTAGCCAAAACAACAACCTTTCCATAACCTTAGTGCATTGCTAAAACCTAAAATGCAAATCCCCTTGTTTAAATCTTGGACCCATAATGCTTTAGTGTGGACAATAATTGTAGGGCTCATTTACTCAAAAAACACTGCATGAATAGAAGTCAGCCAAAGAATATATATTATATTATATTATATTATATTATATTATATTATATTATATTATATTATATTATATTATATTATATTATATTATATATTCCTTGTAGGCAGCGTTGTTGTACCTTTGTTTTTCCTGCAGAGAATCTGTCCCATCACTGACAGCACTACAGCCACCAATACAACACCGAGCACAATCCACAGCAGGGAGAGATCAGAGGAGACGCCGTGAGACAGAATCTCTTCATAGGCTGATTTACTTTGTGTTACAACAGTCAGCCGACTCTCCGGTGATTCTCCAGCTCCAGAGATTCTGCACTTGTAGAGTCCTTCATCAGACTTGGAAACATTTTGGATGATCAGGTTGTTTTCATACGAGGTCACAAGATGCAGATCATCTTTGTAGAAATCTGCAATATGTTTAGACTGAGTTTTGTCTTTTCTACAATGAAGAATCACATCAGATCCCTCGATCACAGGACGGGCAGGAAAGTCCAGGATGACAGAACCGGCTGTGGAAGAAGATATTTAATATATTATAGACCTTAGAGATATTAGGATGTAACAGCAACTACTACTTCAAGGCAAGGCATTATTCATCATTAATTATTAAACATACCAGTGATGCTGATGTTGAGGACACCACTTGTTTGTCCCTCTGCATCTTCACACCAGTATTCTCCACTGTGTCTTTCAAAGGCAGGTTCGATGGTGCAGGACGCTGCTGACGAGTCCCAGTTAGAAGAATTTGGTGAAATTACTGTGTTGAGTTTCGTCATCACTCTCCATTCAGTCAAGCTGCTGAACCCTTCACAACTCACGGTGACAGACTCGTACTCAAAGAACTGCAGTCTGTCTGGAGAAATACGAGGAAAGGCTGCAACTGAGACACAGAGAGTTCATTCAGTTAAAAGATGTCAAACTAAACTTCTTCTACTTTCATCCAGTCGTGGAGCCGCAGGTGAAATGATGAGGTCAGTCTGTTTGTGTTCTGACGTCGGTCCTTAAACATATTTGATGGGAAACATTTTTACAGGGTGTAAACGAGAAGCAGATCTCAACAGCAAATAAACACTTCATACTTACCAGCTTTGTGAGCAAAGCAGCTGAGGTCAACACGTGCAGCCAGCAGGACCAACACCTCCACGACTGTAGAGACAAATGACCAGAGCCCTTTATGACAGACAGAGTGCAGATATGTGTGACTTACAAACAGACTCAGTACTCACACAGTCTGATGCAGAGAGCTGTGACGTCCATGATGTCGAGCTGCTGGCTGTCAGAGCGTCAGACTGAAATGAGACTAAAACACGATGTAGGTCAGAACCTCCTCTTCCTGTTTGAACTGTCTGTGGTTCAATCTATGTCTACGATCTGTGTGATCTATGTGAGGTAGACTCAGAAATGTGCTAATGTATTTTTTTCAGTCCTTTCAGGGTCTCTTGAAGACCCTCATGCTCGTCACTCCCCTAATCTCACCCTGCTTTTAGTGCTGACGCCGCTGCTGTCGATGTTGGCCGTCTGCAGGAAACACAAAGGTACAGAGGACATCACTCGTCACTGCACGTAGAAATACAGATATAAAAATATAAGAAGTCTTGCTTTCTTCATGGAATTTGTATCTTACAGGCACGTAAGCAACACATTCATCATCTCTTCATTGAGCAGTGATGAAGTCAACCTGATTGCTGGAATGTTTCATGTTGTTTGGTCACGTTTCAAACAAACATTTGGTTCTTCTTTCATTCAGGTGTTAAAATTCAAATAAGCTTCAATCTATGACGTTTGGAAAAATGCTACGTAACACTTTGTAACAGTTGACCTGGAGTGACACTGAAAGTCACAATCATGCCGTTTATGTGTGAAAATGGTCGCATGTTTTGGTCGTCGGTGTCTTTGACTTTGTCACGTCGTCTGTGTGTGTTATTAAGACCGAGCAGCATGTCGGTTAGACCACGCTGTTGTTTCTGATCTGTCCACACGTCTCATGGCGCGTTTTAGAAGAACAGCTGCAGCTTTTAGACACTGTGGTCAACCAGCAACACGATGCTGCTGAAGCAGTGTGGACTGAAGCAGACGCGCAGCAGAGTTCACCGTCGTATTTATGGTTTCATTTACAAACCATACCACGAACATCTGTTCCCACGGCCGCTTGCTGATGAGGAACATTTAGAACAGCAAAACTTCAAACCACATTCCGTTCATATTAAAACACATACGGAGGCCTCAGCTGTCAGATCACAGTTCACCTGTGTCATATGTGGCCTTTGACATTTTCCATCTCAGGTGCCTCTTTCCTAAGAAGCTCCGCCCTTTTGCACCTGGAAGCCATCAGCTCATTAGGAGGTCACTCAGTCTTCATCCATGTGGCCAGTGCAGATAGTCAACGTTGTCCAAACCAGACAGGTTGCTGTTGTTGCTGCTCTCCTGCTCACTGCATGTGCTGGTGTGCAGTTAAAGCTTCAAACGGGGGCTCAGAGCACCGAGCTGCTGCTGCCACATTGTGTCTGAAAGTCTCGTTTGTCCTTGATTGATTTTCAACTCTGGACACAAAGTGAAGATCTGCCACAGTGAATCATGCCGACCAGTTTGTATCCGTCTACAACTGTGTGCATCTCTAGCATAATATTGTATATCACCTGTGAATTAGTTTGTAGCAATCTTTTGTTAAATGTTCAGTTTCAGAGAAACATTATGTAATAAAATACAGAAAATAAAGTGCCATTTATTTCAATGTTTGACACACAGCAGTGCTGTCTGCTCATTTTCACTCTTTGTGTTCCAGTTTCATATTTATATTCAATCAGCACCTAATGCTGAATTTATGGTGAAGCAACAGCGCCCACCTGTGGTCAAAAGTGAAAATCTATAATGTCAACCAATGGTAGATGTGTAGATGCCACATGGCACGGCCCTCCAGACTTTGTTAACTTACTTGTACTTTGTTATTTTTCAATCTGGAGTGTGCACAGGGTGTTTTATTTTGAAATTTGACACAGCATGTGTTAAATGTATAAAGTATTGGCGGTGCAGCCTGAATGCATCACAGCTGTAAGACAAGATAAACCAGGAAGAATTTATTTATCCTGTACTGGGCACATTCCCTCACAGCAGCTCTATGTACACAGGGTATATAGTGTTAGGGTTAGTGACACTTCTCATATCAGTGTGATGTTATTATAGCAGCTTTAACCATTTGAACATAACTTTTCATTTGTTTTTAAATCGATTGTACAAGAGGTTGAGTGCAGTGACAAAGATGCTGACAGCCACACCGATGATGATCCAGCGAGCACACGTTGGGACCTCGACGTCTTCAGCTGAAATAATAAAAGACAAAACAATGTTACATTTACATGAATGACGTTAAAGTAAGCAAATCAGGAACTTCTAAAGCACACATGCCTGGAACACAGAAGTGTGTCTCTCTGGTCTGGTTGATGTTCTTCTGTTGGACTCTACAGGTGAAGCTGTCGCTCTTCTCCACAGTCAATCTTCTGCTGACAGTATAGAGGTCATCAGGACCTCCGACTGTCTCTGTAGGTCCAGCAGAGAGGAGGTTTCCCTCACCGTCCAGCCAGAACAGCTCAGGCTCTGGATACCAGCCTTTAGCCTCACACTGTAGAATTAGATGACTGCTGGTTCTGTTAATACTCACTATGAAAGGTGAGGAGACAGCACCTGAACCAGGAGAGAGGACAGAGTATTGAGTTACATTTGCATCCTCTGTGTCCTGATATCTGATGCATTCTGATAACAAGCAACATTATTCACAGAAACTATAAACTAAAATGTCAGTAGATTAAAAACTCACCTACAACAAGGTCAACAAAAGAGGCACCCAGATCTGGAATGAAGCATTTGAACCTTCCTTTATCGGAGCGTTTCACTCTGGAGAGTTTGAGTGAAATGTCTCCCGTCTTCAGTTTATTGATGGACAGAGATGTTCTTCCTCTGTACGATGGATGTTTCTTACTCTCCAGCTCCACACCGTCACGCCACACATATACAAATCTGGGATCCAGGTCAAGCCTCGCCCACTCGACAGTCATCTCTAAGACACTAACAGCAGGTTCCACGTGGCATGGTAAAATGATGTCATCACCAACTAGTGCCACTGTTGGATGAGATGGACCAACCACCTGATGCTGACCTGAGAAAGAAACAGAAGACTTTAAATTCAAGTAAACAAACAGGTTATGATCAAACACAAAAGCAATACACAGCATCAGTGCTGGTGTCCGTCAGAGAGTGGCAGGTTCACGTCCGCTATGTTGTCTTTGCTGGTCTTGTGTTGAAGTATGTTCCACTTTAAATAATCTCTCCATCCCGTGGTTGCGGTACAATCAGATATCAACAGAATTAAAATGTCCTGTAGGCCACTGTTGTTGTGACACAAAGCCTTGCCATGAACATAAATTACCTGCAGAGGACTGTAATAGAAGAAGGACGATAACACTGTGATGAGGAGGCACAGCTCTAAAGACGCTGAAGTTCAGTCCATCTGTCATTCTGGGAAAATGAAGTAGACAGAAAATGACAGAAATTAGTCAGCAGCCATAAGACAAATACTGAAACTCTTCTCAGGAAGATCAAGAAGAGGCTTTAACTCATTCTGTGATCTCGGTCACAGCTCATGCACATGCTGAGGGGCGTCGATTTGCATTCCAGCTCATCTCCCTCTTCCACTTGGGGGCCGTCCTCAGCCGTAGAGATAGAGTTAGGAGATTGGACATTTGGATGGAGCCTCTGCTCTTACGCACCAAAGGAGCCAGCTGAAGTGCTTTGAGCATCTGATTAGGATCCTCCAGGGAACCTTTCTTTGGAGGGTTTTCAGTGCACATCCAATTGGCAGGAAATGCCAGGGGAGACCCAGAACCCACCCAGACCATAGAGCCCATCTAGCCTGGAAAGCCCCCGGGAGAAGCTGGAATGTGTTGCTGGGAAGAATGACATCTGGAATGCCCTAAAGGTGCTGCCTCTGTGACCTGACCATGGTCAACTGTAAGGAAATGAGTTGAGTTACATGGCATCAGAAAATGAGAAAATCATAAAATCTAAGTGAAAATATATTTTAAAGAAAAGATGGTAGAAATCACCATCCTGTCAAATAACTTCACAAAAAAGACAAAAACCAAACACAAGGGGAAACAATGAAGGACAGAACAACTGTCTTAGGTAATGTGCCAGCATATTAAGAAACTAGTTTCTTCCCTTAACTAACGTTGAAACATAGAAATGCTCGACACTGAAGATCAGGTTACTGTGATCGTTGTAGACTTGACATGTGACGTCTGTCTGTTGTACCCACCAATGCAGCGCCTCCTTTGCCACCTTCACCCTCCAACATAAACCCACAGCGCTTCCTGACGATTTTTTTAGACTGTGAATGTTGAATGTTGAGTTCCCACCTGAGAAGAAGATAAGCTGAAAGAGCACCGTCCTTCAGGGTTCATGCATGCGACCTTCCACCACGTTGTGATGAACGAGAACTGTCATTGTGAAACAGATGGTGTTGTAAGAGGCGGTTCAGGAAGTTATTTAAGTTTCCGCTCAGATCATCTTTGGTACCAGACACACAAACAGAGAGAAGATATCTTTGCTGCTGCTGACGGAGACAGGACTCACACAACGTTCATTTTCTCCTGATTCTTATTGCCTGGAAAATACATGTTTACTGTCCGAGTGTTCAGAAAATGTGAGGAAGTAAAATAAGTCTATTTATTGCACAGCCTGCTGCTGGCAGGGATATACTCATTGAAGCGGATACAGGAAATAACTTCAGAGAGGCAAACTGTCGCTCCACAACAAAGAAGTTGGGTGTGTATGAGTCTTGTTGTTACTCAGAATAAAACTAAACCTAAACAGCCCAGGGTGACTGGAAATTTCCACTCAGCATCTGTGTGTCATTATCGTGTACCCTTTAGAGGAAATCAGGCGCTGGCTGTGATTGTTGCCTTGTTTCATGAGAAGAATCAGAGACATGATGTCCAGTCTCTCTTTGGTATAACTCGTAGATCAGAGGGAAAAAAGAAAGTTTACAGGTTCAAGTGCCGACAGAGTTGTCTTTGTCCTCTGTCCTCCAGAGAACTTTACATTACAAACTTTATGATGGAAAGCTTACAGATTAGCAAATCACTAACTGTCGTTAGCTCGGCAGCAGTGTAACTAACCCCTGAGATGCTGGGAGCCAAACCTGGAAAGAAATCACTGAATTCCCTGAAAGACTGGCCACCGCGGGGGTTCAGAGGTTTGTGTTCGGTCCCGGGTTCCAGCCATGTTCACTGGAAGGTAGACGCTGATAGTGAATCATAGTGCTAGATGCAATGTGTAGCACGGGCAAGTCTCATATCTGATCGTTTGTCCAGGAAACACATGAAACTCAAGAAGTAAACAGAACTCTACTCCATGTTTAATGGAGAGCTGAAGGCTGCTAAAGTAGGAAAGACACGAAAGCCGACTGAACAAAAGGTAACTTTAATGACTTACTTGACGGGGGAATAAAAGGTAGCTGAGCAGTCGAAGTAAAAAACAATCCAACAACAATCCAAAGTCCCATCAACAGCCGTCACAGGAAAAGGGACCGGGGAGCGCAGGCGACACAACACTGAAGGAGCTCATGGTAACAGAGGAGCAGCCTTCCTGTTCTTAATTACATTTTAATCACACGACAGTATCAGCAGATAAATCCACATACACGAGTCTTTATAAAGTCACATTTTACTTTTTGCTTCCACAATATTTAACTGAACTGTTCCTGTTTATGTTTTGCCTTTAAAGCATTTTCATTATTTCTCCAGCGTGATTAAATTCTTCTTTTTGTTTTTAGGTTCCTTCTTTTGTTCTCTGTACGTCTCCGTGTTCAGCTTCCATCCTAAAGTTCAACCTGACACTGGTTTGCAGGCTGTGAACACTGTTGTACAACCCCGAGCACCAAATGTTCCAAACCCTTACAGGAGCCAACAGAAGCTTGTTTTTCAGCCCCTCCCCTTGTGTTTCTCTGGGCGTGGCCTATGACTTCCCGCTCACCTGATGATCACCTCACCACCTGGTCCTAATTCACAATCAGCTGCTGCAGTATAAAAGGCTGGCTCTTGGTCTGTGTCTACAGTCAGTTTATTTTGTGGGTATTTGCGCCTTGATATTTGATGATGAATGATATTAGAAGAGCTCCAGATCTGCTCTGTTTACACTGTTTCTATCTGCTGCCATCTTATGGTCATACAGGAGAAGTCTCATCATTTGCTTTTTCCAGATGAGTCACTCCTTTTTGTTGCCTTCTGCTGCGTACAGACCTGTTGGGTCTGAATTAGTCAGAAGATGTTGATGCATATTAGAAATCCACCTCCAGCAGAAATGTCAAATTCAACTTGAATGTTTCCACAAAGACTTTGTTGAATAAAGATAAGTTCACTGACAGAGCTCAGTCATTCACTGATTGTCAGAACCTTCATCTGTTTATGAGGCATCCATGTTCTCCTCCTGTTGGTCTTCATGACAGGAAGGTTGTGAATTCAAATAACTTTCATCCTCCATGTGAACATCATTTAAAGGTGGTGTAAAGGAACTCCACCTTTGACCTTGTTTAGCCTCCATCTGAAGATCACTGAGTTCTTTCAGATACTCTTTCATTTTCCTCTGTGTCTGCACTCTGTTCTTTCTCTGATGTCTCTTCCTTCTAGCTGTCTGTTGCTGACTCATGTGAACTTGTTTTGTTTGTTCACGTTTTCTGCTTTTGATTTTTCTTTGATCATTTTCAATCTCAGCTGTTGGGTCATCCTCCACCTGCTGAACTTCCTGAAGCTTCACTCTCTCTGTGTCAAACTTGAAGTAATTCTGTGGTTGCTCTCTGGTTTCTTCCTTTGCTGTCTGCAGCTGAACTCCATGGAGTTGTTTTGTTGGTTCACGTTCATGATCTTGTTCGTTCACAGACTGTAAATTCTGTGTCTGCTCTCTGGTTTCTTCCTTTGCTGGCTGCAGCTGTTCTTGTTTTTCTGTCTCCTTGGACGTCTCTTGAGTTTCTTCATCATCAGCTCCTTTGTCACTCCGTCTTTCTTTAAACTCTACATTCACTTCCTCGGTGGAGCTCTCTGGCTGCTCTTTGGGTTCTTCCTCTTTCTCTTCTTGGACCTCTTTGTGTTTCTTCTCTTCTGGTTCTTGATGTGTTTTCAGGTGTTTCCTCTCTTCTGGTTCTTGATGTGTTTTCAGGTGTTTCCTCTCTGGATCTTCTCTCCTGACTGACTTCACTGTGTCTTCTGTTTGTTCCTTCTGGTTCACTAATTTTCTTTCTGTCGTTTCTTGTTTCTTCTCTTCATGTTCTGCTTCTTGTTTGGTGGTTTCCATAACATGGTTACCGTTTCCTGTCTGTGTTTTGAGCTCTGTATTCTCTGTATTGCTCTTTATTTTTTCTTTCCCTTCTGACTCAAACTCCTTCTCTTCCTCCGTCTGCTTCAGGTTTCTTTGTTTCTTTTCTTTCTCTGCTGTCCTTTCTGTCGTTCTCATGGATTCACTCTGGTTTCCTTCCTGATCGTTTCCTTTATCATCCTCGTGTTCTGTCTTACTCTCCTCCTGTGTTTTGTCTTCTAAAAGATGTCTGTCTCCGTCTCTCTGTTGTGGTTTGACCTCTGTCTCATCTTTTACTCTTCTTCTCTCTAACTCTAAGTCACGCTTCCTCTTGTTCTCCATCTTCTGTCTTTCAGTCTTCTCTTTCGTTCGTCCTCTCTGGTTCTCAGGTTGTTTTTTCCGTGCAGAGCCTTTTTCTTCAGCTCGTTCCTGTTCTTTCTCTTTCTTTGTCTTTGCCTCGTTCTTGTCCTCATCATTCTCTGGCTGTCTTTCTTCCGTGGGCTGCTCTTGCTGTGTCTCTTCTTCTTTCTGAACCTCCTGATCAGTGTGAACCGGTACGACTGGAAGTCCTGAAACTTCTTCAACTGGTTTACTCGTCTTCTCTCCTTCAGTCTTGTCTCCTTGTCTTCCTAACAAGTTGTCCTGATGTTGGTGTCTTTGTGTTTCTTGTGTTGGAGTCAGAGTTACCTCTTCACTCTTCATGTCCTGGTTCCAGGCAGCTGCTTCTGCTTTTGTCCTGAGCTGCTCTTGCTGTGTCTCTCTTTCCATCACAAACTCAGCGTCTTTATGTTCACTTTGAGGTTTGATCTGCTCTCCTCTGTTATCTTCATTCGTTTCTTCTCTTGCTGCCATTAGCGGGACACTTTCTGCTTCTTCTTCCATCTCGATCTGGAAGTCTGTGTTTTCACTTTCAGATGTGATGGTCTTGTGTTTCTCGGTCTGTTCGGCTCCATCCTCCGGGCTCCTCGTCTTGTTTTCTGTGTGAACAGAGCAGCAGCAGAAGAATACAGATCAAATTAAAACTCAGTCAGTCGTACGTGTTGCTGTGTCACCAAAAAGCTGCAACAGGACTTTGAACATTTAGAAAGAAGTGAAATGGATTTGTGACTTACTGGATTTTCTTTGTTTCCATTTCCACCAAACAAAGACAGCAGAGAGAAGAACCATGAGAGCAGCACAGCCGATAACTGAGCCAACAACAACATGCTGACTAGAAGTGTCGGGAACCGCGAAGAAACCATCTGAGATGTAAAACACAGACAACATGTGTTCAACTGTCGACCTCAAAGATCACATCACTAACTTAGAAATGATATTTACCTGGAACATAGAAGTGTGTCTCTCTGGTCTGGTTGATGTTCTTCTGTTGGACTCTACAGGTGAAGCTGTCGCTCTTCCTCACAGTCAATCTTCTGCTGACAGTATAGAGGTCATCAGGACCTCTGACTGTCTCTGTAGGTCCAGCAGAGAGGAGGTTTCCCTCACCGTCCAGCCAGAACAGCTCAGGCTCTGGATACCAGCCTTTAGCCTCACACTGTAGAACCACCTCTCTGCTCTGATTGGAGACAAACTCTATGACGGGCGAGGAGACGGCACCTGAAGATAAAAAGTCATAGGTAGTGTCACACTACTCACAAAAAGTTCAGTCTTTTTTGGTCAGTCGGTCACATTCACCATTATTTTCACCAAATTAATGGTGAATGTGAGGAAAGTTGAATAAAGTAAATATAAAAGTTATTATAGGCCAGGCTTAAAATCTGACACATTTTTAATATGAACTAGAAGCAGTTCTGTTCGTCTGTCCAAGAATCCTGAGGCTGAAAAAGGTTGGAGGTCCCTGGCTTAAGTCGACCTGTGAACAGCGTGAGACGTCTCGCCGAGCTGTGATCGATGGTGAAGGTCACATGACAAGTTACTGAGTCATTAATGTTTTATTGTGCTATACCCGACACTGCTGTAATTTTTCATTTCAATACAGTGTGTGAGGTAAAGTTACCATCACATGCTTTTAATGAAATGCTCTACACATCATCCGTAACAGGAACTTTTTACATTTTCCGTAAAGTCAAAAATCTGGAACATTTTGTGAGGAGTGTGTGTTGGAATCTTCAGACTGTCATGCAGCTAAAATCCACAGATGTTGATGTTGGTAGTAAGACGGCGTTCACAGTGAGTGGTTTTGTTGCTGGGTTTGTTCTTTGCCCTGACCTTTGCCTCTCAGGTTACACAGAAGATACTGCTCTACCCTCTGATTAGAGGTTCGGCCTGGTCCAGTGTTGAACCGGATCACAGCAATGTGCGGCGGTGTGGGTGATTCTTTGTGCTGAAGGCAGCTCTGATCAACCAGCGACTGTCTGAGTCACTCGACCTTTTAAACCATCAGACACAAAGCAAAGGAAACTCACCGACGGTAAGCTGAACCGCAGAGAAGCCGTTCAGCTGTGGAATGAAACATTTGTATCTTCCCCTGTCAGACAGTTTGACTTTGGAGAGTTTCAGTGAAATGTTTCCGCTCCTCAGCTCATCCGTGGACAGTGAAGTTCTCTCCTCGTAGGACGGATGTTTCATATTGTCCTTCTCTCCACCGTGACGCCACACGTGGACATACCTGGGGTTCAGGTCAGGCCTCTCCCACGACAGAACCATGTCGACAGTGTTCATGGCGGGGCTCAGGTAACACGGCAAAATGACATCCTCACCGACTAGAGCCACTATTGGTTCAGACGGACCGACCACCTGATGCTGACCTGGAAGGAAACAGACTTTTGATTTACATCATCGACAAAAGCTGCGTGATAATTCTAATACAACATTTCAATGTTTCCTTCACCTCCACATGAGCGCATCAGGAGAAAGACAACGGACAGAGCGACCCTCACATGAAACATCTGGAGATCTGAAAATCAAATGAAGCAGTTACAGAGAAATACTTTTCAAAACTTGAATACTGTCTATCGCAATATTTAGTTCTATGTCTGTTCTAAGTTAATTGATTTGCTTATTAAGAGCCTACATGACAAGTCCAGCTTTGATCAACAAATTATAACATATTTGGAGTATATGCTTTAATTTATTTTTATTCTTGGGAACATTTGTTATCTGCTTTGTGAGAATCTGAGCGTCTTTTTAACCTTTGACACGTTGATAAAAATGACGTGTGCGCGCAGAGAGCGAGTGTTTGAGTTTAGTTTCACTTTCAAAGAAAAACGTGAATAAAAACGTGCAGATCGACTGAAAGCGACGTCATTTAAAGCGTTACGTTAAAGAAACAACTATAGTTTGAATTCAAGTCGGCTCAGTCTGATGATTTTAATAACTGAGGTGACTTTAACTGTCTGTGGTTTTCATAAAGGTGTGGTACGTCACCGCACTGTGTGTGTGTGTGTGTGTGTGTGTGTGTGGTGACATCATCTAAAAACTAGATTTGATATTTAAGTATGAGACAAACACATGAAACACATAACACTGATTCAAAGGTGTTCTCACCTGTTTGTGTGTGAACTCTCCTGACTGTCGCTGCAGCAAAGTGTCAAAGTCCAAAGAGAGAGAGAGAGATTAGAGCGAGGCTCCTTCCGGTCAGCTGAGATAAACGGTGTGTTCAGGTGTCTCTGCACGAGTGACCGTCTCCAGTGTCAACTGTGAGACTGTGCTGCAAACTGTGAGGATGTAATGTGTCATCAATGTGATAATTATAATATTTTGCTTACATTAAAAGTGTAAATGTATTTGTTGTGATTACAGTAATTACTAATATTACTGACTAGTCCAGCAGCAGTCAGCCCAGCTCGGCGTCTTCCAGCCTTTCGTCTCACCAAGCTCTCTGCCACACATTTTACTTTATAATGTCAAAAATCAAAATTAGGACAAAAAAGTCACAGAGAAAAAAAGCAAATGTAAATGTGAGAAAGTGATTAAAAAGTAGACATGAAACATGAAACATGGAGAATAAAGTGTGAATACTGAAGGAAAGATGTCAAATAAGAATTGAATTATTTTATTTATTTCTAATTACACAGTGTATTCATTCACAAACAGCACGTACACAACATTAACAGGGATCAGTGTCAAAATAAAATATAAGAAATACAAAGTGAAATGACATTAAATCAGCGCTGATGTTTAACATTGGAGTAATGTTACAACATAAAGATGGTTTAATATCAATAAAACATAACACAACATGAACACAGTTCAAATCAAGTTTGTCTTTTTAATTCAACTTAAATGAATGTACAAAATGTATTTCAATAAACTAACTGTGAATCCATCAAGTATTTCACATGTTTCAGTCTGTACCAGAGTTTTGGAAAAGGCAGCATTAAAGTTCCCCATGACTGAGTGTCAGTGTTCAGTGTCAGAAGATGTTGATGCATATTAGAAATCCACCTCCAGCAGAAATGTCAAATTCAACTTGAATGTTTCCACAAAGACTTTGTTGAATAAAGATAAGTTCACTGACAGAGCTCAGTCATTCACTGATTGTCAATATCCATGCTCTCCTCCTGTTGGTCTTCCTGACAGAAAGGTTGTGAATTCAAATAACTTTCATCCTCCATGTGAACATCATTTAAAGGTGGTGTAAAGGAACTCCACCTTTGACCTTGTTTAGCCTCCATCTGAAGATCACTGAGTTCTTTCAGATACTCTTTCATTGTCCTCTGTGTCTGCACTCTGTTCTTTCTCTGATGTCTCTTCCTTCTAGCTGTCTGTTGCTGACTCATGTGAACTTGTTTTGTTTGTTCACGTTTTCTTCTTTTGATTTTTCTTTGATCATTTTCAATCTCAGCTGTTGGGTCATCCTCCATCTCCTCCACCTGCTGAACTTCCTGAAGCTTCACTCTCTCTGTGTCAAACTTGAAGTAATTCTGTGGTTGCTCTCTGGTTTCTTCCTTTGCTGGCTGCAGCTGTTCTTGTTTTTCTGTCTCCTTGGACGTCTCTTGAGTTTCTTCATCAGCTCCTTTGTCACTCCGTCTTTCTTTAAACTCTACATTCACTTCCTCGGTGGATCTCTCTGGCTGCTCTCTGGTTTCCTTTCTGTTGCTCTTCTTGGACCTCTTTGTGTTTCCTCTTTCCTCTTTGTTTGTCTTCTCTGGAACTTCTCTCCTGACTGATGGCAGCTGCTGTCCATGTTCTCCTCTGTCGTCCCTCCTTTCTTTTGTTTCCTTCAGGTTCTGATTCATTTGTTCATTTTGGTTCTCTGCTGTCTGTTCTGTCGTTCTCATGGATTCACTCTGCTTTCCTTCCTGATCGTTTCCTTTATCATCCTCGTGTTCAGCCTCATTCTCCTTGTTGTCTGCTAAAGGTTGTTGGTCACCACTGCTGTTGGATGGATGGACCTCTTTGTGTTTCTTCTCTTCTGGTTCTTGATGTGTTTTCAGGTGTTTCCTCTCTTCTGGTTCTTGATGTGTTTTCAGGTGTTTCCTCTCTTCTGGTTCTTGATGTGTTTTCAGGTGTTTCCTCTCTTCTGGTTCTTGATGTGTTTTCAGGTGTTTCCTCTCTTCTGGTTCTTGATGTGTTTTCAGGTGTTTCCTCTCTTCTGGTTCTTGATGTGTTTTCAGGTGTTTCCTCTCTGGATCTTCTCTCCTGACTGACTTCACTGTGTCTTCTGTTTGTTCCTTCTGGTTCACTAATTTTCTTTCTGTCGTTTCTTGTTTCTTCTCTTCATGTTCTGCTTCTTGTTTGGTGGTTTCCATAACATGGTTACCGTTTCCTGTCTGTGTTTTGAGCTCTGTATTCTCTGTATTGCTCTTTATTTTTTCTTTCCCTTCTGACTCAAACTCCTTCTCTTCCTCCGTCTGCTTCAGGTTTCTTTGTTTCTTTTCTTTCTCTGCTGTCTGTTCTGTCGTTCTCATGGATTCACTCTGCTTTCCTTCCTGATCGTTTCCTTTATCATCCTCGTGTTCTGTCTTACTCTCCTCCTGTGTTTTGTCTTCTAAAAGATGTCTGTCTCCGTCTCTCTGTTGTGGTTTGACCTCTGTCTCATCTTTTACTCTTCTTCTCTCTAACTCTAACTCACGCTTCCTCTTGTTCTCCATCTTCTGTCTTTCAGTCTTCTCTTTCGTTCGTCCTCTCTGGTTCTCAGGTTGTTTCTTCCATCCATACCATTTTTGTTCAGCTCGTTCGTGTTCTTTCTCTTTCTTTGTCTTTGCCTCGTTCTTGTCCTCATCATTCTCTGGCTGTCTTTCTTCCTTGGGCTGCTCTTGCTGTGTCTCTTCTTCTTTCTGAACCTCCTGATCAGTGTGAACCGGTACGACTGGAAGTCCTGAAACTTCTTCATCTGGTTTACTCGTCTTCTCTCCTTCAGTCTTGTCTCCTTGTCTTCCTAACAAGTTGTCCTGATGTTGGTGTCTTTGTGTTTCTTGTGTTGGAGTCAGAGTTACCTCTTCACTCTTCATGTCCTGGTTCCAGGCAGCTGCTTCTGCTTTTGTCCTGAGCTGCTCTTGCTGTGTCTCTCTTTCCATCACAAACTCAGCGTCTTTATGTTCACTTTGAGGTTTGATCTGCTCTCCTCTGGTATCTTCATTCGTTTCTTCTCTTGCTGCCATTAGCGGGACACTTTCTGCTTCTTCTTCCATCTCGATCTGGAAGTCTGTGTTTTCACTTTCAGATGTGATGGTTCTTGTGTTTCTCGGTCTGTTCGGCTCCATCCTCCGGGCTCCTCGTCTTGTTTTCTGTGTGAACAGAGCAGCAGCAGAAGAATACAGATCAAATTAAAACTCAGTCAGTCGTACGTGTTGCTGTGTCACCAAAAAGCTGCAACAGGACTTTGAACATTTAGAAAGAAGTGAAATGGATTTGTGACTTACTGGATTTTCTTTGTTTCCGTTTCCACCAAACAAAGACAGCAGAGAGAAGAACCATGAGAGCAGCACAGCCGATAACTGAGCCAACAACAACATGCTGACGAGAAGCGGGACCACGGACCTCGGGCACCGTGAAGAAACCATCTGAGATGTAAAACACAGACAACATGTGTTCAACTGTCGACCTCAAAGATCACATCACTAACTTAGAAATGATATTTACCTGGAACATAGAAGTGTGTCTCTCTGGTCTGCTTGATGTTCTTCTGTTGGACTCTACAGGTGAAGCTGTCGCTCTTCCTCACAGTCAATCTTCTGCTGACAGTATAGAGGTCATCAGGACCTCTGACTGTCTCTGTAGGTCCAGCAGAGAGGAGGTTTCCCTCACCGTCCAGCCAGAACAGCTCAGGCTCTGGATACCAGCCTTTAGCCTCACACTGTAGAACCACCTCTCTGCTCTGATTGGAGACAAACTCTATGACGGGCGTGGAGACGGCACCTGAAGATCAGACGAGGTATTTAAAGATGGTTTCACAGTTTGACTGTTATCACGAGCGTTTCTGGTTGACTGTCAGTGTCGCGGCCTTCATGGTCACCAAAGACAGCATCGCTTTACCCTGATGTTGTTTTTGGAGGTTTCTAAACCGAAGCACAGCTTAGGCTGGACTTCCAGAAGATTTCATTATATGCAATCCTGAAAGTTCTCCTCGAGTTATGGCATGTTTCTGCAAAACTCTGACATCTGAAGTCAATGTGTCAAAAGATCGAGATGAAAGGAGTGTGTGAAACTTTCACTGACTTTTCAGAGGTTTGTCGACGTTAGACCTGACACCATGATGACGGCAGTCAATCGCTTCGATTGGATTAAAAATATCTCAATAAATATAGAATGATATTCACGACACCCAGGTGATCTTCAGCATCCACCAACATTCTTCTGCCACCAGCAGGTAACAAACTTAGAACTTAGTGAGTCACCATCATCTTTACGAATAAGTTAAACCTGCTTACCGACAACAAGCTGAACTTTAGACTCCCCCACGTCTGGAACGAGGCATTTGTACTCTCCCTCGTCGGACAGTCTCACTTTGGAAAGTTTCATTGAAATGTTTCCATTCTTCAGTTCCTCGGTGAACAGCGACGTTCTTCCTTCGAACAAAGGATGTTTTTTACTCTTCAGTTCCACGCCGTCACGCCACACGAAGACAAATCTGGGGTTCAGGTCGGGTCTCGCCCACTCCAGGGTCATCTCAAAAGCATTCATGGCAGGGTGCAGGTGGCACGGCAAAATGACGTCCTCACCAACGAGTGCAACTACCGGTTCAGACGGACCAATCACCAGACCTGAAAGGAAACAGATTCTTTGTGTTATTTCTCCAGCACATGCAGAACACACCTGTTCAAATCAGACAGTGATGTGTTTCATTCACCTGTGCATGGCTGCATCACGGCGAGGAAGACCACGGCGAAGGCAACGAGCTGAGAGCTCACACGAAACATCCTGGAGACCTGAAAGCATTAAAACAGAACACACTTCATATTATACAACAAGCAGTAATCTGATTACATGTTCACACCGTCCTCATTGTAACTGCCAAAATAAAGTAATAGATCTGAAAGTAAGATCAGATTGCAGTAGTTGCAGTAACAGAGTGTATTAGATAGTACTGTGACTCTACTGCCAGCCGTGTACTGTAGTAGTACTGTTAAAGTACATGATGAAAAACATGTAAATCAATGTTTATCACTGCAGGCCTGAAGGATACTCAAGGATACTCAAGGATACTCAAGGATACTCAAGGATAATGGTAAAGCACGCCCTCTCATGCACTGTGTTACTACTACTGCTGTACTAATGTACTACATGTACATGTACTCTGCACACCGCGGAGACACCTGAAGTCTCACATAGAACCAGGAAGTGAGAAAAAACTACAAATACATTTAAAATACTGTCAGTGTTTTACTTCATGTGACGTCATCAGACTGTATGCACGTGAGCGCGCAGCTGCGGGCAAAGAGTGGCGACAACAAACTGTATTTTTATCATATTAATGTTCATGAACAGACACAGTTCATGTTTGTGAGAATCTGAGCGTCTTTTTAACCTTTGACACGTTGATAAAAATGACGTGTGCGCGCAGAGAGCGAGTGTTTGAGTTTAGTTTCACTTTCAAAGAAAAACGTGAATAAAAACGTGCAGATCGACTGAAAGCGACGTCATTTAAAGCGTTACGTTAAAGAAACAACTATAGTTTGAATTCAAGTCGGCTCAGTCTGATGATTTTAATAACTGAGGTGACTTTAACTGTCTGTGGTTTTCATAAAGGTGTGGTACGTCACCGCACTGTGTGTGTGTGTGTGTGTGTGTGTGTGTGTGTGGTGACATCATCTAAAAACTAGATTTGATATTTAAGTATGAGACAAACACATGAAACACATAACACTGATTCAAAGGTGTTCTCACCTGTTTGTGTGTGAACTCTCCTGACTGTCGCTGCAGCAAAGTGTCAAAGTCCAAAGAGAGAGAGAGAGATTAGAGCGAGGCTCCTTCCGGTCAGAGATAAACGGTGTGTTCAGGTGTCTCTGCACGGTTTACATCATCATCATCATCATCATCATCATCATCATCATCATTTTAATGAAAATACAAGAAAAAGTCATTTTCTTTGTTGAAATCAGTTCGCTGTGATTTTATCTAACAACTCCTTCCTGTCCTGTCAAGCAGCAGGTTTGCATCTACAGAGTGTGTAGATTGTGTTGCTGCACAGGTTTATGGACAATATTTATTATATGTCATTAGAAAAAGAATACACCTGAATAAAGACCTACCTGTGTGCACGCAGCCCAACAACATGAAGCATTGCCTGTTATTTGGCTTTGTTTCCAGCAGGGGTGAGTGTTGGACTCATAAATGTTGAGCACATCACAGTCTGAGAATTGTGAAGCAATCCTGCTTCATGTCTTCTTGAAACAGAAATTACATTCACAAAATAACAAACAAATGGACAAAATGGTCCATTGGTCTAATGAGCATTAATGGGTGTCATCTTTCTTACAATGTAACAAAGTTGAACTTATATCTGCAGTTTGAATTAAAGCCAAGCTCACTGTGTTGCACCAAACTCCCTTTAAACACACACAGAATATTTCTGACAGAGCAGTTTGTTCAATGCTTGAGCCTTTATTATTATTAGATGAAGAAATATCAGTTCAGTTAGCAGAAGGCATTCTTCTCATAACACATTCAGTCTGCTCTTATTTAAAAGCACAAGGCCAAAGAGACAGTCCAGCTCCTGTTTATGTCACTTATCGCTTCATTCCTTAAGCAGCATTACAGCAATACAGATTTGAAATGAGATGGAGGAACTCCAAAGAAAAAGAAAGATGCTTTCAAGTCTCTGTGGCAGCACAGGAACCATCAGATTTTCTTGGCACAGACGGACGGTTTTTTATGGTAACAGGCGACGTCATCCCAGCACCTCCGAGCTACAATGTACAAAATAACAAGGTAATGAACAACAATATCAGTTTAATATCAGTTAATCATGTAAATGATGCAATACTGTGTTGATAATGAACTACTGATGTGATCCAGAGATACACGAGTTCTTTGTCTGGTATTCATCAATCATTAATAAATCAGTCCTAGATGAAGCACTATGATTTCTTACCCTCCGTAATTGATCTGTAAGCAGTCCTGATTGAACATGTTATTGGGTTCTCCACGACACCAGTTGGTGTAACTGAATCGTGTGCCATCGCTCCACATCCACAGTTTCTCCTAAAAGAAAATTGCAGGTTAAGAGAAGCGGCATTTAGTGGACATATTATGCAAAAAATCACTTTTCCAGGTCGTCTACATCAATATTTTCAAATTCATGCATCTGCTGCAGGCACACCCCCAGCTGTGGTTTGTCTCTGGGCAGGTGAGTCAGATTCAGCTCCACTTTGTACGTGCAAACTTTGTCATTAACATAATCCAGATGCACTTCCTGATCTCTACAGCAGAGGCCAACACCCAGTCTCCACCCGCCACGCCCTACAGGTGATGAAAACACAAAGCTCAGGTGAAGCTCCGACACTTTCTGCTTCACACAGAAGAATGGCTGCCTGTTCCTGCAGGCTTCTGGACTGAAAGAATTAACAAGCAGTAACTTTCAGAATCACTTCATTGGCCAGGTGTGTGTACACATCTATTATACGAGTGAAATAAATAACATAAAACAGAGCTCTTAACTTATGTAAATTGGATAATTAATAAGTATATTAAGTTTCTCCCTCCTATTTTGTCTTATAGGTTATGTTGGGCCTCATCTTCGAGAAGGTTTGCCTAAATATGTGCAGCATTTACAGCTTGTGCAATGATGAATCAAATACCTGTTGTCCATCAGAGCCTCCGACCCATGCATGTTTGTGTGCACAAGTGGCGTTCTTAATCACCGTCTGAATGTCATGGTACTGCGTGATGTTGTGAATGGATGCAAGGTTTCCACCCATAGTCTGACAGTGTTTCTACAGACAGGAAGACACAAAGTGAAAAAGAAGACACCAAATCAGCAGCCAATTAACCAAACATCCATTTATAGGAAATAGGCTATGCCTCATGCCTTCTACCTCAGCTTTGGCCCAAGTCATGGCTTTTGGAACGAAGCGGAAGCATCTCCCATTGAACTCAGTCCAGCCACCAGAACAAGATGTGGACCTCTTGACCAGGTGACTCTTTGCTGAGAAAGTTTGGTGAGTTATTTATATATGCTGAAATTAACATAACAAAACAAAACATAATGTATTTCATCAAGGAAGAAGAAAAAAGTTCACTGACCTGTTTCGATCGGCGGCCCAAGAGCTACAAAGTTTGACACTGGAGTTAGTAACCTGATTGTCATCGTGCAATACATTCATCTGCAGCATTTCTTATATAGAACACTCACCAGCAGCTCTGCTCAGAGCTATCATGGCACAAAGAAATGCGGTCACAGTCAGCATCTTCATGGTGGAGAGTGGGATTACCTTAAATACAGAGAGACAGACATGTTCATGAGAATTCTGTAGAGAACAGACAACCTGTACGCACTGTGAGTCCGCTAAAAGAAATCAGAACCTGCTGCAGAATGACTTCTTCTCCTTCTCACTGTGTGTCGCTTCAAGCGTCCTGTGCAGAGACACTGAACAAGACAAACGCCTCATCATTTATAGAGCTACTGACCTCATCATCATCATCAAAACAGGGAACTCACTTCTGTTCTCAGAAACATGATGAAGAAATCAGTGGTACATAGTCACGTGCCGTTTATTCTTTATTCTGAGTCTACTTACATGAAAATGATGAGATAACTTTTAAGATGTAGTAAAAGCTCGGTCATATTTTACCTTCTGCTGTTTCATGTGACGTTTGAACATTACAACATTTGAACTGCATCATAATTTAATGGTATTTTATGGTGACAAGCCTTAGTTTGCAATAAACTGGATAGAGTCTGCGAGTGTTTGAGTTTAGTTTCACTTTCAAAGAAAAACGTGAATAAAAACGTGCAGATCGACTGAAAGCGACGTCATTTAAAGCGTTACGTTAAAGAAACAACTATAGTTTGAATTCAAGTCGGCTCAGTCTGATGATTTTAATAACTGAGGTGACTTTAACTGTCTGTGGTTTTCATAAAGGTGTGGTACGTCACCGCACTGTGTGTGTGTGTGTGTGTGTGTGTGTGTGTGTGGTGACATCATCTAAAACTAGATTTGATATTTAAGTATGAGACAAACACATGAAACACATAACACTGATTCAAAGGTGTTCTCACCTGTTTGTGTGTGAACTCTCCTGACTGTCGCTGCAGCAAAGTGTCAAAGTCCAAAGAGAGAGAGAGAGATTAGAGCGAGGCTCCTTCCGGTCAGAGATAAACGGTGTGTTCAGGTGTCTCTGCACGGTTTACATCATCATCATCATCATCATCATCATCATCATCATCATCATCATTTTAATGAAAATACAAGAAAAAGTCATTTTCTTTGTTGAAATCAGTTCGCTGTGATTTTATCTAACAACTCCTTCCTGTCCTGTCAAGCAGCAGGTTTGCATCTACAGAGTGTGTAGATTGTGTTGCTGCACAGGTTTATGGACAATATTTATTATATGTCATTAGAAAAAGAATACACCTGAATAAAGACCTACCTGTGTGCACGCAGCCCAACAACATGAAGCATTGCCTGTTATTTGGCTTTGTTTCCAGCAGGGGTGAGTGTTGGACTCATAAATGTTGAGCACATCACAGTCTGAGAATTGTGAAGCAATCCTGCTTCATGTCTTTTTCTTGATCTCATGACGCTTTCTGTAGAGGTCGAGGAAACGTGTTCAGGAAAGGACATAGGAGGTCGTTTTACTGACTGTTAGACTGCAGCCAAAGTATTCAGCACGTCTCAGTGTGCAGGATAGTCAGTCTTCTGTTTTTATGCTTGTAGTGTATCTTCTTACAAGAACTTCATAGTATTTCATTGTTCTCTCCTGATGGCACAGCTGAATGTGAAGCGCATGTCCGAATGACCTTTGACTTCTCTCTGTTATGGCAAATTCAACAATAGATGTTGGTTCCACAATGTGACATTCTCAGAATGTATATTCGTCTGTCTGTCTGTGTGTATAAAAGCTAAACCAGGAGGAGAGCGGTTACAGTTCAGCATGGGGGATTTGGATCAGCGATTCTATCAGGGGTCGCATCCCAAACTCACTTGTTTCTTTGAATAAAGTCCTAATTATTCAAGTCAAGATGAGTGACCGTTCTTTTCTTTTCAATAAAAGTACAACAATAAGACATCAGGAATATGTCAGTGTTGCAGCAAACATTATTTTCTTTTTAGCTACAGGTAACCTCAAGACAATCAGTTAAGCAACAACATTTTGGTTTTTGTTTCAACATTTTGCAGAGGTCGAAGATTCTGAAAAAAAAGGAAGTTGAGGGATTATTTCTTCAGAACTGATCTTACTGAAGGCTGTGTGACAGATCAAGCTGCACTAAAGTGACTGAAATGATATATGAGGTTCAATTTCTTTAAATAATTGAAATCTATAAAGTGTGGTGTGCATTTGTATTCAGCCGATACCCCTAAATACAACCCAGTGCAACAATTGCCTTCAAAAGACACTAATTAGTAAATTGACTCCACCTGTGTGTAATTTACTCATAGTACAAATACACCTGTTGTGTGAAGGCCTCAGTGGTTTGTTAACACTAGTGAACAACAACATCATGAAGAACAAAGTTTAAAGCAGGGTTAGGTTATAAAATATATCCCAAGCTTTGAACATCTCAAGGACCTCTGTTCAATCCATCATCCAAAAATGGAAAAAGTATGACACAACTGAAAACCCACCAAGACATGGCCGTCCACCTACACTGACGAGCGAGCGAGGAGAGCACTGGTCAGAGAAGCAGCCAAGAGGCCCGTGGTCACTCTGGAGAAGCTGCAGAAATCCACAACTCCCGTGGGAGAATCTGTCCACAGGACAACTATAAGTGGTGCACTCCACAAAACTGGCCTTTATGGAAGAGTGGCAAGAAGAATGCCATCGTTGAAAGAAAGAAAAGTGCCGTTTGCCACAAGCCCTGTAAGGGACACCACAAACATGTGGAAGAAGGTGCTTTTTTGAACCTTTTGGCCCAAATGCAAAGCACTGTGTGTGGTGGAAAACTAACACTGCTCATCACCCTGAACACACCATCCCCACTGTGAAACATGGTGGTGGAAACATCATGCTGTGGGATGCTTTTCTTCAGCAGGGACGGGGAAGCTGGACAGAGTAGATGGGAAGGGCAATCCTGGAAGAAGAAAGCCTGTTGGAGGCTGCAAAAGACTTGAGACTGGGAAGAATATTAATGTGTGAGAATGTCAAGGTCCAGGCCTAAATCCCATTGAGCATCTGTCACGGGACTTGTAAACTGCTGTTCACAAGCACTCTCCATCCAATCTGTCTGAGTTAGAGCTGTTTTGCAAAGAAGAAAGGGCAAAAATGTCAGTGTGTGGGTGCAAAGCGGGTAGAGACACACCCCAAAAGACTTCCAGCTGTAACTGTAGTGAAAGGTGGCTCTACAAAGTATTGATGCAGGGGGGCTGAATGCAAATGTACATCGCATTTTTCTGTTTTATTTTATTTTTGAAGACACTGTGTCGTTTCCTTTCCACTTCACAATTATGTGATACTTTGTGTTCCAGTCTGAAATGTCTCTGAGACTATCCAGGTGGATTCACATTCTGATCGTGTGTGTGTGTTCTCACTTTCTTTGTTTCATGTACCAGCTTCATGCACCAGTCCGGCTCACAATTTACGCCGCAAAACAATGACTCAAAGAAGTCCGATAATCATTGTGTCCGATGATTAGAGAGCAAGCAAGAGAGAGACCTCTGGTAGAGAGTCATAGAGTAACAACACAGAGTGAGCGCCGGCCTTAATAAAGCTGTCAATCAGCAACCTCAGCTCCCCTCACCCCCCCAACACTGCACTCCCCCACCACCGGTTGCCGATGTGCCTGTCCCCATCTGAAACAGCACTAAGTCTTCCAAAGCAGTAACAAAGTTACAAGACTCACTCTAGAAGCTGAACCATTGAAAAACCTTCTTGCTCCTTTGGCTGCTTAATGTACCTGAGGGCCAGGTAGCTGTGACAGCACCAACAGCAACGATTGTCAGTATAGCTCTTATAACAGTAACAACAAGACCTCAGGCGTAAGCCATTGGTGGACTCAACACTTTTTTTTCTTACCATCATGACTTGCAAATTTGTGGCTACTGATGAAGACGACGACTGTAGGTTTCTTTGCCCCAGAATGTTTTTTTTCATTTTATCTCTTCCACGTCTACGTACCTACCTGAGGGCCAGGTGGCTGCGGCATCACCAACAGCAACGATTAAAGGAGCATTTCAGCCATTTTAAAGCTTATCTATTAAACTGCTCTTAACATCATCAGTATGGCTTTTTCCTGACCATCATGACTTGCACATGTGTGGCTATTAAGACAAGAACTGTGGGTTTTCTTTGCCCCACAATGTTTTGAGGAAGTAAAAAACACCTTTTTTTTTCATTTTGTCTCTGCCACATCACCATACCTTTTCTATTGCATCATCTTTGTGGTCTATCTATCTATCTATCTATATCTATCTATCTATCTATCTATCTATCTATCTATCTATCTATCTATCTATCTATCTATCTATCTATCTATCTATCACGTGACTATGTACCACTGATTTCTTCATCATGTTTCTGAGAACAGAAGTGAGTTCCCTGTTTTGATGATGATGATGAGGTCAGTAGCTCTATAAATGATGAGGCGTTTGTCTTGTTCAGTGTCTCTGCACAGGACGCTTGAAGCGACACACAGTGAGAAGGGAGAAGAAGTCATTCTGCAGCAGGTTCTGATTTCTTTTAGCGGACTCACAGTGCGTACAGGTTGTCTGTTCTCTAGCAGAATTCTCATGAACATGTCTGTCTCTCTGTATTTAAGGTAATCCCACTCTCCACCATGAAGATGCTGACTGTGACCCCGCATTTCTTTGTGCCATGATAGCTCTGAGCAGAGCTGCTGGTGAGTGTTCTATATAAGAAATGCTGCAGATGAATGTATTGCACGATGACAATCAGGTTACTAACTCCAGTGTCAAACTTTGTAGCTCTTGGGCCGCCGATCGAAACAGGTCAGTGAACTTTTTTCTATTTTTGTTAGATTGTGTTTGTTGTTGTCTTTGTTAGATTTATTATGTTACAAAAGAACTTACAAAACAGGGAAACAATCAACGTAACGTGCATCAAGGACACATTAGTGCATCAATAAGTACAAGTGACAGCTGTAGAGGGGGATAGATTATCATGCCAGTTGTTGGTAGTGTTGTAGAGGAGGTCCTCTCTGCAGAGCTGGAGGTCTTCAGGAGGTTTGTGAAGGTAGTGAGGGATGCCCCTGATCTGGTAGGAACTGGTAGGACGTTCCACCAAAATTTGTTCTGTTGTTTAACCCTCACCAACTTCCTTCAGCAAAGAGTCACCCGGTCAACAGGACTGCATCTTGTTCTGGTGGCTGGACTAAGGTCAATGGGAGATGCTTCCACTTCGTTGCAAAAGACATGACTTGGGCCAAAGCTGAGGTAATGAGTTTGACTTTGGATTCAGTGCTTAAAACTTTGGCTGCTGATTTGGTGTCTTCTTTTTCACTTTGTGTCTTCCTGTCTGGTAGAAACACTGTCAGACTATGGGTGAGAAACCTCGCATCCATTCACAACATCGGGGAGTACCATGAGATTCAGAGGGTGATTCAGAGCGCCACTTATGAACACAAAGAAGCATGGGGTCGGAGGCTCTGATGCACAAGAGGTATTTGATTCATCATTGCACAAGATGCAAGATGCTGCACATATTTATTCTATGATATTTATAAGATACTAATCGATACTCATACTATATTTTATATTCCATACAATATTATAGCATTATAATTTATACATCATATATATATCATATTACAACACTTCTCCTTGATACATTTGAGACAGTACTGTAGTATTAATTTAAGAATAATACTGGTTGTGGGTGCTACATGCATATAGCCTTTACCAATTTTGAATTTTTTGCAATTTGACTTGAATTAGTCTTGTAGTATTATTATTAATAATAGTAGTAGTAGTAGTATTAGACCACCTGAAATTCCTCTTTGGGATTAGTAAAGATACTTAATATTCTCCACTTCTCTTAAACTTCAATTTTCTTGTTAGGAGGGTCTGTGGTTCTGGAGCGATGGCACACGATTCAGTTACACCAACTGGTGTCCTGGAGAACCCAATAACCTCCAACGCAATCAGCAACTGCTTACAGATCAATCATGGAGGTAAGAAATCATAGTGCTTCATCTAGGACTGATTTATTAATGTTAATTTTATTGTTAAAATGTGATGAATGATTGATGAATACCAGACAAAGAACTCGTGTATCTCAACACCAGTATTGCATCATTTACATGATTAACTGATATTAAACTGATATTGTTGTTCATTACCTTGTTTTGTTTTTTTCTGTACTTGAAGGTGAAAAGTGCTGGGGATGACTATCAGTGTAACATTGCGAGACCGTCTGTCTGTGCCAAGAAAATCTGATGGTTCCTGTGCTGCCACAGAGACTTGAAAGCATCTTTCTTTTTCTTGGAGTTCCTCCATCTCATTTCAAATCTGTATTGCTGTAATGCTGCTTAAGGAATGAAGCGATAAGTGACATAAACAGGAGCTGGACTGTCTCTTTGGGCCTTGTGCTTTTAAATAAGAGCAGACTGAATGTGTTATGAGAAGAATGCCTTCTGCTAACTGAACTGATATTCTTCATCTAATAATAATAAGCTCAAGCATTGAACAAACTGCTCTGTCAGAAATATTCTGTGTGTGTTTAAAGGGAGTTTGGTGCAGCACAGTGAGCTTGGCTTTAATTATATATATATATATATATATATATATATATGTGTGGTGTGTGTGTATGTGTGTGTTGTGTGTGTGTGTGTGTGTGTATATATATATATGTGTATGTATATACGTATATATGTGTATGTGTATATATATGTATGCTTCACAAGGCCATAAAAATAAGATCAATGATAGAAAGCAGAAATCAACGATAAAATAACCTTTTAAAACAGACCAATAATAAATATAAATAATAAAAATAGAATAAAATAATGAAGTGGTAAAAATAAAACCTTTTACATACATTATGTGAATATATGTCCATAATTTCTACTGTCTTTACTTCTGAGGTAGGGCTCTCAGACAGACTACGTCATAGGCACGGCACAATGACGTCCTCACCAAGTGGTGAAACTACTGGTTCAAACAGACCAATCACCAGAGCTGAAAGGAAACAGATTCTTTATGTTATTTCTCCAGTGTCAAAGTCCAAGAGAGAGAGAGAGAGATTAGAGGGAGGCTCCTTCCGGTCAGCTCAAATAAACGGTGTGTTCAGGGTCTCTGCACGATGTTATTGCACAGGTTTATGACAATATTTATTATATGTCATTAGAAAAAGAATACCCTGAATAAGACCTACCTGTGTGCACGCAGCCCAACAACATGAAGCATTGCCTGTTATTTGGCTTTGTTTCCAGCAGGGGTGAGTGTTGGACTCATAAATGTTGAGCACATCACAGTCTGAGAATTGTGAAGCAATCCTGCTTCATGTCTTTTCTTGATCTCATGACGCTTTCTGTAGAGGTCGAGGAAACGTGTTCAGGAAAGGACATAGGAGGTCGTTTTACTGACTGTTAGACTGCAGCCAAAGTATTCAGCACGTCTCAGGTGCAGGATAGTCAGTCTTCTGTTTTTATGCTTGTAGTGTATCTTCTTACAAGAACTTCATAGTATTTCATTGTTCTCTCCTGATGGCACAGCTGAATGTGAAGCGCATGTCGAATGACCTTTGACTTCTATCTGTTATGGCAAATTCAACAATAGATGTTGGTTCCACAATGTGACATTCTCAGAATGTATATTCGTCTGTCTGTCTGTGGTATAAAAGCTAAACAGGAGAAGAGCGGTTACAGTTCAGCATGGGGGATTTGGATCAGCGATTCGATCAGGGGTCGCATCCCAACTCACTT
>CM024809.1:312788-348481 GCA_014281875.1 Nibea albiflora | reverse complement strand
AAACACTTATCGGTGACTCCTGAGAGGAAATGTGAGGTGTCCAATCATTCAGTCTCAGTGCTGGATGCACTAAATTCAAAATATTGATTTTCTGAAAACAAATGCATCACCGGAGAAATCATCACTTACCTCTGAACTGGATACACACTCGACGCAGTCACATCTGATCTGGTGCGGTCTGGGAATGGTGACCTACACAGAACAACGACACAATAAGAGGATAAACCAATCACAGCTCTTCAAAACAAACGCAAAAAAAACGCGCGTTGCTCTTGCTGCGTAATCACCTTTCGCTGGACGAGGAGTTTAATGATCTCGTAGTTGTTGGTGTGAGCAGCGAGCATGATGGGAGTAATGTCTGGGGTGAACTCTGAAAACTGACTGTCCATCATCAGCGAGGGAACCTGGAGGGGAACAAAGAGCAAAAACTGTTTAACGAACGTACGACAGCTGGACGACGAAGACTTCGGTTAAAGTATTAAACACACTGTCGTCAAACAGAGAGTAAACACAACTTTAATCAGCGTTTATTGTGCGATTAAAAAGCCATGAATCAGCACAAAAATTAGCCAAACGAGGAATCGAATTAACTTGACTTGAATGAGATCAAAACAAATTGACTCGACAAAAGAAGTTTCCTGCTCAGGTACATTTATTTAAAGTCGCATCCTCTCCAGGACTCATTACATCCCCCGTCGATGCGACTCCGAACAGCTGCTGTAGTTGGAGAGAAACAAGAGAGTAAAAGAGGATTTTTATTACCCAGTGAGAAAGCAGGTGGTGCGTCATTAAGGTGGATGGAGGAGAGCTGGAGAGGATAATGAATATTTATAGGAAGAGATTTTAGGCGCACGCTGGTGTTTTTGCTCATTAGATCGTATCAACTGCAATTGTTTCGAAGCGCTGACTGTTCTCCGAACCGTGTTTTTGTCTTTCAGATATCTGGATCCATTTAATACCGTTACAACGTGGAAATCCATTAGCTTAATCTTGACACCTGTGACAGAACAATCTATAGTCCAATGGATGGAAACCAATGGCTGCCCGGAGAAAGAAGCAAAGAAGCTAAATCTAGTAAATACACAACAACTACTACAAGTATCACAAGTATTCAAATATGGTTTCTCTTCTCTTCTAGCTACTGAGCATCTTGCAGCAGTACAGTACAGTAAATATAAAGCTACAGCCAGTTAGCTCCAAAGCTAAGCTGCCCGCTAATGGGAGCAGACCTGGTGTCATGCCAGAACAGGAGCTGGCCAAGCGAGCTCAGCAGCCTCTGTAGCTAAGAAGCTAAGAAGAGCCGTCAGACAAGAGTAAATCTGGGACTGACTTTTAGCGGTTGGTGAAATAAAAGGCTGAAAGACGCCGAGCTGGGCTGACGTCTGCTGTGGTTGACGTTGCTTGATGTTTGTCTGTCAGCCAAGTTGTTTTGATCATAAGTAATGTAATCAGCTGTCCATATTTACCACTGTGGGTAAAGCCTCAAATTTCTAAGCAGTGTTGCGTTAATGCTAATTAGGAGGACTTGAAATAAAGTGTGTTTACTACACTTGAGGACATCAGAAGAAGGAGTGATGGGAGCAGACTGGAGGAGGAGTGGAGCGAACACGTGCCGTCACATCTCAGAGGGAGAATGAAACGGAGTTCTTCTTCTCCTCTTTTTCCACCTCTCCTCCATCTCTCTTCTTCTCCTCAGCTGACCCTCTGCCATCTTTGTTTTCCCCACCCACTTCCTCTCCTCTCTCTGCTGCCAAAACCTTTTTTTCCTCATCTGATCCCTCTCATCGGTCCGTCTCTCTCTGGCGTGATAAGAAGTGTGAGAACGGCTGCCACAGGCCGAGCATCACACGCCGAGTAAAGGAAGAGAGAGAGAGAGAGGACGCACACACACACTCAGGTACATGTGAACACACACAAAAACACTGCGTTATTTCTGCTGTGAAGTCATTTGGCTTCATTACACAGACACACAGCTTCCTTTGGACAGACTGCAGCGTTTTTAACGGAAACACTTATTTTCTCATCATCTTGTTTTTCGTGAGTTGAGAGTTGAACGTTTTTTACCCAGAACACTCTGACGTCCGCTCGCCGAGAGATGACATGACAAACACGTCCTTAAACATCGGGACAACATATGGGACTGTCCTGCTCAGGGACACTTTGACACGCAGACGGACAGAGCCGGAGGTCAAACCACCGACACTGCAAGCTGCTCCGCCCGCTGAGCCACAGCTGCACATGTTTAAACTCACCTCGACACTGAATACAGTATTTAAAGTACTTATATTCACAGCACTGATGAAGAAAGCAGTAAAAGGAGCCGCAGATCAAACAGTGAAAGAAGTTTTGTTGTTTTCATTCACAATTTTTTGTCTATTGATTTTTTTTTTTTGACAAAATAAATTTTTTAAAAATCAAAAGCGACGTTGGAATCCGCACGTCTGCAGACAAACTCATAAAAATGCGTCCACGAGCTCGCACGCTCAGATCAAAACAACCGAAAATTATCTTCGACTGCCGCAACACAAACACACACACACACACACACACACTTAATCTTTTTTTCTTCACACACTTCACACATCAAGCAAGTGTGAGAGGGAGCCTTTCCTCATCTGCATAACTCTCCTACGCTCGCCATCCTTCTCTAACTAGTTCTCGCTCTCTCCCCTCTACCATCGCCGCTGATGTCTTTTTACTTTTCCTCTCCGTCTGGGTCGTCCTCCTGCACTCTCTCTCCTCTCTCCTCTCTCTCTCTCTCTCTCTCTCGTCTCATCCTCGTCTCCCCTCTCCTCCTCTTTGCACACTCAGAGCAAAGACCAGATTTTATCCTGCTCTCCAGTTTTTATCACTCCCTTCTGTTCCTTCCTTGCTGCCTTATTCCCTCCATTTTTGGGTGAGCGGTGATGAAGGAAAGAGAAAGAAGAGAGCGGAGAGAGAGAGAGAGAGAGAGAGAGAGGGGGGAAAAGGGGGAGTGATGAGGAGAGAGGTAATAAAAGAGAAAGGGGGGAGTCAGACTGAGGTCAGACGCAGAGGGACGGGAGAAAGGTCAACAGCTGTCGCTCGCCAAGATAAGATAAAACGTGTCGACTTTACCTGTCAGCTGAGAAAGAGCAGTTTACAAAACACACACACATACACACACACACACACACACACACACACACACAAAGCTGCTTTAACTTCATGGTGGTGAAGTGAAAGTGAAAGTAAAAACCTCAAAGTCTGTTTTAATTGTCTGTTAATCATCGACATTTCTCATCACTCTCCTGTCGTCTCAGCACGTTCACGAGTGTTTAAAGCTGCTAAAATCAGAGTTTTGATTGATTCCAGACAGATGAAAACAGAAGCAGGCGACTTGTTTTGTTCGTTTCAGCGGCTGCTGTTAGGGAGCCAAACTGCTCAGAAACAGCCTCCTGCTGACTCATGCTCAGATTTCTTGATGGCTAACGTAACTTACATAATCTAGTTATTTTAACATGTTTTTGGAACCTAATCAAACGTCAACGTTTAATTTTGCTACCAGCCTCAAGTGGACGTTGGAGGGAACTGCAGTTATGAACTGAGTTTCATACAGACCTTAAAATAAACAGCACAGTAATCATTATTTATCATTTTAAAGTCACATTTTTACTTTTCTAAATGTTAAAAGTCTGTTAACTTGCTCTCTATTAATGATAATGAATTCAGTGTTCGATATCTATGTGCTCTCCTGAATATCTCTGGTTTATTCTTTAAATCTTTAGAAATGTGTTATATGTTGTTATTATTTTATATATCGGAGTCGTGTAGATTCATTTTTGGAAACCTTCAGGAGGCCGTGTGAGAAAAAGAAACCGAGGAGGAGTACATGAGAGAGAGAGAAGAGAAATGAGAAAACACGGCGAGAACAGATTTGTTCCCGTCCTCGTCCAACTGAGAGGCGACCAACAAAACCTTCCCACAATCCTCCGCTTCGGCCAAGGGTTGGTTGCCATGGTGACGAGGCACCTCACAGCCTCGCGCAATCCAGGAATTAATGAACAGAAGAAGAAGAAGTCGTCCTCGTCTGCTTTTTCTTCATCCTTTATTTGAGAACGTCTCCTGTTTCTTACATCTCGCCTATCTTCCTTCCTTCCTCTCTCTCTCTCATCACGTCCTTCCCTTCCTTCCTCTTCGTCTGTAACTCTTATGATTTTAAATATCTCCCACTCCCTCCCTCCCTCCCTCCTCCTCCTCGACCCCCTCTAACACCTACATGCTAACTGAACTGTGCAACACGTTCTTCTACACCAAAATGCGGCAGCCAGACGAACACACTGCCGGTCTGCAAATCCTGTTTCACCGTGCGTTGTGGCGCGGAGCATTACAATGAACGGATGCACGACTCATTATCACGCCCACGTACACATTTACAGATGAGTAAGTGCAAACACATGCACGCATGAATGCGTCTGGACGCCACAGATTAACACACACGCACCTGTTTCTCGCCACTGGGCCGCCGGTGCGACAGCAGCAGCTCCACGGCGCCGACCACCTCCTTCCTGATGGCGTACAGCAGGGCGTCGCCGGTGTGGATGCCGTGGTCGAGAAGGAGCTCCATGATCTCCAGGTTCTCGTTCTCGATGGCGATGAGGAGCGCGCTGCGGCCCAGCGGGTCCAGGCAGTTAACGTCCATGTTGTAGTAGACCTCCGCCTCCCGAAGGGCATGTTTGACACCCGCATAGTCACCTGGAGGGGAAAGCATCACCTCGGCATCATTCACGGGGTCAGAAGACAGGTGGTCAGAAAGTTTTACAACGCTAATAGAGATTAAATCTACCTTTCTCCACAGCGGTGAGGTAGGCCCGCTCCTCAGCAGACAGCTCCACCTCAGCCCGGACGATCTGAAGCGGGATGCGGTCGCGGTAAGGCGAGTACGTCGCCTAAAACACAAACAACACAAAAAACTTTAAAATCTGAGTCTGTGAAAACGTTAAAAACATAAGTCACTGACTGTTCCACTCTAACCTTCCATGAAAGTTGGAAGATTAATCTGAGATTGAAGCTCTCAGACCTGTGCGTCAGTTTTTCTAGTCATAAATCATTATGAGTGAAGTATATGATGACCATTCCCAAGTTGGTGCAGTCATTTTTGGATTGACGACAGAGCTGGTGCAAGTAATCCCTCGAAAACGCCACTTAAGACACCAAGAACCAAGAAAAAAAATGATAATTTGGTATCAAAACTTTGGAGATTTCGAGATGTCTGTAAGAACTGCATTTTTTGGCATACATGGCAAGTAAATGGTGAACACTTCTCTACTGGAAAATGCTCAAAACGTCCTTATTGTCTTTATTATCCTCTAGATTGTGATTGTTCATGACGCTGGGATGAAAGTCTCAGCTTTCCACTCATACCCAGTTCATGCAACTTGTTTTAGCTGCTCTGTGGGGATGGGATTAGCATAAAGTGGGCATGTCTGTGAAGGGGAGCCTGACATTGTCGTCCCCCGTGTGGGTTAAGATGCAAATATGCGACGCTCACTGTTTGGCTTACGGCTTAAATCAGCTTCCAAGTCAAATAAATCAGCCGTTTGTTTATTTGCAAAAAAATGAAATCCTCTGTCATGTGATGTTTTATTTCATAAGCCGACCCTTTCAAAGCACAGTCAGCGTCATTCATCATCACATTAGAGCTGAACAAGGCGCATAAAGAGAGCCGAAAAACTGCGGCTGAAAAGACAGATTTGGCGTTGGAGTAACCATGAAGTTCAGTGAATCACATCAGTGGTGAAATGGGATACGCTCATGGACGATTTCATTACTCAACGCAGTGGAAACAGGAGGATGATGGATAGACTGGCAGACTTGATTTTCTATAAGTGTGTGAGCCTGTGCGTGTTCCTGTCCGCATACCTTTGTGGGTACTATCCGCTTTTGACTTTCATAGTGAGGACGTTTTGTCAAGTCCTCACATTGTCAAGAGATTTAAGACTGCAGGGACTTAATGTAAGTCACAGCTTTGTCCTAACAAGTCTGTGTTTTACTCACCTTCTTGTAGTACAGCTGTGTCATGGGATTCATCTGGCCAGTCTGGAGGAAACAAAAGACAGAGGTGAGAGTTACTACGGCTGTTCAGGAAGAAAGATATAAACACTGCTGCAATAAATAAAAGCAAGAGACGCGTGAACTCATAACAAAGAAAGACAGATGTTGTCCACTTAAACATTTCAAGTCAGGAGAGACACAACAAAATATATGTTTGCATCAAAGGCGGCGCTCGTTCTTGGAACAGACTTGTCAACAGCTGTCAGTTAATTGCTGTCATTTCATTTTCAGTAAGTTACTTGTCAATAGCTACCTGATAATTACTGTAATTTCACATTTCATTTTCAGTAAGTTACTCGTCAATAGCTACCAGATAATTACCTACCGTAATTTCACATTTCATTTTCAGTAAGTTACTTGTCAATAGCTACCAGATAATTACTGCAATTTCACATTTCATTTTCAGTAAGTTACTTGTCAATAGCTACCTGATAATTACTGTAATTTCACATTTCATTTTCAGTAAGTTACTCGTCAATAGCTACCAGATAATTACCTACCGTAATTTCACATTTCATTTTCAGTAAGTTACTTGTCAATAGCTACCAGATAATTACTGCAATTTCACATTTCATTTTCAGTAAGTTACTTGTCAATAGCTACCTGATAATTACTGTAATTTCACCTCTGTAAAGAGAGCTGTTGAAGGGCATCAAAAGTCAATGTAGTGCATGCACCTATTTCCTCATGTATAATCACATTTTGAAGTTTCTTTTCAGTGTCAAATAATCGAGCTATAGCTCCAGTTCGACATACGGTTAATGGTGCCAATTTACAAAAATGTAAACGAATAAAGAAGAAAAAATGCGGCTCTAACTCGTCGTTATAACAGACATGGGGTGCAGGCATGTGTGCTGCTGTGATTTCTGCCAACATCCAAACATTGTGGTTGTCAAAGTGTTGAAAAATGACATTAGAAAAACTCAAAAGCGACATGCCTTCACAGAAAAGCACGTCCCTGTAAGTCAGGATGATAAGACTACACCTCGCTGAGCATTTCACACAGTCTTTTACCTTCAGGCTAAAGTAGTTCCCTGTGAAAAATGCTCACGCTGAGCTCTGTGGATTATCCAAAGTCACTTGAACTTTTGTTTCAGTTTTGTTATTTTTCACTGCAGTGAGCACAGAAACGCAGCAACAGAGATGTCAAAATCACAGAAAATGAAACCGAATTCAGCCGTGAACTGCCGTATCTTTGTTGCAGTGTGATTACATAGCAGGACTGAAATCTCAAAACATTTTTAAGCCTTCTAAGACTAAAACTCACTGATACTCGACTGAAGACTTCAAAAACACCCTCGGCTTCAAATTCAATCTGACATTTGAGGAGAACCAGCAGACGGCAGGAGAACAGTGCACTAGGTGAGATAAAACGCTCCAACGTGGAGCTGAGCTGACAGTGAGGGACAGTGACGGACGGGCACACAGTTGAAGCAGTGCAGATTAGTGACTCCACATACATTTAGTACAATAAACAGACCAAGGATAAGCCTCATTCTGCGGTATTAGAGGCTCTAGTCTCGTTAATACGTGTAATCCCCGTGAACCACTGCCTCCTGCAGAGCGTTAAGAAACTCTGCTCGTGTGCACATTTGTTTTTACTTGTGTTGGGTTTATCATTTTGACTTAGCGCACCATAATTGCCTCAGATTTGTTTGTTTTGGGAGCGAGCCTCGTAGATAAGATGAAGCATTTTGATTGTTTTACATTTTCCAACGCAGTGTGGGATTAATTTTCGAGCATTAGGGAGCCGTCAGAGGAGATACCGATAAACATCTGCACGTCTGTCGGTAAGAAAGAGCTAATTACTGAAGCTGTTGGTTTGAATATTGTGGTAGGGAAATAAGTAGAGACTGCTGTGCCACTGGGCAAAAGACTGAATGACAAATGATTTAAAGGTGTAGGTTTTGGTAGAAGAAACAATGAGATGAGCCAGTAGTGAAAATTTAATTAAGAGAGCAACATTTACATCTGAATGTCATTAGTCACACGTGTTCGGGAAGTAAAACAGGGGAGCCAGGAGCAAACTGCAGTCTGAACAGATGTTCGTTTCATTTGATTTATAGCTAAATATGCTGATCTCTGCAATCCGTGCTTTAATTTAGCTGGGTGAGAATTAAATCACAAAAACGAAGACTTGACTTGGACCTGGCTGAGTCTCAAGTTTTGAAATTACTACTAGGAAACATTAAGAAACAAACTGGTTTAGTCAGCTGCTTGGTAGCTACCAACATTTTATATATTGTTTTCTCAAATAATCAATTAATATATTGGTCTAAAGCCAAAGGTGACATCTTGCTTACGACAACAACAAAAAAATGCAACCAGTGAGTGATACACAGTTTACAAACTGAACTGTCAAAAGAATATTTTCATCAAAAGAAAGGTCGGACAGTTTAACCCAGTTTATGAAAGGTTTGAATGTGCTTGTCAATGTGACCAGACAGGCTGTGACAGATATGCTAATGTCATAGATGTGGGTCAGGGCTCAGTCTGACACTTTAAATTGAATCATTTATTGCAGCTGCAATATAGATCTGAATTTCAACAAGGCTGCTGGGGAGGGGAGTCCATTTAAAAGCACCAAATACACATTCACAGTCAGTCACAACGCAGCATGACAAATACAGCACTATCCAAGACATCTAACATTTATTTAAGGCTGCACTGATAACTGTATTAAGGTGGCAATGCAGAGAACTAATTTCATGTTCAACATCAATAAAGCTTCTAAAAAGTTGAAAGTTGAAATCACACAAATTGGTAGCTATTGACAAGTAACTTGAATCACAGTAATTAACTGGCAGCTGTTGACAAGTAACTTCATGTAAATAAAATCACAGTTATTAACCGGCAGCTATTGACAACTAACTTACTTTAAATGAAATCTCTGTAATTCTCTGGCAGCTGTTGACAAGTAACTACAAAAATCAAATTACAGTAATTAACTGACAGCTATTGACAAGCAGCTTGCTGTAAATGAAATAACAGCATTTAACAGGCAGCTGTTGACAAGTAACTTAGTGTAAATAATACCACAGCATTGCATATTGCATGGTACAAATGTGTTATTTATGTTTCTGATCGTGAAGCTAAACACTTGAAACTGTCTGAGAGGAGTAAACTGTATTCACAAATCACACTCCATTTCTCTCAGAGAGCGAGAGGTGAGTTTCCTGCTGCTTTCTTGCAGTCAAAGAGGTTTAATGACGCTGAAAAGAAAAAAGAAATCTTCAGTGCTGACTCATTGCCACAGCTCGAGTCCTAGTCAAGACCTTAAACCTGTAAAAACACTCAAACGCAACAAACGCACTGCAGATAAACACACTCGTGGCTGCTCGTCTCGTCGAGTTGAAACACAGTTCACAGAACAGAGGAGTGACAAACCACTGCAGGAAAGATACAGGTCCTGAATCCTAAATGCGACCACGGAGACGCTGTCTGCTGTGTAACAGAAATTCCCAGAATGACCGGCTGTCAGGTTATCTCTGCCGGCAGATAGCGGGGGGGCTGTCATGGTCAGAAATTGGAGATTTATTGGTCTGACAGCGATGCAAATATTTTTGCTTCGCTGACATTGTTGTTTTTTTTTAAAGTATTGTGTCTGTGAGACGAAAAAGAAGATGTCTTGGCTGTCAGTGGACCGCTTATCAACAGCTGACAGATAAATTAATGCCTCCAGTTACCATCATTGTCAAGTGTACTGAAAACACCAACTCAACTGGCAAAGGCAGTTTCCATGGCGCTCTGAAGTATAAAAGTTATCGGGGGTTGTTTACAGTCATTGTGAGACTGACAGTCATTCCCCAAATCTGAACTTCTGTGAATATTTTTTATTCGTGGATTTTTTTTTGAGCAATAATGAGGATGATTAAACTCTATTAGCCGCAGAGGAAGAGGCAGGAAGAAACGCAGCGACCCGAGCATCTTGTATGTGTCTGACCTTTTGGTAATGAGCTGCAGTTTGCCATTTTAATTTAGATGATTTATTTGCAGTTAATGAATTCACGTCCAGGGTGACCTTCAGAACGGGACTGAGAACTTGGCTGAGGGACCGAAGTGAAGTGATCTGAGCTGGGTTTAACTGAGCCAGACAAGATTAGACCGGACCGTAACAATCTGAAGAAGACCTGACCGGCTATTAGCTGCGTTATTTATTCTTAGTTGGGAGAAGTGAGCTGATGGGATGAAAAACAAGAAAGGACAAAGACGTCCTGATTTAAGAGCAGCTAAATGGTGAAGTTTCCAACCAGTTGAATACCTCTCACCTCACCCTACCCTTCCAAGAGCTTCTATAGAAATTACCTATAGAGAGCAGGTTGTAAACATGTTTATTTCTGCTTTAACATGGGGACTTATGGAGACTGACTCACTCCTGGAGCCAGCCTCAAGTGGACGTTTGAGGAACTGCAGTTTTTGGCAGGTCCATGTTGGTTGGAGGCAAAACTTTAGTTTTTTAGTGTTCGCCGATGTGCAGCGCTGCCCTCGTTTGTCTCGCAGGCTGTAAAAGACTTCATGCTTGTTTTGACAGCTCCGCGGGGCAATGCATGATATTTTCCATGGGTCTCAGTATAGATGTTTGGCTTTAGGAGGTCGCTCTGTGCTGGCAGAGACTCCAAAAAAATAATTTCCCGACTAAAAATAACACTTCCTGCTTATGACTAGCGACTGAAATCAAATTTAGACCTTGTTATTACTCCTACAGGCTGCAGCGCTCGCACTGCTGCTTTGCTAAATGAGTTTTTTTTTTCTTTTCCCCAACGAGGATTCGAGCAGACCTGCTGAGTCTGCTGCAGAGAAACAGTAGTTTGTTGAATGTGTTTCCTGTTACTTAAGATAACATGAAGCAGCTCTATTCCTCAGTCTGAGTGTCAAAATAAGAAACCGTGACCGCCTTTCCTCAATTTCTCTAAAAGATAACTTCCCTTAATCTTTATTTTGACAGCTCTGCTGAAGGCGTGAGCTCAGTCGGTCTTTGTCGTCTTCTTTCATTTCATCACATCCCCCTTTTCCCTAAAAATGACCTCATTCTGCGGTGGACCTGAGGCGATAAAGATCTGCCCGCGCCTGCCGTGGGTCGGTGTGCGCCGGCACCTAAAATTACGTGGACGAGATTAAATGAAGTGAATGGGATTAATCCCGCAGCGGCGGCGTATGCGCGGCTGCCGGAATGCAGATGCGTTTTAAGATCTGCATAGCGAGGGAGAATTTATGCTGACGGCTTTACAATGCTCCACTGACTGTGGGTACAGCAATGCAGATAAACTCTGCTGCTGCTCGGGCTCCTATCTCACTCCATCGCTCCCTCTTTCCCCCCCCCGCCAACAAGTTTTTCACTGGACAGAACTCATTAGCTCTTTCTTTTTTGGCTTCTGCTCGCCGGAAATGTCACAACAATGTTATTTTTCCACAGCACCCGTCACTATTTTCCTGTCCATCCTGCTATTTCTTTCTTTCCCGCCTCGTCCCACATTAACTACCCTTTGCGTTTGTGCATGCAGCTGCCTTGTAAAACACTCCATATGTCTGGCTTTTCTTCTCCAGAAATCTCTCTCATCTCTCACACGTCTGCGTCTTTCTGCTCTATTGTTTCTGTCTCCCCCAACAAACAAAAACACTCCATCTTGAACTAGTTTCACTTCATAATTCTCATCTCTGCTCCAGTTCCATCTCATTGCCTCTTTCTCCCGTCTTGTTTTCCCCCTCGGCTGCGGTAGAAACACTTCTCTCAGACTCTCTGCATCTGTCCCTCCTCCAGCATGTTTTAAACAGAGGTGCTTGTTTACAGTGAGTGAGCACCAGCGCAACATCGTCATGCCAAGGCTCACACAGACAGTTGTGGCCGCAGACCTCAGAATAGCAATCAGAGAAGTCGAGAATGGGTCATGTTTGGGAGCAGCAACCCGACAACCAGCCGACCGACCTCTGCAGCCGCTCGCTCCGACTTCAGCTCCGCAGAAGCACTTCAAACAAATGTGGGAAAAGCCGATCATCGGCTTCCTCCTCGTCGACATCGCTTTAATGAGGACTCGAAAACGACGTGTTGAAGCACATCGCTGAATGTTTAATATCCTGTTTTCACCTCCAAACATTCTGCAGCCAGCTGGGCGATAGACGGAAGATAACAATTTTCCAAACAACTTAACATAATCTCGCATAAATACTTAACACGTTCGACTGCAGTGACGTGCAGTGCGATCGGAGCTGATGCCGGGCGTTGGATCCGCTTGGAGATCTTGACCCACAAACCTGAGACCCAAGTCAACGTTGACCCAAGAAGATCCTAAACCGCCCTTTGTACCTCGATTTCTCATCTCTTATTTGTAAAAGCTTGACGAAATCTCTGAACTATTTCATTCAAAGGTCTTGAAAGATCTTAAATCATCTGTCCTGACCTCCAGCTCTCCAGAGAGGACCTCGTCTCCAGCACTACCAACAACTGGACATTATAAATCTGTCCCACCCTCTACAGCTGACGCTTTGCTGAAGATGCTTGGATGGCTGACGTCTTCATACATGTACTAAGACAAATTGGAGGCCATTGAGCAGCTCCACAAGTCATGCTAAGCACCAGCCTGCAGGTGGACGCACAGAAAAACACACGGCTCCTTCCTGAAGCGGCTGCGTTGACTGGCAGTGAATCATCGAAGGGATTTTATGATACATGTAGCTGTTAAAGACTTTGATGGACTTGGCTCACGGCGCATTAATGACCCGCCTGCTGCTCTGACTTCCTGCCAAATCTCCCCATCCAACTTCAGCCGAAACCTAAACGCTGGACGGACTTCCAGCCAGGAAGTTCTCACATCCTGTGACCGCCTCGCTGTCGATCAGTTATTTTTTGATCCCCTTGACTAAAAAGACTCAAAAATAATCAACAGTTTCTTGGATCACCTATAAAAGCCTTGAAATGTCACCCTTTTAATTAAACACATGTATCAGCAGCGCACATTAGGCGTTCGTCCCAGAGCCTAAACAGCAGCAGAAAACAGCGGAATAAGCAGAAAGCGTCCTGTCGTCTTCAGCCACTCAGCAATAAAGCTGGAAGTCTAATGAGAGAAAGTGCTGCGCTTTATTATCTGTGGGCGGCTCTCTCTCTCTCTTACCTCTCATTCTTCCTCTCCATCTTCTTCTATGATCTGCGGTTCTTTCTAATGTTTCCCTCCAGGATAAAACACTCTCCTCTTTCACGCCTCTCCCCCACACTCTGTCACTCCTCGCTCTCTTCCTTCACAAGTCTTTTCCCTCCATCTCTGACTGCTCCAGCCTTTCCCTCTTCCCTTCCTCGCGGTGCGTTTTCATTCCTCTTTCTCGACTCTCCCTTTGCCGTGCACAGACAGCTTCTGCTGTCATAAAATTTAAACATCAGCTCACACCTGGCCTCCAAATTATACAGAGAAATACACAGTTTGAGAGAAGACAACTGAGCTGGAACAAGAGGAAACGCAAAGAGTCGATACAAGCCAAAAAGTAATCAACAGCAAACATTTAAACAGGTTGACGTTCCTCCTCATGGCTTCAAACCCGGCAGGAGCTTCTTGATTTATGTGCGTCTACCTGTGGGTAAATAAACTGTTTCCTTTTTTATGTTTTATTATGTTGTTTTGAAAATAAAAACAAATCGACTGGACGCTTTGTGCCGTTTCTTGGTTTGACTTCCTGCCAGCTCGATCCGCTCTGTGCTGGTTGAAACACTCCGAAACACTCAGCAAAATGTCTGTGCAACATTTGTAATGTTATACATTAATAACAAAAGCTCCAGCTCCAGTTCTGGCACGACGCCGGCCTTGAGCCTGTAAAGCTGCTCTTCTTCCCGGTGATCCAAAACCTCACAGCCTGGCTAACAAACTGAGCTAACAGCAGCTACAGTTGGCAGCAGTTTACTTCACTGTCCATCAGGAAACTCGAAACTGCCAGAAAATATGATCCAGTTTCACCAAAATCAGTGAAACAGTTGGACTCAGTGCCGTAAAGCGTTACGTACGTCTCGCGGTTGAAGTTGTTTTATGGTAGAAAAGTCACACATAACAGCGCCATCTAGAGGCGAGACAGTTAGATAAATAAACATTCAGTCTTCCTCTCCTTTTTCTTCTTTACTCACCCTCCTGTGTCTTTTCCCATCATCCCTCACTCCGTTCATCTCGCCCTCCTTTTATCCGTCACCCTAAATATCAACTGTCACCTCGTCTTTTTCTAACCTTTACTCATGTTTTCATCTCTCTCTCTTCGATCGCTTCCTCCTCTTCCTCTACACTTTTTTTTTTTACTATCTCTTCATTCATCCCTGCAATATTATCCCATTACTTCAGCCATTTACTCTCGTCCGCTCTAACTCCACTCCATCACTCCTGGTGCCCTCTGGTAGTTTTTCTCCGTCTGTCTCGCTCCATCTTTCCTCTACTCTATCTCCTACTCCAGCTCTCTCTCTCGGTATCGCTCACTGAAGTCTAAATTTGTTATCAGGTTATAGCTTCTCTGCCTTTACAAAGTCTGACACTCTCTTTTTTCTCTAAATTTTGCACTCAAACTTTGTCTTTCTTCCTCTTTGTGTCTTTATCTCCACTCCACTTCCTGATCTTGGATTCTTCTCCAGTCTCCAGCCATCTTCTCCTTCCTCTCTTTCTCCCTCCCGTCCCCGAGGACCTCCCGTCTTCCTCCCTCCATCTTGTGAGATATCTTTTATGTTTGCATAAACACGCCCCAAAGCAAAAGACGCCATGCATCGAGATGCATGTTTGAAGTAATATACTTGTTAAAATTCACGTCACGCCGTCTGAAGACGTGTAATTGAATAAGCGGACACAAAAACAGACTAACTGAGAGAAAACAATAATCTGCGTGTCTGCAGGACAAACACGACGTAATCAGAGTAAAAGTAAGGAGATGTTGATGACAGAGCACCGGCGATCGCAATCAGGTAAACGTTACCTGAGAATTCAGACCCCGCTGAGCGACGCAAAAACATCAAATTAAATATTGGGTGAATTACAGGTTTTTCACATCAACAGAAGCCCGCGCGGCACAAACACACCTCCTCATTTGTTTCAAGTGAGGCCACCGGGTCGGTGCTGCAAAGGCTCCTGACGCTGACGACTACTGAAATCAAAACTCAAAGAAACACTGAAGCGGTCAGAGCAGTGGAAAGCACCTGGGTATCTCCAGCACGGCAGGTTTTCTTTGGCTTCGACATAACTTTTAGACGTTTGCTGCTTATCTCACAAGCTTTGCCAGAGAAACTGCTGTGTCAAACTTTTCAGAGCTTTAGAGTCCTGACTCACACGAGTCACCTTTCAGCACTTTAAAGTGTTTCTACCTGAACTGTAGCAAGAGCGCCCACACAAACACGTAGTCCTGATGTCAGAGTAAAGTTGATGTTGGATTGATCTTCACGTACATTCACAGGACGTCTTTTCTGATAGAAGGATCGTAGATCGTAGGATGAAGAGATACCAAGATGGGGGTAAAAAAGTAAGTCCCCCACAAGAGGTGACGATCTACAAAACCTCAAGATTTTCAGCAGCTAGAACGTATTCAATCATTCTTGGTGCTCAGGCTCGGCAGAAAACATTTCTAAAAACCTTTAAAGAGCCAACAGTGAGGATAGAAATGGGTTAAAATGGAGCAGGGAGGGTGGACGGTGAATCTTAATGAACGTCCTCGCTTCATGTTCAGGAGAGATAACGCAGCACGGAATAAACGCCGCTCTGTTGTGTTGCATTCGAGGACTGTCGGTGCAAGCTTTGATTAAAAATGGCAAAACAGGGTGAAAGGCAGGGCAAAAGGGGGATCTTGATTGGAATCTTAATTAGTCCCCAAACAACTTCAACTCTCAAAATCTAACTCGACTTCGAGGACCTGGATCTGCCTGGCTCGGGCTGCAGAGCTGGAGCTTTGATGTCGGATGGAGGGGGGGATTGTGAGAGCAGCCTGCAGGGTTTTCCCCTGGCTGACGGAGAGGCTTTGAGGTGTCGGGCGTTGCCAGAAGGACGGTTTGGCAGGAAGAAGGGTCAGATTAGACATGCAAATAGGAAAACAGATTGGGAACGCTGTGCTGAGTGTGCATGCTGAACATGCTGAATATTCTTCTATGCTTAGACGGCCAGTTTTTTCTTCTTTGTTTCTTACCCAACAGGTAACAATATATGATATACTTTGGTTCAAATCTACTAGAAGTACAGACACAATCTTTGTATCCTGACATCTGAACTCTTTGCCATCATTTACTCGACTACTTACTACTGTTGCACGTACGTCACCCCAAATGTTTGCACCCAGAGAAATCCATATTTTTATTCAGGTAATGCTGCGTTTCCTACTTGCCGGGTAAACACTGCAAACGCCAGAGAGCGAGGACGCAACAAACGTCAAGAGACATAAAAAGACTTTAATACATTAGCTCGTCCTCATCAGCAAACGTGCAGCCATGTTAAGTGCTTTTTTTTTTATGAATGGAAAATACGATTTTTACAGTAGTTTTCCGTTTTTTAAAAAACTGCATACAAAACTTCGTAAAATTACGGATTTTATCTGTAAATAAACAACCAAACTGCCGTTCATGACAAATTTTTGTTCAGACAAATTACTATATTAATCAAACAGTATTTGTTCTGCTTTTTAAATGGCAATAATGATCTGTAATTAAATACGTGGCTCATTACGCCTCATTACTGCGGTTGCCATGGCGCCAGGTAGATCAAATCACAGTAGCTCTGTGTTTTTACTTTTTCGGTGTCTCTTCTTTCTTTCTTCGTTATTATTATTATTATTTATGAGTGTATTTCTTGTCCACCTTGTGTATTGTGTGTAATTTCCCCAGTGTTGGATCAATGAAGTCGTACTTGAAACAAATGTTTACGTCTATACTTTACAGTCATTTGACCGTTTTTTTCACTGTACACAGAAACAACATGGCGGGACACCAAACATAAACATTACAGAACACGTAAACAGCTTTTCTTCTCGTTTAACCTCCGTTTAACAGGCCGAGGTAATTACAAACTTCTCATTTACAACCTGAAGCCTGGCACGAGGAGCCGCAGAAGAAGAAGAAGAAGAAAATGAGACGACGGAGAAAACTCTGGCAAATAAAACAATGTTGGCAGATGATGCAATCCTTTGTTGTGTAACGCTCTAAATATAGAACCAAAAGGCATTCGGCATTTGGGGAGACGAGACCGCCAGCTGAACTGAAAATATCTCAACCCCGACGCTACCTAAAACCCCGCGGGAGCCTCTTCCTCCTCTAATCCCTCCATCCCTCCTTTCCTCCCTGCCGCCTTTGGTTTCATTTCCCCGTGACTAACTTCAGCTCATCCGTTCATCCTTTTTCTCTTCTAATCCCCGCTTCTTTTCGTCAATTCTTTCCCTTCACCTCTCCATCCATCCCATAATCCTTCTGCTCGTCCTCCACCAACTCCAGCCTCTCTACGTCTCGTCTTTCTTCCACTTCCCAGACTTTTATTAGTCCTCTCTTCTTTCACTCTCTCGTCTCCCGTCATCCTTCACCCCTCACCCGCCATCTGTTACCCGTCCCCGCCGTCATCCCTCACCTCCTCTCCTCCACCTCTCCGTCTTCTCATTTGTCTCCTCCCGTCCACCCTTCATCCCTTCTCCTCATCCTTCCTGACATTTATGCACCTCCGTCATGAATCCGTCATTCCTCCGCGTTTCGTGATTTATCTCCGCGAGCTCGTCCTCGACATCGCTCTCTATTCATCCACTCGTCCTCCATCTGTGTTTGATTTAATTAACATTCACCTCCTCCTTCTCCGGCTCCATTGTTCTCTCACCTCCTCTTATCGTGCATTTCGTGCATTTAGCTGACGTTCCTGCGCAGAGGTCAGACTCGTAAACACCTCGGCCTCAAACAGAAGACTCTTGAAGAAACTTCGTCTGTCGTAGTGAGCAAGATTTAAATAATACGCCGACTACTCGTCTGTTTACTCCGCTTGGATCTGACAGTCTTTTTATTGTATGATCTCGTTTTGAGTTGGCACAACAACACAAAAAGTTAATTCTGAGTGCCGGCGGTGGAGCTCCAGATGAGTCACGGCTAAAAGGAAGAATGGGGACATTCGCGTGTTTGTAAGCTCCGAGTCGGAGTCTCTAATTACATTTTAAATCAACCTCAGTCTGCATCGGTTTTGTCCCTGGATGTTTTCACAGAGATCGATTTGGGTTCAAATCAATCACAAGAATTCCTCCAATCAGGCGCTGATGGTCTAACAGTTACAGGAAGAAGAAGAAGAAGACACAACGGGACGAAGCAAATCTTCATCTATCGAGCCTCAAAGATGACCAACAACGAAATGATTGACCTTCGAGGGAAGGGAGTCCAAAACGAGATGGAACGAGGACGAACCTTTGTGAGACGGTTGCAAGACGAGAGTTTAATGATCACATCACGTAACGTCTCTGACGTGTGAACTGGATTGAAAGACCAGTGAGTGACATTTAGTTGCATCCAGCAGTGAAGAACCAACAGGAGGAACCAGAGAGGACGGAAACTACAAGAACAAACTTCACAATATTCACCTCTACGAAATGAAGCACACTTCCTTCCTTCCTTCCTTCCTTCCCTTCGCTGACTCCTTCCTGCCTTTAATTTAGTCATACGTAATTATACTTTGAGCTATAATTGAATTTGTTACGCTACATCAGTCTTCTTAATTATCCTGATCTTCATGTTTCAGTGTGTGTGTGTGTGTGTGTGTGCAGCTCTCTATGCAAACAGAAAACTAAGTGTGTGTTTGTAAGTGTGTGTGTGTGTGTGTGTGAGCTCTGATCTGCATGGGTGAACCTGGCATTAAGAGTAAGATACACACACACACACACACACACACGCGGGCGTGCGCACGGGGGGAATTTTCCTAAACAGTGATAAATGGAGCTATTATCACGTCTACGTGAGGCGACGGGGTGTGTGGTTTCCGCGTTTGCGCGCGTGTTGGAGTGTGTGTTGGAAGCAGCGGGATCGCGGTAACACCTTTAAATTCTTAGAAACCACAGAGGAGCGCGGAGGTGACAGGGAGTCGAAACTAAACCGATAGTCCTCGTACAATAAAGTCCTGCTTCTCCCTCCAGTGTTCTCACACACACACACACACACACACACATATACATGCCTCTTGCGGTGCTTAGTCATCACAGGATTCAGAGGGATCGCCATGGAAACGCTACTTGGAGCCGATCAGTCAGATGGCAGCTGTGGTTTGTTTGTGTGTTTGATGCCTCATCGTCTCGCAGCGTCGTCACTTTTTGTCTGAACATCGACGTTTTGTGAAATAATTGTGTGATCACCTGTTTGAATTGAAGATGTCGGGCCTGACAGACAGTTTGAAGACGGGCCAAGAGAGGGCGCTCTTCAAATGATCCACCGACTTCACCTGCTGTGCACACACAATTTATTTTAACTACGCTAATTCATAAAATAAATAAATAAAACTTGCTTTATCGCCACAATGCCGCATCCCGTCTGAACGCAGCCTCACTCAGTCAAGACTGGACCACACAAAACACGGGAAAATATAGTTGGAAGGTATCCGAGTTACCCTTTAAGGCGGAAATTATTAATTCTTCTTCTTGTATCTGGTCAAAATAAACCAGGAAAGGAAGGAAAGCGTAAAGAGGAAGGTTTTTATTGGCGCCCACTAAACCTACTCATCCAATAAACACCAACTGTATATAACATAACGAGCCGGTTTTAACGAGAGCTGTGGTCGTTACCTGAAGACATTCAGTTAAAAACAGCAAGCTCGGACGAGACGGAGCGTTTGAATAATAAAGTGTTGAATTTTCTTGTTGTCAAAACAGAGGATCAATTTTCTGTCCAATCAACTTCCAGCTCGAGCTCTGACAAGGCAAACAAAGCAGACCGGGACGGGAACAGTAACGTATCAGTGCGGAGGACAGATCAATAGAGTCTGACGACACTGTGAACAGCAGCAGCAGAGAAAAAAGCAGCGTTTGTTTCATTGACTTCAAATTCGTCTGCGAATAATCACCGACACCTGCCGTCTTAATGGAGCAGCTTAAAGGAGATGAATGTTGCCTTCGCTGTCAGAAAATAAAGCGTAAAGCGTAGTTTTTAAAGGGTTTCAGTTCAGCACCACGGACAGCTCAGCATGAAAAACACATTTCCTCTTTTTCATTCATTAGTTTTAATTTCTGTTTCAGGCGACGGCGTTCATTGGTTGGACCAAAACATCGGATAGATTTGAGATAAATAAGTCTTTTTTTTTTAAAGCGTGACTCACCTTAACCACGAGTTCATTCTTTTCTCTGACCTTTAAACGAAGTTTAAACACGTTTCCCTGAACTCGTCCCCAAAGTGGCTAAAATCAAACCTCCACATGTTCCCAGCTCCACGTGTAGATATAAAAGGCTGATTTGATATTAATAAAAACATAGCCGTGCGAGCTAAGCACACACACACTGAACCTTTAAGTAGTTTTAGTCGACAAACGACAAAGTGTTGTTCTTTATGTTTGAGGGCTCAGAAATGACCTCACATGTAAGTGTAAGGCTGAACATCTCTCGTCTGACATATTCACACCCTATCATTAAAACACACACACACACACACACGTATGCAAGTGTCCATAAAAACAGGCCACAGGCTAATTAGTCTCCCCTGTACACAACTTGTGTGTGTGTGTGTGTGTGTGTGTGTTAATTAGCCAAGATGAGAGCTGTGCCGGATCAAAGGAAGCCGTCTAACGTCTGCCTGCTAAGTACTTCCCGGAGATACACACACACACACACACACACACACACACACACACACACACTTTCTCAACAGAGATGACAATAGCAGGTTTTTATTGTGGCATCCGCACTCAAGTCTCGAGTCAACAAAGACACACACACACACACACACACACACAGACACACACACACACACACAAAAGATTCCACATTCTGTTATTGTTACTGTGACAGCAGAAGAAGAACAGCAGGCTTTCTAATTATGGCGCAGTCAGATACACGCTCAAGAGTTACAGTAAGACTGTGTCCAGAGTTAGTGTGTGTGTGTGTGTGTGTGTGTATGTGTGTGTTCTACAATGCAGCAGGTCACAGTGAAGGGCAACAAAGCACTTTGCACTTAACAGTTGAAGCAAGTGAAGTAAGAAAGAGAGAGCGAGGTGAGAAAACGAGTTACTGCTTCCATCGTCCTTAATCTGTATTTCTGTTTGAGTCGTCTCCTCACTCCTCCCCTCCTACCTTCCCTCCTCTCCTTTCCTTGCAACCTTATAATCCATAACATCAATGAGGATCCAATTTCTTCCTGAAGACTGCTTGTTTTTGTGGTACTTGTTTCCTATCTGAGGACGCTGTTCTCCACGTGACATTATCCTGCCACCACCTTCTAACCACCTCACAGTAGAGGGACGGAGAAGGTGCTCCAGGGTTCGGTCCTGGAGCACCTTCTCCCTCCGTCTGGTTGACCGCTCGCAATGCTATGCAGATGACGCTCTCTCTGTCACGTCCTCCGTGACTCTGCACGGGTCTCAGGAGGCCCCTCAGATATATCTACATGGATGAAGGTGAAACACCTCCAGCTGAACCTCTCAAGAACTGTTTGATCCTCCCAGCCAGTCCGACTTTAACAACATCAGGTCCTGCCCAAACCAGGGTAGCGAGAAACTTGCCCTCATACAGGTATATGTTACCTGCTGGCGTTGTGTTCCTCCACTGAGCAACACCTGGCTCTGCCACCCAATCTAGACTTTTCTTGTCTGTTGGTGGAATGTCCTACCAGCTCCAACCAGATCACAGCGTCCCTCTCTACCTTCACAAACCTCCTGAAGACCTCCAGCTCTTCAGAGAGGACCTCTTCTCCAACACTACCAACACCTGGACGTCTGTCACAGTACTTACTGCTGTACGTTGATTGTTTCTCCTTTTTTTTTGTGACTAAATGTTCTTAGACGGAGCACCTGGAAGATCTGACACTTCAGATCTGCTTCATTAGAGAGCTAAAATCATCTGAAGATGCACGCGGATACATAATATGAATAATTAGCTGCATGCATCATCGACATGAGTGTGTCAGAAGAGTGTGAACAGTCTGTTCCTGTTACAGCCGCATGATGGATGTTCGAGACTGCGCCGACGGTTGTTTTTCATACGCTGATCCGTGTCGGCTTAAGTAACTTTTAATGAAGCGGGTTTTCAGATTAAATTCTCTCCCTCGCTCTTTTTTGTCTTCGCTACAAAAAAAAGCGCGGCGGTTCTTCTCTGTCCATTAAGTAGCTATTAGCCCGGTGGAACTCATTACAGACTCCGCTGGCAGGCAAACGACAAAAACATCAAATCCTCATCGTAAAAAGCCACCGAGGGAGGAAGAGGAGGAACTGTGAGGGAGTTACCGAGGAAAAGAAGACAGATGTACTGAGTCAGCTGTGTATCTGTGCGCCCGTCAGCTCCTGGTTGTCAAAATGTCAAAATGAAATCGTCCCGCCAAGACGGGAAAAAAAAGCAGATCACGAGATGATTCTTCTTAGTGAAGAAATAACATGAATGAAAACACGTCTCAGGTCCCCTTCTGGACAGAATTATGACTCATGAAGGTTCCATCTTTGCAATTCCAGTAAAAATAAACAAGATTTCAGCTCACAAATTTGGGGATTTTCGAGCAAGAAGGAGCGAGACGCAGGCAGAGAAGGAGGCAGATGGAGGAGGATCACTTCCTCCTCCGAACAAAAAAAAAACTTAAGAGCCGTTCCAGGCTAAAAAACTGTGAATATATCAGCACGTCTTTGCTTCGGTGACACGGGAAAGGAGTCTAAATATTCATGGGTGAGGAAGAAGCTGCCAGATGAATGTCTGACTGCCACTTGAAGAAGAGACACGGAGTCAGTGAGTCATTTAACCGTTCGCTCACTGAATTAATGTTCTTCGACTTCTCAGAAACGGACGCACACAAACACTTTGCGAAAAATACAGAGTGTTAATGGAGCGAGTGTAACCAAACCTTTGCTTAAAAAAAAAAGAGACGACATCGGTTTGTCTGATATAGTCGTGTCACGTTCAGTGTCTGGTCTTACAAATGTGCTGCACCTTCGTTAAAAGTCTGCACAAAACGCTCTCGCGGTTGACGCAGTCTGACAGACGAGCATCCCGTTTCCTGCGTCTGGTCAATGTTATTTCTAAAGAGTGATTACTTTAACTGTGGAACGAAGAAGGTTCCCTCACCTCGATCGTCATTTTTCCAAACCTTATACCTCACAAACTGCACCGCGTGGCGCTCTAACCAACGGTTCAAAGCTTGTGGTTGGAACACGCGGCTGTTTTATTTTTGACGGGTGTGATATGTGTACGTTTGAAGCTCTGTTAGCAGTCTGAAGTGTCGTGGTGCTGAAGATGCCCCAACAAAAAATTTGAGCTCACCGTGTCTGAAAAAACACCAATGCTTTATTCTTATTCTTTAAATCTGATCACCAACAGGGATTTAATGTGGATCGTTTCATGTATCTGGAAAAAATGAATTTCAGCTCATGTTTCTTATGTTGTTGCTTTTGTACCAGGCTATTTTATTTATTTTCTAGTTTATTTCTGCTGTGAAGTTTTGAACATGGGGACTTATGGAGACTGACTCACTTCTGGAGCCAGCTTCAAGTGGATGTTTAAGGGAACAATATTTGGACCTTAAACGAACGTTGAAAGAAACTTAAAAGACGAAAAAACAAGACGAGGATGAGAGAAAATAACGGGGGGACGCGAAAAACTCGATGAGAGCGGTGGAGGGAGGAACGGGAGGATGCGACATGTGACAGCACTTCCTGTCCCGAGGGTCATCAGTCGTTGCCGCGGCTCCCTAACGACCGCGGCTGTCATGGTTACCATGACTGTCCTGACAACAAGCGTGGTATGTCATGCAGCGCAGCACCGTCTGGGGACGAGCTGTCTGGGTATGATACATATCACACACACACACACACATACACACACAAAATGCCATACATACCAAGAGAAACACACACAGAAACAAACAGAAACACACACACCAAATATAGACACACGAACACAGCACGAGAAAACATTAGCATAAACAAACACACACACACACAGCTTAACATTTCAATGTTTTACAGCCAGTGGGGTGTCGAGAAAACACACATGTACACACACACACACACACACTGAAAGGGCACACAAAACATGTACACACACAGTAATGTGCACGTCCAACGCTGACAAATGTCACTTCCCCTGCGTGTTTCTCTTTGATCACACACACACACACACACACAGAGCCGCATACGCCTCCTCTGCAGTGCTCAAGTGTAAGTGTGTGTGTGTGTGTGTGTAACAAACACACACAAGCATTAATATTAAAACACGCAGTAAGAATGACAAACTCTCTCTCTCTCCCTCGTGAGAGCGCTCGCCCGCCCGCCCGCCCGCCCGCTCTCTGGTCACATGATCTAATCAGACCTAATGTGTTGCTGTGGCGGCCTCAGAGCGCCGTCCATCAGTCAGACAGACCTGCTAAAGACAGCATGGATCCCTCCCAACACACACACACACAAACACACACACAAGCAAATGATACACACAAATAAACATAATGAGATTGCATGAAGGGACAACACACACACACACACACACATTTAGCTGTGCTGCATAGGTCAATGAGGAGTTAGGGAGATGGAGGACTGGATGAGGAAATGGAGGACATGTGGCGGGAACTCTGTGTGTGTGTGTGTGTGTGTGTGTGTGTGTGTGTTGTATTATTGGTATTGATCCAGTCTTCCCCCCCTCTGCAGTTCTGATGTACATTTTTCCTCCTGCAGCGCGGCGGCGTTTACGTTTCACGCGTTGGGTTTAAGGTCTCGTCCGCGTTGTCGGACACGCGGCCGCTGTCGAGTCGAGTCATGTCTCTGTGGAAACGAAGCGGCCTGAACGGGGTGGCAACACGCGGCGGACAAGTCCGGATGTCATGGGTCACGACTGACGTCTGTTGTTGTAGCGACGAAGAACTTTCATCCATGAAATACAGACTCATGATTGGTGTCAAGTGTGAGAGAAGCGCGTCTATAATCAGTCAAACGTGGGGAGTTTCTGATGTTATACTAAAATATATTTGATCTAGACACATTCTTCCAGCTCTGATTTATAACGCTGGGAGCCAGCTGAGGTGGTTGCGGACACGTTAAACTGGTTGTAGGGACTACGTAGCACATCCAGGAACGCCTCAGGATCTCCCAGAAGGAGTACACTGGAATACTTTGCTGCAGAGAGGGAAGTCTGGAAGACGCTGCTGAGCTGAAGGAAACGGATGTATGTTTTTGTCCCTGTGAAAGTTTCTCTTGTTGTTGACACATTTTGCTGCTTTTTTCTGATTCCTACTTTTACGTTCTTATTATTTTGCCCTCCTGACTTTGACAGAAAGGTTTAATTGGTATTATTGATTATTTTGTTTCACCTTGATTGCCCCGTTGATTTTCAAAAATTCAAGATTTCTCAGTGAAAAACAAAAGAAAATCCCATTTATGGTCTGAACAGAGGAATATTACCTGCTTCCTTTTGGTTACTTTCCTGTGTTTTCTTCCGGGAATCTAATTTGCATTATTGGTGACTGGACCGAGTCGTAGCTGTTTTCATTTCTCCTTTAATCAATTGATAACCGAGCGAAACACTGAACGAGGACAAAAAGAGATTGCTTGACCTTTTGTTCTCCTTTAAATGTTCCCCCGAGGCCTGAATAAATATGATCTGTCACAGGCGGAAAATTCATCTCCTCCTTTGACTCGTACTCGCCCCTCCAGCTGTAAGGTTAATGCGAGAGTTGTCGTTCGCCTCGGAGAGACGGCGGAAATCAAATCGGATTCAGTACAGGTGAAGCTGACGTGGAGCTTCCCCAAATAATGTGTGAGGGATTAACAATGGAGACAGGAAGTCAAAGAATTCCCTGTTTAGATTTTACTGTGAAAACCACGACAGTAAAACAAAATTCCATGAAACATAACTGTCTGTTTCTGAATACAGAAAATTTAATTTTTTGTTCTTGTTTTGTGTGATCAGAGTGTTACGAAGATCACCCATAATGTAAGTAACCCAAGAACGAGGACTGTGCCGACCGCAAGAAGACAAATGTCAGCAACAGTCAGCCTACGGCGAGGACAAGAGCGTTGTATCACATGTTCGGTGATGAAAGCTCTGGTGTGAGTCTGCAAACACTGGACGATGACGGCGTCAGTGGCTGCATCCTCCTGCAGAATCGCAGCCTGCACCAGTCCTTTGCTGCCGTACTTCTTCTGCAGATCTTTCTGCACGGCCTTGCACACCTTCTTGACGTCTTTACCGTCTGCGCTGAAGCTTGACGTCACAGGGAGACCCTCCATGGTCTGGCTAACCAGAGTCTTCAGGTGGGCCACCCACTGCTCCCGGGTACGGCTCTGCAGAGTGTCACACTTGTGTAACAGTCTTGTGGTCAGCAAGAAGACAAACTGACGAATCTGCTTCCGACTCTCTGCCTTGAGTGTAGCAGCTGTAGGCTCAGTGGTGTTCATCGTTGAGTTCATTGTATCAAGAAGAGTCGTCTTCCTTCTCTGGGATCTTGAATCTGGTGAGTTTTCTGTAGCAGTGTTGTTGCACACGTATAGAGACAGAGATCAAAACTCTAGAATGGCATATCGAAGATAAACAAATTCAAAGGTGATTTGATTTGATCTCTGGCGTTTCCGTGGCAACCTCCCTGCTGGGAAATGAAGCCAATATGGAGGTGTTTTAAAAACTGCAGTTCCTCAAATGTCCACTTGAGGCTGGTTGCAGAAGTGAGTCAGTCTCCATAAGTCCCCATGTTAAAGCAGAAATAAACATGTTTACAGCCTGGTACAAAAAGGGTGAATTTATATACGACTCACCTGCTCAAATTATATGAACCACTGCTGCAGACTGTAATCTTATTATAATAAGATGATACTAATGAATGCATCCAATAAGACGTGACTGAACGGACTTATTTCAGACTCGCAGACAGTGTGCTATCATTACACGACAGTGCTTTGTAGTGGTGTATATACCCACGTAAAAAAGTCTAGTGTTCAGAATTTAGTGGCATCTAGGGGTGTAGCTGCTGATTAGAGCTCCCTCCCCTCACCGTTTACCCCAGAAAATGTAGAGCCAGTGTTTGAATGTCCAATCTGTCTAATATATTCTGCAAACGGAGCACAGCGGACTTTGAAAATGAGTTTCAGAGACCTAATGATGCATGCTATCTAATAAATACCCAGTTCATGATGTCCAAACCTTTTCTGTATCACAGATGAGGAACATACGCATTAGTAATTCTCTCCACTGCAAAGACTTCTTTAAATATAGCCATGAGAAATAAAGAGGCTTCTGCACATTTCGGCTATGAATTATGCATCAGCCCCCCGTGAAGATCAGATTTGTCTTGGTGGGATTTGCGGTAGTCGAGAGATGTCAAAAGATTACACGGCGCGACACAAATGACGGACGGCAGCATCCTACACGCCGCGGCGTGTCATCACGTGAAGGGTTGTCGCTGATTTGTAGACAGAAAAAAAGGACTTGGACTGGACACACATTATCTCCTGGAAACTCCTTGAACTCAGATCAATGCATGGATTCATCCTCGGCAGTTAAGTGTCTACATCAGATTGGGGCCCCTCCACCAACCCAATGACCCTGGCTGTCCAGCTATAAACCAACAAAGACATGTTTATGGGCTATGAGGAGCAGTGATGTGCAGGGTGAAATATCAATACAGAGCAATCAGGGGGGGGGAGACCGCCAGCCGCCAAACAGAAAGTACGATCATTACATCTCGCAGGACGTGACCTGCTAACAAAACCCTCATTCCTTCTGCTAACACGATGATGTGGAGTGTTTTTGATTCAGGTCTCAGTCAGAGTTTAGTCAGCCGTAAACTTTTGTCTGAAAAGACTCTAAGCTCCAAGAACAACTCAAGTCAGTACAGTACAGTGCGTCGCTCGTAACAGGACAACTCTGTCATTGTCATTTCCAAAGTGGTGGAAAATCATGACACACAATCATCACACAACCACGCGTGTAACATTTAGTTACATTTCAGTCATGCTCAACTACTACGGAAGCCCTGAACGGACAAACCAAACACTCAAACTTCCTGCAGTTATTGCGTTCACGGTGTACATTCACACATTGGTTTGTGTTGAATATGACGTGTTACTTAGTCTGGTCGTCATTTTACTCGATGATAGAAAAGCAGTTCCTGAAGGCTACAGCAGAATACTCGTTTAACGTCTTTAAACTCCATTTTTTGATTCTTTAATTAAAATATTCTGCCAGTTTGGATAAATAAATTTCCATAGAATTAACAGTAACCTTTTAATAGCCTGTAGGTGATCACAGTCTTTACTAACACGACACCCTTAATCTGGAAATTTCTAATGACAGGCCGAGCACCTATTTTCACATTTCACAGATTTTAATTAAAAGACCGTCGACTTGTGTCCCAACAAATGACGTCCTTGAAAATTGAGCTTGTTATTGAGAAAGTGCTTGATATTTTGAGAGCTCATTAAGCTGAGGACCTGATCTGTGACTTTTTAATCATAGCTGGCATTGATTTTTTTTTTACTTTTTACTACCAAAAGGTTTCATGATTCAACTCTCTGATTGATGACGACGGCTGAATGAGATCAGGCACTGACCTGAAGACGGTTTGACTCCTCGAGAAATTCAGCAGTAGACTTCACTGTGTGAGAGTGAGCGGCAGCAGGTTGCTGCTGATGTCTTAAAAATCCAACGTGTTCCCTCAAGAGTTTCTGTTTGCATCCTCAAACAAACAAATGTCCAGTTGATCTTTTTTAACCTCGGTCCACGAGGACGTCTCATGTCTCGCTTTACTTGTGTCCACAGTTCAGAGGTAACCTGCATTTCTAAGAGACGAATGAAGGTCCGGCGGATAGCAGCGACTTCATCGCTCTGTTCTGCCCTTTCATGAGCAGTTTCACTTTTTATTGGTCATTTTCTCTGCATTAATAGGAACATAACATTGATTTACATTGCATTTAGCCTTTTTTCCAGACAACTCAGCCAATTAAGGATTAATGGATAAATTATTCATAATATCTGTCTCTGCACTGAGCCGCTGTACGTTTCAACATCAAGTCATTTAACAGCTCAGAGGGATACTTACTGCAGGATGTGAGAATCGGTGTCAGATTCCTGTCATGCGAGCCTCAGAGCTGCACCGACGCGTTTTAATTGTGTTGAGAGGACGAAGCTGATGCTCCATTTAAGCAGAGTTCACAGTGGAGGAGCGGGCCAAGGACACTCTGCAGTTACCTGACTGACTCTAAAGAAAAGGAAAAAAAGACCGCTCAGCCACAGAAAACCACTTCAGCTTTCGGTGCAAGGACGTTCTGCTGCCTCGAGTCGAGGACTACGAAAAAAAAAATGGAGTTCAGATTAAGTAGAGTTTGTAGTAACGTCCATACCAGTTCATGATGTCATTTCCAGTTTGAGGTGCATCTCAGGTGTTCTGTACAGGTTGTAAAAGACTTACAGGTGAATTAAGGAGCATTAGCTGCAATTAACTATCCAAGAAAATGAGGGGAAAAATAGCTCACGGAAATGTGGGACTTTAAATTCAAACTGGCGCTGCTCCACGTTTTTAATGCACTTTTCTGTTCACCTGTCATCAGGATTCATCCAGGAGAGTCTGTCACCGCAGCACTTCCTTTTATTGGTTATAATGAGAGCCGTCCAACTCTGAACTTGTCCTTTTTTTCTTCCCTGCCATCCTGAGTATGTGTACTTGTAGCACATTTCCATCGCTTAATGGAAAACATCAAGGGGGAAGACAATGTGCTAATGTCTGGAAAGCGACTGTCTTTGAAGCGGCACGCAGTCGTGATCGCACACTCGCTTCAATTTTTATGACATCTCGCCCTTTAAGGACTGCTTTAGTAAGCAACTGCTCGTCGCAGTCTATCACAGCGGAGCGCGGAGAGCTCTGACATTTAATTTAAGAGTCTGGGAAAATCAATATCACATAAAACAGCGTTTACAATTGAAGGTATAAAAGCTCGTGATCATAACTTGCGTCTGACTGGATTAACCTGTAAAGATGGAAATGTGGAGCATTCTCATGTTAAACGGGCTAAACGGGCTCTACCGCTACTGCTAACAGTATATCAGGGGCAGCAACAGGTGAGAGGCAGGTGAACAAAAGGTGACAGGGCTGGTTAGATGGACCAAAAAGGGGCAAGCAGAAACCACTGCTCTGGTTTCCTGTCCAGGACAGTTGCAGAACAAAACTGAAACAGACGACTCGGTGTGAACGGGATCAGTTTTCGGTGGCGGTAAACAAAACAATTTCATTTGTTAACTATTCAGCGTGACTGCCTTAGCTGAGATTATAAATGCTGAAATAAACGGTCCTGAAGAATTCAGGTAAAACTTTTTCTAACCGCTGAAGGTGGAAAGGAAGAGTAACTAGAAAATTCCCGCGGAAATTTTGGAAGTGCCGAGCGGGCTGTTGCCGGGGTTCTGTAGTGAAAAAGCACATCTCAAATAGTAATATTTAACATGTTTATTTACACACACTGTAGTACAAAATATGTGGAAGTTGCTAGGTGTGTGTGTGTGTGTGTGGTGTGTTTGTCTTGTCTGTTTCTGTGTGTGTGCTTGTCTATGTCGGTCTATGTGTCTGTGTTACTGTCTGTCAGTTAGAGGCTAGCGCTAACGTGCTAGCTGCTCTGCTGTCTCTTTAGACAGACAAGTTCAAATTCAGTGACGATAACTGCTAAAATGGCCGCCTAGTGTTAGCAATTAGCATGTCTTTAATTTTCAGTCCTGCTGCATTCACTGTCAAATCAGATGACTGCTGATATATGTCGCATTATAGGCACAGCAACAGCAGATTTAAACACAAACAACACAGATTGACAGTCACCGCAGAAAAATGTCTTGCTTGAGTTGCCTGTGTTAATGTCTGTCAGTTTACACAGACAAATTCAAATTAACTGACAATAACTGCTAAGATGGCCGCCGCCGGGCAGTTAGTGCAGCAATTCGAATTTCAGTTGGAAGGCAGAGAGAGAGAGAGAAAAGCAGCTAACGCGCTAACGGGCTAGCGCTCTAGCCGCTAACGCGCTAGCCGCTAAGCTGCTGTGCTGTGTCTCTCTATCATTTTACACAGTCAAATTCAAATTAACTGAAAATAACTGCTGATATATGTCGCATTATAGGCACAGCAACAGCAGATTTAAACACAAACAACACAGACTGACGGTCACCACAGAAAATGTCTTGCTTGAGTTGCCTGTGTTAATGTCTGTCAGTTAATGGCTAGTGCTAATGCGCTAGCTGCTCTGCTGTCTCTCTCTGTCAGTTTACACAGACAAATTCAAATTAACTGACAATAACTGCTAAGATGGCTGCCACTGGGCAGGTAGGGCAGGAGTATGAATTTCAGTTGGAAGGCAGAGAGAGAGAGAGAAAATGCTGAGACCATGCCTCGAACAGGAAGGATATCTGTCCAAACCGTATTTCCAATCATTGAACCGACTTAAGTTTGGGCATCTAGAGACTTTCCTGATCGTCTAGATATGCAGTTTGTGTGTAAAATGAAGAAATATGACCTATTAACATCGATTCAAAGAAAGGTGACTTCTGCTTTGCTCCAGAAAATCTCCCGCCTTTTTAACATAGCAGTCTATGGGCCGGTGGACGGGTCCCGGTGGCGTATCTCTGTGTCTCAGGCCAAAAGTATAATACTCACAGCTTTCGTAGACGAATCGGAGCGAGAAGACAAATTTTCCTACGTTTTTATGTATAAATCATGTCTGTAGTGTGAAATCTGTGGCCACAGGAGCAGTTTATGTTTTATTTTTTGACCGTTTTTTTTCTCCCCTCCACCCTCTAGCTGATGATGTCACCCACTCTGGCGAAAACATTCCGCGCAATACACAACCATTATAAACCCCGAAATCTGACCAAAAACCTTCACACCTTTGAGCCTTGATAGTTTAAAAATGGTAAAAGGTGTCGATAAGTGAAGTGGATAGATGAAGAGAAGGCAAGAGTACCTCCATTTTAAAGTTTAAATGAAGTCTCTCTGTGAAAGTATGCCAGAGCAGTTCATTTTTGAAAATGGCACGAGGCACGAGGCACTGCATAGCACTGCACAGCATAGCTTGCTAGCTATGGGCTAGCAAGCTAGCTATGGGCGAGCTAGTAGTGCCTCGTGTCGCAGGCCTCGTGTCGCAGGCACTCGGCACTAATAACACACTTTCTCAGAGTCCACAAGTTTTATCTCTGGTGTTTTCAGGGATAACTTTGATCCTCTGGTGTAATTTTGAGCCTTTCCAGATCAGCATCTGGTGTTTTCGACCTCAACCGCCGAGTTGTGAAAGCTGGTATCTTGCTTACAAAGACCGCATAACCAGAAGCTACTTCTCTCTTTCCATTAGATTAGATGAAACTTTATTGATCACCGAAGAATAACTGTTGTTGTGGGAGCAGCAGTAATAGGATTCAGGAAGGCAAAAAGAAGGAACAAAAAAACACTCAAACAGAATATAAAATAATCAATGAAGAAGAGAGACATTTCAGCACAGCGCGGTGCCAAGAGCTACAGGAGGAACGACGGAGAAGTGCGCGAGAGCTGCTTATCTCACGGTTTTGCCAGTTTTTTGGAGCCCTCGTTAATCGTGTTTAAAATGTTTAGTGTCCCGTTAGTGGCTAAAAGCATTGACGTGCATCAGCAGAATCAAATTACTGACCATCCTCGTTTGATCCCGTCCCACTGTCTGACACAATCGTTTAAAAAAACAACAATGAGATTATGCTTTTAAAGACTTAAACCACCTGAGTGGATGAATAAATCTCACCACAGGGTCCAATAATAGCTGTTCTGGATCATCATTTTGGACATCTGGTTAGACTCCGTGAGGAAGACCACGTCTCATGACTGAAAGCTCCAGAACACGTACTAATGGACTCATGGTCTGTCAGCTACGAGATGAAGTTAGAAAAGAGTGGAGTGTGATGTCATTTGTACACATAAACTACACGATAAAACTAAGTAATATCATTGTCACTGAGACTAATAATAAAAGTTTGTTTGCATACTAACAATTTCTCCTCCTGGCCCTGAACTGAACTATTACCATCAATGTTTTACTGAAGGGAAAATCTGTTAAATTACAGCGTTTCTCTGCAAAACCTTGACTGAAAATTTCAGTAAATCTATAGTTTTTGATTGAGCATCATAGGAGACTAATTAAGGAAAACCTTCAGGCCTTAGATTTAATCCCAGTAACAGCTAACGTATCTGTTGAGCATCCCTGATCAAGGCTAACTGACCGTACATCTGTGTGAATTAGACTGTCAGCTAAATGACTGAAACGCAAAGCAGAATCTCTCGAGTACAGCGGCTGTGTTAACACCCTGTCTGAATGCCAGGATCCCTGCCGCGCTGATCAACCCTCTGAAGCCGAGTACAAACCCTCCGACAGCTTGAAAACGGCGCATTTTCACACAGTCCGCTGCTAAGTAGCTAGAACACAAACTCTTTTCTCCGAGTGACATTTAAAGCATCGTCGGGTTGACAAGAAGTCAACAGCAAGGTGAAAGTGAGGTTGCTGCCTGTCAGAGGCCATAAAGACGGCGATTGTATGGGGAATAGAGGAGACATAAAGTAGACTGACAGCAGGGTAGCTAAAGTCACCTCTGATTCAGGGCAACTCCGAGACGGGAAAGCACGATGTGCATGTTTTCATGCTTTCTTTGTCAGGTGAGAGCTGCTGTAGCTGAGCATGTGTGAGAGGAGTCATGAAATAAAATGAATGACAGTGCAGTGTGTGCTTGACTGCGACGTACGCACGTGCAGAGATACGACATTTCCGTCGAGGTGCAAGAAAAATGTCACGCAAACTTTTATTTTTTAATCTACATTTTTATCAAACGACGAATAACGAGCTGCTGACCTGAAGATGACTGCAGACTGTTCATGTTTCTTCAATAATACATGCAGTATCCAGTGTCCCGGTGTCATGCTTACATGTGTTTACTTCCAGGGTGGGTTATCATTAGGATTGGTGGTTTATTAGCTCTTGTGTGCTGTTTTGCTTGAAAAGCTTGAGGCCAAAATCTTCATGAACTCGTTCACGAGGCTCGTTCATGATGGAAGGTGAAAGTGTTGCTGTAGTGCCACCGAATCAGAAGGCAAACAGTACACCAAGACAAACCTTTAAACGCAATAAACAACAATGCCTTCAGCAGCACATCCTCCCTCTGTTTGCACACACACGCGCGCGCACACACACACCGAGCGTTAATTATTAATCCTATTTGCAGGCTGCAGACGGCCAGGAGGAGACAGCAGAGGGAGGGAGGGGAGAAACAGAGATATATAGCGAGAGAGATGGGAAATGATGAGACAGGCCATGTTGGGACACACACACACACTCAGCAGAGGTGAGATGACGGGTGAGAAGTAGAAGTAGACAATGCGACAGGCGGAGGAGATGAAAGTGGTGAGACAGAGCGGCACGGAGACGACTGCCGCTGCTGTTACTTCAGGGAGATTTCAATAAAACTCCTGTGTTAGAGTGGATTTCTCACGTCTGTGGGATTTCTGTCGATAACAACTCACACTCAGCCTCCTTAAATATGATACAATACTATATCTAAAGCAGAGATTTTCAACACAAGTGTCAGAAATGCGGCTGTGCTCATTCGTCGGTGAAACAGTTTGAAAATCAAAATCAAATCAAATGTGCAAAATATTCACCAGCTCCGGATTCTCAAACAGTAATATTTGATTTTTTCTCTGTTTTACACAAGCGGCAACCTTCGTGACCAGGAAGTGAGGCCAGCGCTAAAAACTGCAGTCCCTCAAACGTCCACTTGAGGCTGGCTGCAGAAGTGAGTCAGTCTACATAAGTCCCCATGATCCATGTTTCTGCCCGTTTAAAGGTTTTTGACCGTAGACCTGCTTTATGTGGATATCTTCGTATATTTCTATATTTATATAGAAATATATATTTATATTTCTATAGGAGGTGACTTGTGTTACGATGTGGTACTATATAAATCAAAGGTAATTGAATAATTAAATTATAATAAGAACAATGTGTGCTAATGCATATTCTGCCGTCATCTGACAGGAATGATGTATATGCTGTATTACTCATTATAACACCAACTGAACTACACTCAGTACTTTCCACTTCATAATTACACCATCATCTGTCTGGCAGTACACTGCACATGTATTCAGATAATGTAAAGAGGAGTTAAACAATTATTTTGTCTTTGCTTAAACAGATTTAATTTTTACCGACAAACTTTTTAATTTGTATCTTTCCGCCTCTACTAATCACGACGACGAGTACAAAGAGGACACATCAGAGGAATGAAAAAACTAAAGCGGGCTGTTGAGGTTAACGTAATGAAAGGAAGGCAGACTGATAAATAAAATTAAAGAATGACATCATCTAAACATGTCCGCTCAAAGAAAGTTCAGAGACGGCCCGACGTGGCCCCGGTCCGTCAAAAGTTTGAGGCAGGATTCCCGTTAAAGAACACAAACGCTGACATCTGCTGCGAGGGTTGCGTTACAGATCAATCTATCTTCAGGGAGACATGAAACAACA
>CM024809.1:120000-312688 GCA_014281875.1 Nibea albiflora | reverse complement strand
GGGAGAGAGAGAGAGAGAGAGAGAGAGAGAGAGAGAGAGAGAGAGAGAGAGAGAGAGATTAAACAAGTTCACACTAAAACAGCGGCCTGTATCATGGAGTATTGTTTGTTTCTCTCAGGTTTGCTGATGATCCACAGCTTTAGCATGACGAGGCAGTTTCATTTCTCCATGTGACTGAAGTGACTGACGGTGAACTTTGTTGCCATGTCATCATATTTCTGAGGAACTGAAACAGTTTGTGTGTCTCCAAACTTTTGTGACTTTGCAGTTTTTGGTCAAACTGTTTTGCACAAGCTTCCTCCATCAGCGTCCTCTTCACTCTCTTCTCCTCTGCCATCATGTCCATAGAGGCCAGTTACATTGCCCACTTGCCCAGCTCCTGTTCTGGCATGACACTGGCCCCCTCATGGTCTACTTCTATGGTACCAACACTCCGGTCTGTAGAGCCTAGCTAACAAACTGATCTAAAATTAGCTAATGGCAGCTACAATTGTCAGTTTACTGTCCATCAGGAATCATCATCACCGAGTGATGAAACTATTCTTTAGCCGATTCAGACCACTTCCTCCTTTACAATGTCTGTCAAATCATTAGTCGGCAAGTCTGATAAAACATGACACTGCATGTTCACCACTGGAAACATGACACTAGAGTTCTTTTCATTCTTTCCGCATGTTTAATTTTGTTATCTGACAGCAGGAAAAAACTGTTTTGATATTAAAAAACGAATTCAAACACAAAAATCTGTGTGGAAAATCCTGAAGCTTAGAAATGTTATTTGGAGGTTCGAGATTCACAGACGAGTGAGAATCAGTTTAAACGTGAAAACCTGCTCCTTCATTTTCTGTATGCAAAACAAATAATTCATTTCCAGGCTGCAGGTTTCGTTCTCTGTGATGATTAACTGTTTTTCTATAAAAATGCTCTGAACAAGCAGCTCAGACTGAGCCAGCCTTCACCTTTGAGTCAGCCTGGTCAATGATTACCCGCACTGAACAATAAAATCCCAGAGATCCTGCCTATAAACTGTTCGCACACTGAACTTTGACTCTGATTTTTCATAACATACATAATCGAAGACTTTGATCATTTTCCTAACAGACCACAATCGGCAGTTTACAGGTTTGTAGTTAGGCTGATGTTTCAGCCACAAAATGTTGAGTTTCTAAATAGAATCCTGAAATCTGTCGAGGACAGACACGCGTTAAAATCCAACAGCTCAACATGGAAACAATTAGAATAAAATCAAAATCCTGTTGATGCTACACGGAGAACCGGGGCAGTGTTGGTGTTTGTATCAGCGGTGATTTGAACCACTGGGAAGAAGATGGACATGATGGCAGAGGAGCAGAGAGTGAAGAGGACGCTGACGGAGGAAGCTAAGAAGAGAAAAGGAGAGAGTGAGCGAGCAAGAAGCCGCCGGACAAGAGTAAATCTGGGACTGACTTTTAGTGGTTGGTGTTTGCAATTATGCAAAGGAGAAGAAAAATCTGTAAAACGTTGCAGTCATCGTTTCCAGTAACTGCACACAGTTTCAGAGGCAGCTCAGCATCCTGCTGCTGCGTCTGTTTGTTGGTTTAAACTGAGAGTCATTGTTTTCTAACAAGCTTCCGCGTTTGTCACGGGAGGGAAAGTGGGAACCTCAGTTCCTTCCTTCACCTCCAAACGTGTGTGTGTTTGATCCAAGTGGGCATTCATCGGGTCACGTCTGCCTCCCAGGTGGCCTCCTGTCGGCACGTAGACAAACAAAAGCACAATAACTGCTCAAACTTTCGACTCTCAGAGGGCTGAAACGTGCTAACGGGTCGTAGTGGCTGGAAACTGGAGGTTCCTGATGGTAAGGCAACTGTAGCTGCTGTTAGCTAATGTTAGCTCAGTTTGTTAGCTGGGCTGTCCAGACTGTGAGATGGAGTGTTAGTGTTTGTACCAAAGGAGGAAGAGGTTTTCATGTCTGGGACACAAGGGGCGGAGCCAGTGTTGTGCCAGAACAGGAGCTACGTGAGTGGGAAATGTAACGAAACGAGGAGAAGAGGCCGAAGAAGATGTTGGATTAGTCAGTAATATTAGCTGCTGCCGTGTCAGCTGTTGGTCAGCTTGCTTGATGTTTGACAAAAATACACATTTCTACACAAAACAGCTGTTTGGTGACCGTCTTCAGGCCACCGAGTCACAGTTTTAGAAACGGCAAATTACTCACTTGAGGTCAACGAGGATGTCTTTGGTTGTCGTCTTCTTCCGACACAGACAGCCTCCTCCTTGTTTCACCTTGTAGTGGATGTTATGGAAGCTGACGACGGAGCCCTGCTTCGAGCCTGCAGACTGAAAAACAGGTAACTCACCTCAAAACGTGTGACGCAAATCAAGCACCAAGAAATGGGAAGAAGGGAAGGAAGGTACCTGACGTTCTGAGGCTCCATTGTGGCTGAGCTCCATTGTCACTTGTCTGTCTGACATCCTCTCAGCTCCTGAACACAAAACACTGAAGAAACATTTTACTGTAGCGCTGACGGCGCTGAAGTCCTGCCTCGTGTTCAGGCCGGTTAAACACAAACACTGAATGGATTTAGCATATTTAGTCTAACGGGTTTACTATAGAAAATTCTCTCTTTGCATAATGTAACACGACGTGACGTCTGTTTACGGTACAGTAATATTAGCTTTGCCTCCAAATTTATCACCTTGCATTGGTTTTTCATTTTTTTGGAGCTCAGAGTGGAAAAAACGAGCCATGAAAACTAAAACATGCAAAGTTTTGAATGTTTTTTTAGTTAAAAGGTTTAATGTCTCGACTGCCAACGTGAAAACAAAAAAACTGATTCTTTAACATGTTATTTCAATGGAAGTGTTGCCATGAATGGAGAGCGTAAGGCAGCATGAACTATAAAAACATCTTTATCTTTGCTGCGTTTGCTTTCCTGAAGCTGAAAACCACAGAAGTCTCACAGGAAGACAGAAGCAGCTAAACTTCAGTTTCACTACCTCTCTTTGCTCTGAACCGGGACTGAACCGCTCCAACTTCACTCCACTGAAGCCTGACGTAGATTCATCTCGCCTCACTTCTGCATGTAACAATACGAGTAGTTTAGAGTTTATCACTCACCTGCTGAAGCCAGAAGATCCCCGTGAGAACAGCTGATGGTGGACATCCAAACTACAGGACACTGACAGCAGAGATCAATGCGTGTGTGAGCAGTGTGTTCAGCATGTGTGTGTGTGTGTGTGTGTGTTACGACCCGCTTTATGACTGAAGGCTCGATAAGAGAAGTAGGGAGAAGGGCAGGACCGTGTGTGTCACTCGCTTTCTCACACCCCTACAGAGGCGGGAAGAAGTATTCACATCTTGTGTAATCCCACTGTGCTAAATATGTCCAGCTGTACTCGAGTATTTACTCTGATTACATCACTTCTGATCAGAAACTAGCGAGTCGACAGCTTTGCTAACAGCCAATCATCAGCCAGGTCACCAGCAGCAGCTCAGCGTCTGTCTGTCAGCCTTTTATTTCACCAACCACTGAAAGTCAGTCCCAGATTTACTCTTGTCCTCTTCTCCTCTGCCATTATGTCCATAGAGGCTGTTGAGCCTGGTTACGTTGCCCGCTCGCCTGGCTCCTGTTCTGGCAAGACGCAGGCTTCCACTCCCGTCCCTCTTCCTGTGGTACAAACACTAACACTCACAGTGTGGACTGCCTAGCTAACAAACTGAGCTAAAATGAGCTAACAGCAGCAGTTTACTGTCCATCAGGAAACTCTGCCTCACGTTACTCTGAGAGAAACGTTACATAACGTAAAAACAAACTTTTAGCAAACCGAGTGATGAAACTACTGAACTTTCTTTGGCTGATTCAGACGAAGCCGTGAGCAGCACTTCCTCCTTTACAACGTCTGCCAGATCATTAGTCAGCAAGTCTGATAAAACATGACACTGCAGGTTTATGTTCACCACTGGAAACATGACGCTACAGTTTGTTTTGCTTCTCCCTTCCTTCTTTTTAAGTTTTTACACAGTAGCATCGTATTTTAAATAAAAATCACTGATTGTTTGTAAAAATCTGTAACTAACTGAAGCTGTCAGACAAATGTAGTGAAGTAAAAAGCACAATTTGCCTCTAAATTTTAGTGAAGTTAAAGTAGAAAGTAACAGAACATTTTCTTTTTAAAGGCTCAAAGATGATCCCAAAGGAGGCACAGTGGAAAGTTTCACACTTCACTCACCAACCAGCACGGCTCTGTCTGAAGTCTCTAAGAACTAATTAGACAATCACGTAATTAACACACAAAACAACTGTGCTGCCATCATATCAAAGCAATACAACAACACGTCCAACAGAACTCTGAATTAGTCTGCACACAGGTGAGCTGTGATTGCTTCCACCTGGATGTTCAGGTAAAGACAAGCTGTGATCAGAGAGCAAGAATTCACGAGGACGTACAGAAGACTGAGACAAAGCAACTTAAATTATCATGTGATTGTATTTTTATATGTAGATAGTTTCTGTTCTTGTTTATGTGACGTTTACCTGTCAGGTGTTTGTATATGTTTGTGCTATGAGAGCAAAGTGTGTCCTCATACCAGATGTGACACTCTCATTTAAATGACTAATTAGCAACAATAATACGTCAATTTATATTAAATCTGCAGAGTAAATAAAGCTGGTCGAGTATTTGAGTGAATGTAAATCTGAATCAATCATCTGATCATCAAGAGTTTGTGTTTATTGGCTCTGAACATATAAACAGACTTTTTCTTTCTATGGTGTGACGGTCGTATGTGATGAGCTCCACCTGCTGGTGATAGTTACAACTACAAGAGCACTGAGAGTTCAAACTTCAGTTTGAATCAGTCAAACTGATGAACACACACACACACACACACACACACACACACACACACACACACACACACACACACACACAGTCCGTCACAAGGTTTTCTGGGTCAAGTTCCTGTGTCCATGTGTATTGTGTGTCACTGATGTGTGTGTGTGTGTGTGTCACGTGAAGGAATGCCAGAAATCCAGTGAACGCCTCGTCACACACTCGGAGGGCAGGTGGTTCGCTATTGGACGCCGGAGCTGTCAATCAAAGAAGAGTACATTCCCACAACACAGTTATGTCATGGACTGTGTGTGTGTGTGTGTTTGTGTGTGTTTGAAGGTGATGTGAGGGCTTTGCAAGCAGCAGCTAAAGAAACAAGGTGAAGTTTGATGTCAAACTTTATTCTCCTGTCTGTCTCCACGGGGAGGTCAAAGGTCAAAGATCAGAAAATAGATCAGAAAATATAAAAACACACTTATTTTGTCGTCATATCCGACATGCGACAGTTAACTGGATTAAAAACAGTCAAATCTGAATAATTTCTTGGCACACAAACTGCCCATGTGTGACGTTATTGATACATGAAGAGTAACGTCCATCACAGGGTTAAATAATGTGGATTTTTCAGCTTCATTTCATATTTTAATCTGAATATATTGCACAGTCGACAATGAGACACTTTCTTCTATAATTACACAGGTTAGTTTGGCTCATCTACGCCCATCTCCCACTTGAGGCGAAGTTCCTGCTCATGCTGTAGATGGCGGTAGAGCTCTGATGTTTTCCCCAGGCTCCGAACGGGACGATGACGATGGTGGCGTTGTCCTCCGAGCCGTACTGCAACGCCTTCAAAAAAACAGACATTATTTGATTTCTACGTTATTTTTGCCCTCAGCTCACAAATCCCACCAGGAGCGCCAGACTTTATCTGACTTCCTGTCAGCTCAGTCAGCTGTGGTACCTGCTGGGAAATGACATCAGCAGCCTCTGTGGGGTCTGGGCACTGGTTGATGACATCACAGATCTCCTGGTCACTCAGCAGGAAGTTTATGCCGTCGGTGGTCAAAGCCAGGAACAAGTCGTTGGCGTGCTGGACCTGCAGAGACAGAAGGGGAGGTCAGGCTCGTGTCTGGTTGGAAATCAAACCACCTGAACTTCCTAAAGACTTTGTCAAGTCCAGAATATTTTGACCAAATCTAGTGTTACGATCTAGCATGTTTCATTTAACCCTTCTTTAAAGACAATGTAGCGACATCGAGTGGTTCACTTGTGGTGTAACCCTGTCGTGAAAGAAGAAATTACGATGGCCAAGAAACTTGAGAAACTTCCTCCAGTCTGGCATCGCGCCTGTCATTCTCAACACATTGCTGCAAAACAGACAGTCGCCAAGATGAAATTACCGCCACAGAACATAAAGACAACTTAAATACGGCACTTAACGCTCTTTGACCTTCTTCCACACACACACACGTAGCTGACTTTAAAAACATCTCAGTTGGATGAAAGTTGAGCCAAAGTCCGACAAAGTTCTGAGATGATTGAAATGTGTCCAACACAATGAACTTTAATCGAATAGCAGCAGTATGAAACATGGAGCTGCACTCACGGTGACCCGGCGCGTGTCCGGCTCAGCGATGACGCCGCTGGTTTTTAGGTGGAAGTCTCCGATGCTGCGAGTCATGGCGAGCCTTCCGTTAACGTTAGCTTGACCGACGCTGTTCCACGTCACAAAGCCACCGAACCTCTGGATCCTGAACACAAACCGAAAACACACGGGTCCAGTTTAGTGATAGTGGTGACCCTTTTTATTACGTTTAGATGATTCTACCTTTAAGAGACATGAGTGACGTCTGAGGACAGTTAAATGTTTCTGTAGGTCAACGACTTGGAAACTCAACACTGAAGCGTTAACATGTGTTTGGGTGACATCCAGAGTTAAACATAGCTCCGTTCTGCTGTTACATAACACCAGATGCTTTGAGATGAACCTGTCATCCCACAGCTTTGCTCTCATTTCATCTACTGGATGAACTGGACCCAACGCATGCAGGAGAGTCCTCGGGCAAGACTCGCTGCCAGCCGTCATCAAGTCTATTTACAACCTGATTGACTGCTGGGAAACCCGAACCCAGCTGCTGCACTGACTCCCTTCAGCACTGATCACTCTGGACGAGAACTACCTTTGGACATTGTGTGTTTTTGAGCAAATCCCAAGAATGTGTTCACGACTGAACACACTACAATGGGTACCCATGCAAGAAGTCCTCCAAGCGCCACTATTGAACATCATATGATTGCACCACGTTTTATCTACTGATTTGACTTTTTTTGTTTCTCCATCAGCTGGAACCTGTTAAAATGTTGATGATCATCCAGCAGAAACAGTGTCTGCTGTAGAGAAAAGGTGTACCGTTGTCGCTCGTCCTTGCGGTCAGGTGTGTGATCTTTGGTGAGCTTGTTGGCTTGTCCCTTCCTGCACAGCATCGCCCGGCTATCACCGACGCTACCGACCACCAGCTCAACCCCGTCACGTAGCATAGCAACCGTCGCCGTTGTGCCAGCTGTCAGGAAGGAAGCTGAGGAGGAAAACGAGGGACGGATACTTGATAAGTGTACAATGAAGTCCTGGATTCATTTCCATCACTTTCCCCGCTACACTCAACGGCTGACATTAAGATTCATTAGAAAGTAAGAACGACAAACTTGAATGTGACATCTAGAGTGTGTTATGAGGACATTCATGGTGAATTAAAGGCACTATTGGCGTGGTCTTCATAGAAAGTTGTATGTCTGCAGCACTGTGTGTGACTCACCATTGTTGAAGTAGCTGAGATGTGTGTGTAGCGCCTTGTCAGCATCTAAAAAGGCTTTCTTTAAAACTTTCTCCAGATCATCGTCCTCCTCCAAAGCATCTCTGGACACAAAAACAAAAACAACTGAGTTCATGTTGTGTAACGAAGCGGTTAAGTTATTTATATCCCAGTAACAAATATTGAAATGTTTCGAGGTTTCAACCTGATATGCTTCTCCATGAAGGTGTAGCAGTAGTCGGCAGCGTGCGGGCCGCCGTGGCCGTCAAAGACGGCAAAGTAAAGAAGGTTGTCATGGATACGGGCAACACGGAGACGGTCCTCGTTTTGCTTCCTGAGACCCAAAATGGATGCACTGCCGACCCGGGACAGACTGACCTGAGAGAGAGGGTGAAGAGTACAATTCATCATCATTTCATCCATGTGTTATTCATCCATGCATCCATCCATCCATCCACCCATCCATCCACCCATCTATCCACCCATCCATCCATCCATTCATCCATCCATCCACCCATCTATCCACCCATCTATCTGTCCGTCCGTCCATCCATCCATCCATTCATCCATCCATCCACCCATCCATCCACCCATCTATCCACCCATCCATCCATCCATTCATCCATCCATCCACCCATCTATCCACCCATCTATCTGTCCGTCCGTCCATCCATCCATCCATTCATCCATCCATCCATCCATCCATCCATCCATCCATCCGTCCATCCGTCCGTCCGTCCGTCCGTCCGTCCATCCATCCATCCGTCCGTCCGTCCATCCATCCATCCATCCGTCCGTCCGTCCATCCATCCATCCGTCCATCCGTCCGTCCGTCCATCCATCCATCCATCCACCCATCCATCCATCCATCCATCCACCCATCCATCCACCCATCCATCCATCCTTGTGGTTACCTGTGGAATGGGTTTTCCATATCTGATGCTGGAGGGCAGCAGCACCGGTTCTTCTATCCTGTTGTCCCAGATACCAAATGAGTCCCAGGTAATCGGCCGACCGCTGCCGTCACTGTCAAAGTGGACTGACCCGCTGGCCCGTCGTACACCCACCACCCCAAACAATGCCCCATGGACCTGCAGGGTGTTATCAGACAATGGGGTCAATGTTCTCTAATATGCCCTATGCGTGTTTTGACGTTGTGATACGAATCAGTGACAAGAACGTGTGTAGAGTCACCTGCCCAGAAGCTGTGGAGGTTTCCGTCGAGGAGCGTGCGGTGAGGAAGGTTTGTCTTGCGATGGCGGAGCGACCACAACGGAGCAGACTGAGGAGCACTGCAGATGACATGGCTGACTGTCTTTGACAGGAAACACCTGGCCAGGCAGCGGGTTTCTGAAATAACGAAACGCATTTAACTCGTGATCACAGGACCACCAGAAAGAAGAGAAGGAGCTGGTGTCGTGCCAGAACAGGAGCTGGGTAAGCGGGCATTGTAACCGGCCTTAGCAGCCTGGCGTCCATCTGTCTTTCAGCCTTTTATTTCACCAAGCTCTCAACTGGGCTTCTTACTGTCGGACTAGTAAGTAATACTGGCCGGCTGCTGTGTCTTGTGTTGAGAACAGCTGTCCATATTTACCACAGCGGGATTACAAACTGGACTACGCAGTGTTGCTGCACAGGAAGATTTGCCATGATTGCACCTCAAAGTTTTAGATGTGAGATGGAGACGGACAGTTAGATAGAGGATCAGCGTTTAATTCTTCTCACTGCTCGACACTAACGCCGATTATCTAATCTTCCTTGCGTCCTCTCCTTTTGGTATCACCTCCTTCTCCTCGTCTCGGGTACATTTGTACTCCCCAAATAGCCCTCCACGGCTCCTGCTGTGCATCAGCAGTGTGTCGCCTCCTATCCATTACAAGACGGACAAACACCGCAGGACCGGGCTTTGAGTCGAGCACATCATGCTTTAATGAACTTATTTAAGTCAGGCAAACTTCATCTTTAACCCATTCCCCTGTGACACAGTTTCACTGCCAAACATCTGCGTAAACAGCGTCAGTGATCGATCCGACTCCACTACATAACTCGTCACACGTCTGGATTTAAAGCCTCCACCCCAGACACACACGTCAGAGAAGTTTCACTGCGTAACCTTTGCAGAACAGCGTGTACACACTGACGCGCACGTGACCCGATTCTTGACAAAACACAATGCACGTGTGTGTTTGAGTGCACAGCCGCTCACAGAGACACGTACACAACAAACCTTTAAATCAGAAACAAGAAACAAGAAACATCCAACGTTTTGCAAACCAACGTATGATACAAAATGCATCCTCGACTTTGGAACGATTATATATTAATATAAACTATTTACTGCTCTGCTGTTTTTATTTTTTTATTTAAATATTTTTTATAGTGTAACTTTTTCTCTGCACTTTGTTGACAGTTTTAAAGCTGCTGTACACACACACACACATAAATCTGATTGCATTCAAATCTGCTTTGTGCTGTTATCATGTCGTAGCTCTTAATGCTGACCTGTTCCTCTCCAAAACTTTTCATTAGACCAAACCAATGACAGACCGTGATCGTGGTGCATCGTTTTATAGATTTTGCATATAAAATATTAAAATATAAGAAGATTTTGTACCACTGTACATGTAAGACTATTTAAACTGCAGTTTCTAGTTTTACTATAAATTCAACATTATAAAGATACTATAGAAAATTACAATGTAAGGTCACTGATCATTAATTTAAAAACAAACTCACCTGATTTGTTGGTAATTTTCCCGCCGGTGCTGTTTCCCGTGGCAACAGGTGTCTGGAGCTCCAAGCAGCTGCCTCGAGGCGTCAAGTCGCCCTCAGGCTCTTCAAGCTGGTGGGCTCGGCCCCCGAAGGGATTTAAAACTGAACCAGAGCCATCCAATCATAACCTGAGCAGGCCCCGCGTCATCGCTGAACACGGTGGAGAGGGTGTGCTTGTTTTTGGCATCAAGCCCGTTCAGAGAGGATTGTGGAGTCTCTGTGTATCTGTACCTGTCAGTGCGTCACAGACAGAGGAGCTAGGGAATAGACTTTGATGACGGTTACGCTTACAAGTTAGGAAGTTCTGTGCTGACCCAAGCAGGTTGGCACTGTCTGTTTAGGACTACATATTTCCATTTTACTGTCCAATAATCATCATAATTTGGTTGGGTCTGATCGGTCCCATTGTTGGCACGTTTGGAGTGAACATGGGTCAGCATGGACACCCGGACTGGTTGGCAGCTGCACAGGCCAGCAGCAGAACCAGCCGTGGACCGTTTAGATCTGTACTGACCGCTGCAGAGCGGGAACACCCTACAAGAGCTGCAGCTTTGGACTTGATCTGACGCAGTCGTCTAGTCATCACAGCTCGGTTCTTGTCAAAGCCACTAAAGTCCTGATGCTGGTCCATTTAATGTTCACTTCGCTGCCACTGACAGGTGCCATGATAGCGAGATAATCAGTGAGATTCACCTCACCTGTCAGTGGTCACAATGTAGATCGCTTCATCAGGATTTGTTATTCTTTGATTCATGTGTTGGCTCTGTACGGTTTACTGTGATCCTAGAGGCCCTCTGCAGAGCAGCTGATAACACTGCACACTGACGGAGGAAAAAAACACCATCACAGGAGAGACATGTAACACTGACAGCTAGTGGTCGAAACAGATACTGCAGTCCACCCTCCAGATTTCACCAAGTGTTATACGATGAGAGAACTTCTGTTATGATCTGGCTCTATAAATCTATAAATAAAAGTGAATTGGATAGAAAATCGATGCACATATTCCCAACCTCATAGATTACCTTGATAAATATGAAGACGCCTGGAGCTTTGTGTTTATGCTTCGTTTATTCTGCTGATGTTGCTGCAGTTGCAGACACTAGATGTTTGCACAACAGATGTAAAGTCTGTTGGAGAGCAGGTTGGCTTTAATAGGTGAGCTGCAACGCGCCAAGGAAGATCTACGACGTCTCGTCAGTCTTCTTCTGCTCTTCATCAGGCCGAGCTAACATGAACATAATGAGATATATATGAGTATATAAACACATCTATTTGTACATTGGTGTGTCTTTATATACACAGTCTGTGTGCGTCAGTACGTTTAACAGTGATCCAGCTGTCAAACGACCCCCCGTCCAAAATGTCCAGGTGGCGACATTTGTAGATTCCTTCATCAGCTTTGGTTCACTGCTGTCAGAGTCATGCTGCCTTCAGTATTATACCTGAAACACAGGGAAACAAACTGAGTCACACTAACAGCTTCATACGTTGGACATGTTGGAACTATATCTTGACTGAACAGCAAGTTCATCCGTCCACCAAAGACACCAGAACATGTGAAGAATCTTCTGATGTGGGCAGGTTGAGTGAGGTTACGGGATGTTTTACCCGATTCTTTTTCTGTTCTTGTAGAAGAAGGTTCTGAAGTTGGAGATGATTTGCTTGGTGGTTCTGTTTCTGTGTAAACAGCGCAGCATCACGTCCTCGCCCTCCAACACAGGAAGTGGTGGACTCTCCAGAACCACTGTGACAGCAACTGTGCAGAGGAAGACAGTGTAGCTGAAGAACAGTGAATTAACTTCAGGAGAAAGGCACAAATAGATCTTATGGATAATTATTTAATAGTCAACAGTTTGCTAGCTCGGAGAGCCTTTTCCGTCTTTGATGTAAGAGAAGTTGAAGATGTTCAATCATGAGAATAAAATGGAAGAACAGAAAGAAGACACAATGAAGTTTGCCACAGTATAGACTGAATAAATGGTGTGTACCAGTGGAGGTAATGTTGAGGGCGTTGCTCCTTTCCCCCGTTGAACTCTCACACCAGTACAGCTTATCCGACCAGGGATATTGAGAACGGGAGTCGCAGGACAGGCGGCGGCCTGAAGACACTTGATTGGGACACTCTGTGATATTTCCTGCCCACAAGTCAACCCTTGGAAAACAGAAGCATGATATGTTGTGACCTCAAAGCTCTCATAGCTATGAGACGGGCTGACTTTGGTTAGTGAAGTATTCCAACATCACACTTGCTGACACAAAGTTTGGTGGGTGGTTTCTATCAATAAGATCCAATGACTCTTCAGCAAGATGGCATTGTCATCATAAAACATGGCTGTTCAATTACTTCTTTAGATTTTGGGAATCAAAATATTTCTTGCTATCATATTTTAGATGATTATAGCATCTAAAATATGATCCAGGTGTCCGTCCCACACGAGCCGGTTCTGCTCGAGGTTTCTGCCTCTTAAAGGAAGTTTTTTTCCTTCCCGCTGTCACCAGGCGCTTGCTCATAACGGGAACATTTGGATCTCTGTGAATCTAAACCTGGAGTCAGTAAAAGGCCAACCTCATCATCTTCCACTGGGAGTCATCTTCAGGCAGCTGGCAGCTCACAGTGAAGTTCTCACCACTGAAGAACTGACTCCTGTTGTGGCTGGTCACATCTATGGAGGCTCTCGGAGAAGACGTGTCTGTGTTGAGGATGATGAAGGCCATAAATGGATTTCATATAAATTCATTTAAAAAACAAAATATAAATATATCAAGTGTTTTTTTTGCTGACCTTGCACCCAGATTAAACTGTGCCAATCATGAAAATAAACATTGGGTAAGCTTCTGTCAACGCCACAGGTGTAAACACCTGAGTGCTCATGGGTAACAGGGCCCAGCACATAGGAGATGCGCTGATTTGCTTGCTGACTCGCCAGGACCTGTGAGAGGAGAGTAGGTTGGTCATGAGAGCTGAGGAACCTGAATATCTTCGTCTAAATATTAACGCTGCAAACCTTCTTGGTTCCATCACCCATCTTGGTCCAAACCAGTTGCAGGTCCAGCTTGTCGGTCTTGTTGTTTTTGTCACTGTGTGCAGTACAGTTGATCTCTATAGTGTCGCCCACATTGAGGTACCAAGCTGGAGAAACACTCATTCTTGTTCCCACGATTGCAGAGAAGCTGGAGGAGTTGCTGATGGTGTCCCGACGGTGGACATCTGATCGCGGGAAGAAGAGACAGTACACAGGTACAACTCTCAGCATCAGTTCATCTGGACATGGATTCTACAAGATGCTGTCTGTCTGTCATTAACTTAAGTATTGTTTCACTTATTCGTGAAATACATGAATTACTGTCAGAACTTTCAGACGAGTGTCAGTGTGATTGGCTTTGAGCTCCACTTCATCCAGCTCTTCTCAGCTGTGCATGTCAACAGCGGCATGTGGGTGGTAAAAGCTGACAGTTTGGATGAACTGCCCAATTTTAGGATGTCTTTCAATACCATAATATTTTGTAAAAAAACATAAAAGTCGCTTCTTTCAGCCAAACAAAGTTTGCATCTTAAGTTCTGATTAAAACATTTATGGATATGTGTATTCATACTCACAGTGAGATGAAGATCGTGCTGCGTTCACAGAGTCCAAGAGGACACACAGCACTGAAAACAGAGGAATGAGTGTGCAGCTGTTCAAAGTATTTTCTTATAAATGATGCGATCACTCACGTACAGAGAAGCCCAAAGACTGAAGAGGGTTTCATCCTGATGAAGTCTTCCTTCAGTCACACTGATATCAAATATATCAAGTCATGTGGCTTCCCTCCCTGCCCTCTGATTGGTTGGTTAGTTTGGCTCTGGGGGTTAAAAGTGAATCATTATTGAACAATCACGTTTCACCTCATTGTATCTCAGTTAGTATCAGTGACAAATAAAGAAACTTGAAACAGTAACTAATAGTCTTGCAGCTGTGCATGTACTGTTAGAGTATTAGAACAATAACTGTGTGGAAATAACCAAACTTCTGACTGACTGCTTTGTTTAAACCAGCTGCAAAAAGTTTTTATCTGTTGGACAAATATAACAGGGCTCCACAGAGGTGAACATCCTTCAGAACATTACTCTGCATATCACTGGCACGAGGAGCAACACGCTAAACAAGGTGACAAACAATGTGCCAAAGAAGCAGGCAAATGTTTATTTTACATTAGTCACTACTAATAAATGATGTTAAAGTGTATTTCTGTTCTTCACACTGAGCCTCACATTGGCTTTTCAAACCGGTCACACATTCGATGTCCATGATTATGAAGGCAGCCAATTCTAATACACGACACGTAAACGTGAACAAAACATGTTAGTCTTAATTGATCCGTCTCTTCTCATTGATAGTGACAAAGTGAGGTGAAAAAGACAAACCACGCAGAAACGCATGTTCTCTTGTTTGTTTGGTAATGATTCACCTTTAAACCTCAGAGCCAGCCAATCAGTCAGAAGGCTGGACAGAAGCCACAAGACTGACTTTGAACATTTCAGGGGTCAGTGACTGGTTGGAAGTAAAGATTTGGTCAGAGCTCAGTCAGTGTGACTGAAGGAAGACTTCATCAAGATGAAACCCTCTTCAGTCTTTGGGCTTCTCTGTACGTGAGTGATCGCATCATTAATAAGAAAATACTTTGAACAGCTGCACACTCATCTTTTCACTCCATTCCTCTGTTTTCAGTGCTGTGTGTCCTCTTGAACGCAGCGCGATCTTCATCTCACAGTGAGTATAAGAAAGTTTTCCTTTGAAGTATTTATATGAATTATGCAAGAAAACTATGAAATGTTTTTGAAGAATCTAAATTGAAAGTGTAAAGTGAATTCTGTTACCTGATAAAAGAAACAGGACTTTCTTCTCGTTCTGTCATCAGATGTGCAGCGTCGGGAAACCTCCCCCAAGAAGAAACACTCGGGAGTAATGCCAACACGTTTGAAGGTTACTCCAACCTGGTACCTCAGTGTGGGCAACACTGTACAGATCAACTGTACTACAACCAATACTAGCGAGTACAAAGACAAGATAGACCTGCAACTGGTCTGGACCAAGATGGGCCCTGGAGAGAGGACCAAGCAGGTTTGGGACACTCAGACATTTCCACCCTGGTTAGTTTTCATGTGTCTTTACAGGGAAACATGCGTTTTTAATCTTTTATTTACATTTGAGTCAGTCAACAGCATTCTCCTCTCACAGGTCCTGGTGAGCCAGCGAGCGTCTACAGGCATCTCTTATGTACTCGGCCCTGTTACCCACGAGCACCAGGGTGTTTACACCTGCGATGATGACGGCAGCTTACCTGATATTTTTGTGCATGATTGGCACAGTTTTATCTGGGTGGAAGGTTAGCAAAAAAACAACTATAAACTGTAACAATGATTATTGATGGTTATTTTAAATGAACGTACCCACCTCATCACGCCCAATTTAGATGCTTCTCCAAGAGCATCCATAGACCTGATCAGCCACAACAGAATCCAGTTTGCCCACGGTGAGAACTTCACTGTGAGCTGCCAGCTGCCTGACGATAACTCCCAGTGGAAGATGATGAGGTTGGCCTTTTACTTGTATCATGTTTTGGGCATTGGGAGTTTGGAAACTTTACCGTGGCTTGCCAGGCTGAAATCATCCTCCGGATATTACCCTGACCAACAAAGTATTCGGTAGCCTAATGGTGACCAAAAAGTTCCGGGTTCACCTCAACTATACAACATTTAAGTTGAGGCTGAGATAAAGTCTTTAACCGACTGACCATCAGTCAGTCTACTCAGAGCAATGAACTACACTGTGCTTCTATTTTTCAAGGAATGACGTCTGGACAGGAAATATCACAGAGTGTCCCAATCAAGTGTCTTCAGGCCGCAACCTGTCCTGCACCTCCCGTTCTCAATATCCCTGGACGGACTATGTGTACTGGTGTGAGAGTTCAACAGGGGAAAGGAGCAACGCCCTCAACATTACCACCACAAGTACAAACCCTTTATTCAGTCCGTACTCGTACTGTAGCTAACAAGCAAACACACTAGCCATCCAGGAAGATGCCAGTGTGAGTGAGTCTTCTTTCAGTTCAGTGACATTTACATCAGTGAAGGGGAAAAGCTCTCCTGGCAAGCAAACTTGGTTAACTGTCAATTAGGCTACAAGCTGTCAGTTAGCAAGTTCAAATGTCTGGTAGGTAAGCACACAGTTTGTTCAAAACACACATTTGTGCCACTGTCACCGTCTGTGCAGTCGCTGTGAAGGCGGTTCTGGAGAGTCCATCGCTTCCTGTGTTGGAGGGGGAGGACGTGGTGCTGCGCTGTTTAACCAGAGACAACACCTCCAAGCCCTTCACCCCCAGCTCCGAGGCCATCTTCTACAAGGATGACGGAACAAAGTGGTAAATTATTTTTTAACCTCATTCATGAATATTTATTTAAAACTTGCCCACATTGGAATATTCTTCATGGTCTGGTGCCACCGTGCAAAAGCTGAAACCACAGCCTGTTTTTGGCATGTGACTGTCCCTGAAATCAGAAAGTCCTGCTTCACTGTCCTCTTTGTTTACAAGTTAAGCAAACAAGCTAAGCTAATTTAAAGCTAATTTCTCAAACACTCAAAATATCACTGACACACGGAGCTGTGAGCGTTGGGTGATATCGGCAGTGAGAGTTACTGAGTTTGTTTTCCTCTGTGTTTCTGTTTCAGGATTTTAACTGAGGGCACTTTGACTCTGACAGCAGTGACCAAAGCTAACGAAGGATTCTACGAATGTAAGAAGCCGTTGGGCGAGAAGTCTGATAAGAGCTGGCTGAGTGTTACAGGTATAAACACACGTCTCATTCACCTTCTCAGCATCTCTCAAAGACACAACCAAGGATCTCAAATTTAGACTCATCAGCCCAAAGTCCAGATTTCCACTGGTCTAATGTCCATTCCTTGTGTTTCTTGGCCTTGGTCTTCTCTTCTTCTAGTTGGTCTCAGTCGTGGTTTGCAGGTATTGCAGACCATGAAGGTGTGAGCTGTAATCGGAGGTACTAGTAATTGGTGATTTCTAAGGCTGCTGTAACATCTGCAGCACAGCTAACTCTTGGTCTTTTCCTTGGAACCAGTTTAATAGAGTCTGATGTTTTTTTATGACTGCACTTCAACTGACCTTCATGTCTTAACACAATGATGGACAGTGGTTTCTCTTTAGAAATGTTTGACTGGTACTGTTAACTAAGATTCATAAAAATACAAATACTTCCATTTATATTCATATAAACTCATACATACCTCATTATGTCCATTTCAGTCCGGCCCAAAGAAGACCAGAAGGAGAAGAGTGATACTGAGACATCTTAAATCTTCCCCGGCAACCTCCAGGCCCAGAAATAACACTACCACGCACCGGTTCTTCCAGGATCCAGATGTATGAACTTCATTTTCCTAAACAAGGTGTCCAGAGGGTTTGTGTTGAGGGTTTGGAGCCCAAATAAAGTTTTTTTCAGCAGATTTTTGTTTGCTGTCTTTCTTAAAGACCAGCATTGGGTTGTGCATCAATATGTAAAGCCTTATCTAAGTTCGTAGTGACAACTCACTAAGTTCAAATTCAGCTACCCAATGTTTTAATATACGTGTGACCAGGGCAAATTAGTGAGGCAAGTGGGCCTCAGAGTTGGACTAAAAGCTTCCCTACAACTAATGTTAAGAATAATGCAGCATGCACTTTGGCTCTCATGGAACACTAATTATTAAACAAAAGAGACATTTCATTCATTCTAACACAAATTCAGGTTATTTACGTCAAACAATGCAGCAAACACTGACTCAGTCAGTGTAGCATCGACAGGATTTAAAACGTTGCTTTAAGAACCAACATGAAAGTGCCACTGTGTGCCGCTCAGTGAGTCTTAGACTGAATAAAACATGGCGGAGAGAATCTGTTGTTAACACGAGCGTGACTTTAATATTTCTGAATAATTCAGTGAAGCAACTCTGTCCTCCATCAACAACATGAATCCACTACAGGAAGTTATGAAAGAGGGAAGAGGAAACGGGCTGAGGGACTAAAAGCTCACACGTGACGTCGATGACCTGAAGGAAGCATAAATACGAAATATGATGCGTACTCTGAATACATTCTCCAGTGCTGGTGATTACAATGTGGCACCAAACGAACCAAAAGTGTACATCAATAAAGTGTGTCGCTGTTCGTCAGGAGAATCCTAATACTGCATTCATTAATGTCTACTGACAGAGAAAGGAAAGGAAAGGAAAGGAAAGGAAAGGAAAGGAAAGGAAAGGAAAGGAAAGGACACACACATTGTTTGAGTGGCTTGTGTAACGTTTCATGTTTGAAATATTTACCACCAGTGAGAGCAGAGAGCTGCCGTCCTCTGCACTTAAACTCTCAGACGCTGAAGTATTACCGACTCTCTCACTGCGTCTCTGCTGGGTCATGTGGAAACTCTACTGTATAGAGAATAAATGCTCATCTGCTGATGACAGCGCACCACGTTTGATCGTGTCAGACTCTTAAAAACACAAAGAATGGACTGAAAATCAGCCCATATCAGTGTCCCTTCTGCATACAGTTGTGTTTTTAAGTCTGAACTAGTCTGCCACAGCAGGCGCCTTCCTGCAGCATCCCAGAATGCCTCCTTGCCTCTTCCTCTTCTTCATCTTCCAGCCTCTGATGCTGCTGTTGGAGCAGATGGACTTCCTCAGAGTGGTGATGTGTTTCTCCTGCTCCCGAATCTTTGACTCCAGGTGGGACTGGATCGCCGAGCCAAGGCACTCCAGGTCCACCGAGGCGCCGTATACCTCCCACGTCATCCCTTGTTTGTCCCACGCCACCTCCTGTGGTTTCACCAGCTCTTCTCTTTCTTCTTCATTTTGTTCCCTCGCTGCTTTGTTATCCCCTTTCTCCTCCTCTTCCTCCTCAGCTTCCCACATGCCCTCAGCACTTACACTTCTGTCTTGGTTTTGTCCGAGTCGTAGCTCTGACGTGAGGGCAGGGGCTCTGCTGGAAGCTGTATGTACGCAGACAGGTGGGGAGGGAACCAGCCTTGTCAGTCACAACAGAGGGAAGCAATGATTGGCTGCGCAGCTCGATGTCGATCTTGCACATGTGCTGGAAAGGCGACTGGCCGGAGGGGATGCAGCACAGTGACGGGACTATTGGTGAGGTCAAACTACCTGACCGAGAGGAGGTGGGAGCTGCCCTCTGTAGGCTGGAGCTGGTGGAAGCCGAGCATTCGCCCACCTCCACCTCAACTTGGACACCCACCTCTCTCCGCTCCCCGCCCCACAGATAGAGCCCCTTATTGGGGTCAGTCATCGTCGCCGCCTCCCTTACTGTCTTGACGCTCTCTTGACCATCTTTCTGTTTACCACTCTTCTGCTTCTTCCTCTCTTCCTTCCCTCTCTCCACACCTATTGCCTTTGACGATGGGATGCTGTTACCAGCAGTGATGGCATTTGCATCTCCTGGGTGACTTGGTTCGCTCAGTGGGGTGCCTTGCGACCACCTTGCGTTGTCTGTCACATCTACCCCTCGCACAGTCCCCTGGGATACCAGCAGTCCTCCTACAGCTGTTACTTCAGTCTCCGGCAAATGTTCTTCCTCGTCAGCTGTGCCTGTTTTTGGTAAAGCCTTAGGGGTGAGACCTCGAGTAAGGTGTGTTCTGCTGGGGTTAGTGTCCACAGGCTGTGGTGTGCATCCTCCCCTCACTGTCAAGGCAACAGTGGTTCTGGTTTTGGGGCTGGAGTCAGTCAGAAGGCCAGAACCTGCAAACAGGGAACAAATATTAGAAATAGACTCACTTGTTCTGCTTATTTTATATTTTCTGTAATTCTCTCAGTAACTTGTGGTGTCTTTAACTGTGGAAAGTCTGTCTTAGTCAGAATTTTGTGCTTAATATAACAGAAACTTAAATCTTCTGGCCTGGATTCAAGCTGGTTGATGCTTAATACTTCATTAACCCATCCTTAGTAGCCATTTTATATTTTCCTCTATACCACTACTCCTTAGTTTCTAATTAAGTCTCTTGATTCTGTAAATGTTATTACCTTGAGCTGAACCACGACTTCTCTGGACTCCTGCAGCTGGACCAGAACCAAGACTTTTACCAGGACCAGACCCAGGACTCCTTATTGTTGAACTTGTTCTAGGAGAGAGCGTCAACGAGGAAGATATGGTCGACAGAGCTGATGACTTTGAAATAGACCCAACTGGTGCAGCTTTTGAAGAATCCGAACCAGCTTTAGAATCTGGACTGGGTTTATTACAGGGGATTGTAGTCTTGATGTGGTCGTCTTTGGACCCAGACAGACCAGTTCGAGAAGATGACGGAGAGACAGTTCCAACACGACCTATCTTAGAGCCAGAAGCCACCAGAGACAGTTTAGAAGCTGATCGGGTTGGACAAGATTTTAAACTTGTATTGAAATTGGTTTTAGAGTCTGAAGGTTCCAGGTTTGACTCCAACCCAGATTTAGAACCCATAAGAGTCTTCAAATCTGGACTGGTTTTGCTTGCTTTGATTTCAGTTGCATTTTTAGTATCAAGACAGTCTCTGGAACCCGTCCCAGACTTACAATTGGGTCCGACTTTGGAATTAGACCCAGTTTTGGAGTCTAAGCTGTCCTTTGATCCCCAACTGGTTTTGAAAGCAGAACCACTTTTAGAATCCAGACTATCATTAGACCCCATGACAGCTTTAGAGTTGGGACCATCTTTAGAATCAGAGCCAGTTTTTGAATCCAGACTGACCTTTGTCACCGTCGTAGCTTTAGAATTTGAACTTGATTTGTATCCAGAACCGATGCTTGAATCTTTACTATCAAGATTGTCCATGGACCGTGATGCATGACTATTTCTGGTCCCAAAAGCTTTTCTCTGTGTGGATGGGTTGGGACTTAGAGAATTGGATTGAGGGGTCTTGCTACTGAGCAGTGTCATTTCAGTCCTCTGATTTATCAATTTTGAACTTTTTGAGTTGTGTCCAGTCCGCTCATTTGACTTTGTGCTAGCTGGGTCTGATGATTTTTGGATTTTGGTTGAGATCGTTGGGGTTCGATTGGCCGGTTTTGGACTGATAACGTTTGAATGTCTTTCTGATTCTGAACGCTCAGACTTACGGGAAGGTGAAGTGTTTTTGGTGACTGTGTCTTGAGGAAGATTTCTTTCCCATCATCTTCTTTTCTGTTTGTTTCCATTTTTAGGATAACTGCTATTTTATTTGTTGTCTTTGTTTTCAGTTCAGTTGTCGGTGCAATATGTTGTTTGGGGTTTGAGGCACTTGCAGATTTTGTTTGTTCCACATGTTGGGGTTTTGGTCTTGCCACCGTATTGCTATGCATGTGCATCTTGGGGCTGAGTGTTGGAGTGTGTTTTGTGTTTGGGGATTTCAGTCTTCGCTCACCTCTGCTGTTCACTGCTGACATTTTGCTTTTTTGCCGCGATGGATCATCTTTGGTTGTCAGGCTGCCTGCTGACTTGCCAGTTTCTGTGGTAGCCATGTTTGCCCCCGGTTTCCCAGCTCCTTTATTCCCATCATCCCTTTTGTTCCCTCCATGCAGTTTTGAGGTCTCTGTGGACGGGCGGGGGTTTCTTGGTGAAGAAAGGTTGAGGCTGAGGTTGAAGTTAGGCTCTACACACAAGTTGGTGTTAAGCTCTGTGTTGCCGAGGGCATCCATATGCCCCGCCTCCCCTGGAATTGGGCATTCTGACTGGACAAAATCCTTCTCACATTGAGACGCATTTGGGGCAGTTTCCATGGTGATCGTTTCAGAATTTTGTTTGTATAATTTGGCAATCGAAGGTCAGCACCTGATTGGACAGATGGAGAAACTAATCAATGCATGTCAACAAGTTAATAACAATATCCTATTTATCACACTGGTAAACTCGATGAATGCTAACAGGCTCACAACGACAACCTGCTTTAACATTGAAAACATTTATAAAAATTATGTTATGTACAAAATGTTTTCAACAATTTTGGGCAGCGGTAGCTCAGTCTATAGGTCTCTGTTTTTCTTGTACTACCAAAACTCCCCCTCTGATCTAAACACCTATCTCTCCAGTTACCAAATTAGCTCTTTGGAACTGCAGAGGTGTCCTTGAGCAAGGTACTGAACCCCCAACTGCTCCCAGGGTGCTGTTACATGGCTGCCCATCACTTCACATTTGCATGTCTACAAGCGTTTTTGGTGTGTGTGGTTGTATTTCGGGCTCATATACGTAAAAGAATTATTTCTTCTTCTTCTTCTTCTTCTTGACATAAAGAAAATGTTGCACCTTTGTATACATTCTCCTGGCTGCTTAATATCAACTCAATTAGTGTCGATTTTGTTTTTTCCTGCAGCTGTTTTCTGTCAAACAGACGAATCCTCTCGGGATCAGATTTGACTCGCTTGCTTTTCCCTTGCTGCGCCCGATGCAGCCACAAAATGTCAGTAATCTGCCTCTTTACTGATATGAATCAAGGGTATAACTATACAGCACATATTGTAAAGCCCTTTGACACACAATTGTGATTTTGGGGTACACAAATTAACTGATTTGACTTAATGAACACATGAATAAAAAACAAAATCTTTCCAACAAACAACAATGGAAATAAAGTGATGACACAGCTGGAAATACTATTAATTACCAAAGACATGCTACATCATTATATCATAGCAAAGCTTTAGTCATTTAGTTAATAATGGGAATGTAATAATAAAATCCAAGAGGAAAACTACAGTAATGTCTTTTTGGTACATGCCACTAATCAGCATTAACTCAGCCCTCCTCCCCTCAGTCTCTACATACCTATTCAAGGTCCACAGACACCAGCAACGGGCAACATATTTGAGGTCGACGGTGGAAATCCCATCGTGTTGTCTAATGACAGTCTGCCAAGTTAGAGAAGAAAGCTTCAGCTGCTCTCTCGCTCTACCAGCAGATGCATTTATGAATAAATAAAAGGAGGGAGGAGATCAACATCATCATGTGTTCCCTCCTTTTTCATCTGTGGATTGCCAAACTCATTAAAAATTATCGAGAGGGAGGAAAAGAAAAACGTAACTCTATATGTAACAGCGACATCTAGTGGTTTATCAATTGGTACTGCAGTCTATTTTTTAAATTATGGAGAGTCGTCTAGAGCCTACCCTCCCCAACAAAATTGAAGCTTGTGCCTCCAGTTTGTTTGCTGCCATGTCTATAGACGTTTCATATCTGGCAACCTGGAGCATCGACCAGTTTGTGTTTTCTGTGTGATCCGGTCTGGTCTGGTCCAGAAGATGAATTTCCAGGAGAAACATGCCGACTGTAGTGTTGTTGTCAAGAAACTTGTATTCCTCTGATGACAAGGCATGACTGGATTTCTGATACAGTATTGTTTGACATATTGTTCCTTTAAAACTGACTTTTAGCAATCTCACTGGTTCATAGCAAAGGTGATGAAATGGCACCTTGTGACTCTTCACAGAGTCCACGGCTCACCTTTTACAGTCAGTCGAGGATTTCATCATTTAAGATAAGAAAGGTGAAATGATTGCTTTTATTAGTACTTGGTTGGCTGATGACTGGAGGCTTTACTTTGTATCTTTATTACAGCTGTAAATCAGCCATGATTTATGGATCCACATGAATCCACAGATGAAGAACAGAAGCAGCTGATCTGGTTCATTCGTGTCCTTCTGGATTCACACTTACAACAAAGAACATGTTTGATGACTTATTTTACATCTGAAGCTTTGAATGTTGCTTTGACTCGGGATGATATTCTATTTGAGTTTAACAGCAATTTAAATATTTTATGAGTTTGATAACTGCTGATTGTCAGTCGACTGTTTAAAGTTCAGATTCAGAGCACAGCTCCTGTTCCTGGAATGAATCAGCTCTTGATAAGCCCTCCCTGACGAAGTGACACTCAGACAGTCGTCGACACTGAGAGGTGAAATGGCGCAGAAAGGAGTTCAGCTGGACCGGGAGACCTTCTGTTGTCCAATCTGTCTGGATCTACTGACAGATCCAGTGGCTACTCCCTGTGGACACAGCTACTGCATGGACTGTATTAAAACCCACTGGGATCAAGAGGATGTGAAGAGAATCTACAGCTGTCCTCAGTGTCGACAGACCTTCGAACCGAGGCCTGTCCTACGGAGAAACACCATGTTAGCAGAGTTAGTGGAGGAACTGAAGAAGACTGGACTCCAAGCTGCTCCTGCTGATCACTGCTATGCTGGACCTGAAGATGTGGCCTGTGATTTCTGCACTGGGAGGAAGTTGAAAGCCTTCAAGTCCTGTCTGGTCTGTCTGGCTTCGTACTGTGAGCAACATCTCCAGCCTCACTTTGAATCTACGAATTTTAAAAAACACAAACTTGTTGAAGCCTCTGCTAAGCTTCAGGACAACATCTGCTCCCGTCATGATGAGGTGATGGAGATTTACTGCCGTACTGATCAGCAGTGTATCTGTTATCTCTGCTCTGTGGAGGAACATAAAGGCCACGACACAGTGTCAGCTGCAGCAGAAAGGACTGAGAGGCAGAAGAAAGCTCAGCAAAAGTCGACAAAACATCCAGCAGAGAATCCAGGACAGAGAGAAAGATGTGAAGGAGCTCCAACAGGAGGTGGAGGCTATCAGTGGCTCTGTTGATAATCCAGTGGAGGACAGTGAGAAGATCTTCACTGAGCTGATCCGTCTCATGGAGAAAGGAAGGTCTGATGTGAAGCAGCAGGTCAGATCCCAGCAGGAAACTGAAGTGAGTCGAGTCAAAGAGCTTCAGGAGAAGCTGGAGCAGGAGATCTCTGAGCTGAAGAGGAAAGACGTTGAGCTGGAGCAGCTCTCACACACAGAGGACCAGAACCAGTTTCTACACAACTACCCCTCACTGTCACGACTCAGCCAATCTACAGACTCATCCAGCATCAATATCCGTCCTCTGAGGTACTTTGAGGATGTGACAGCTGCTGTGTCAGAGCTCAGAGATATACTACAGGACGTTTTGAGGGACCAACAGACAAACATCTCACTGATAGACACTGAAGTCCATGTTTCACTGTCAGGACCAGAACCAGAGCCCAAGACCAGAGCTGAGTTCTTAAAATATTCACGTGAACTCACACTGGATCCAAACACAGCACACACAAAGCTGTTATTATCTGAGAGGAACCGAAAAGTGACAAGAATGAAACAACATCAGTCTTATTCTAGTCACCCAGACAGATTCACTGGATGGGCTCAGGTCCTGAGTAGAGAGAGTCTGACTGGACGTTGTTACTGGGAGGTGGAGTGGAGAGGGAGAGGAGTTAATGTAGCAGTCACATACAAGAATATCAGCAGAGCAGGGAGCTCATATGAATGTGGATTTGGATTCAATGACAAATCTTGGATGTTACGTTGTGACACAAACAGTTATTTTCTCACTCACTTTTATTTCAACAGTGTCAGCACTCCCGTCTCAGGTCCTCAGGTCCTCCAGAGTTGGAGTGTACCTGGATCACAGTGCAGGTATTCTGTCCTTCTACAGCGTCTCTGAAACCATGACTCTCCTCCACAGAGTCCAGACCACGTTCACTCAGCCTCTCTATGCTGGACTTTATCTTCCGTATTATGATTCCCCTGCTGAGTTGTGTAAAGTGAAATAGACAGAAGTCATTTAAGGGTTAAACTCTGTTATTTTGTCTTCATGTTTGTTGCTGACAGCTGATTGTTGTGGCATTTCTTCACCTGTCAATCAAACACTGTGGGCGGTACTTTGCACTCTTCTCATTGGTTGTTGTGTAAATGTTGCACTGCTCATGATGACTTTAGTTTGTCCTGAAATGTAAACGTCTGTGTTCTTTAAACGTTGGCTGAACGTTTGTATGTTGTTGTTTCTCTTCCACTGCATGAGTCTGAAGATATTCTGTTCTCAGCACTTTGGAAAGAAATCTTTAATCACATTTACATTGATTTGTTTGGCAGACCAAATGTTTTTCTTGTCGTCTGCATTAAGATATCAGTAAGGTACTGTACATAATTCAACAGTGAATTTCTGTCAAATAACAGCTTTTCTGTTTAGATATTCTTTGTAAATTTACAATAAGTAAATCAAAGAAAAGTTATTTAAATGAACAGTTTGTTAAATCTTATTACAAATGTGTCAACAGAGGTAATCTGTCAATAAACGTTCTTATCCTGTACATGTATAAATTTAGTATAATCATTAAAGAAATTAGTATTTGTTCATATTTGTTTACGTTATATATTTTCAGGAAGTGACAATGTGAAGATAGCGCAGTAATATTTTTAGTGATGAGTCAGGTGTGCTGTCATCATGATGATTTGAGCTCATTCTAAATGTCTAGTCGACCAATCAGATCGCTCAGTAGGATCTACTTGTTGTACAAATATCTTCATTTAACGGTAGTCAACTTAGCTTAATGTTGCTGTTAATTTGACATCAGAATGCTACTATTCATAATAAAGTAACCAAATACAAAATAAGCTGTTTTCTCTCCCAGCAAAGTAGCATGTATTTGAAAATGACTAAAATCAAGACATTAGCTGTAGTTGATGCTCAGCATGAACACCTGATGGTAACAGAAACTAGCAGCTTTTAACTGCTCCACACGGTGTTTTTCACTGCCGAGTGCCTCAGGGCTCAATACTAGGTCCAATTCTGTTCTCCATTTATATGCTCCCTGTAGGCCACATTATTCATCTTTACGCAGACGATACCCAGCTCTATCTAAGCTGTGACCCGTCTAATCACTTCTGAATGCAGACAACTTTCAAAACTGCCCACAAAAGTTCCAGCAGCTAAACGCTGATAAGACAGAGTCATTGGTCTTTGGTCAAGATTCTGAAAGTAATCAAATCTCAAACAGTCGTTGCTCTCAGTTCTTTTCCATAACTCAGCATTGCAGAAACCTCAGTGTCATTTTTGATCAAAAGCTCAGCTCAGACAAACATGTTAGTTCAATGGTTCAGTCCTGTTTTTGTCACGTGACAAACATTTCAATGATCAGCTCATTTCTGTCTGCTAACAATCTCATAATTGTCCTTCGTGGATTGAGAACCAGACGGCTACATTACTGTAACTCGTTGCTCTCTGGCATCATTTTAAAAAATCCTTCAATCTCGAACTCATGCAAAACTCTGCTGCAACGAAACATGGTCACATCACACCTATTCTGGCTTCCTTACTCTGACTACCAGTTAACCACAGAGTTGATTTTAACATTTTACTGATGACTTAAAGTCCTGTGAGCCCTCGCCCCGAGTTATTCAGCTAAACCTTTAGTGCCCTATGTCCTCTCTCTGTCCTTGAGATCCTCAGGTGTGTCAGTCCTGGTTGTTCTTGTCCAGATTTAAACACAGAGGTGACACAGACTTCGCAGTTCAGCCTCTGAGAATGTGGACTGACCTGCTCGACAAGATCAGGGCTGCAAACTATGTGTCAACTTTTAAAAACACACTCCTATAAAAGAGCCCTTAGTTCGACCTCTTCATGATCTGTCACATTTTTCTCTAATTTTTGTTCAAATGTTGCTTTTGACTTGTTGTTTTTGTTGTTATTGTGGTTTGTTTTATTGTCTTCTGCTTCATTATCACTGTGTGTTTAAAGGTGTTATATGAATAAAAGCTTCAATGGAAAAGAGGAAACAAAGTTCAGATTCAGGGCGACGCTCCTCTTCCTGGAATGAGTCGGCTCTTGATAAGCCCTCCCTCTTCGTCCTGCTCTCACACACAGCCAGCTCCACTCTGCTCATGAGTTCCATTGTTTCCTCCCCCTCAGATCTCCAGTTTGAAGATGGGTGGAACCAACATTTTCACTGCAGAGACACATATTGTTTGGATCAGAGCTCAAACTAGTTTCATTTCTGACAGTCGTCGACACTGAAAGGTGAAATGGCGCAGAAAGGAGTTCAGCTGTACCGGGAAACCTTCTCTTGTTCGATCTGTCTGGATCTACTGAAGGATCCGGTGACTACTTCCTGTGGACACAGCTACTGCATGAGCTGTATTAAAACCCACTGGGATCAAGAGGATGTGAAGGGAATCCACAGCTGTCCTCAGTGTCGACAGACCTTCACACCGAGGCCTGTCCTACAGAGAAACACCATATTAGCAGAGTTAGTGGAGGAACTGAAGAAGACTGGACTCCAAGCTGCTCCTGCTGATCACTGCTATGCTGGACCTGAAGATGTGGCCTGTGATGTCTGCACTGGGAGGAAGTTGAAAGCCTTCAAGTCCTGTCTGGTCTGTCTGGCTTCGTACTGTGAGCAACATCTCCAGCCTCACTATGAATCTACGACTTTTAAAAAACACAAACTTGTTGAAGCCTCTGCTAAGCTTCAGGACACCATCTGCTCCCGTCATGATGAGGTGATGAAGATTTTCTGCCGCACTGATCAGCAGTGTATCTGCATCGTCTGCTCTATGGATGAACATAAAGGCCACGACACAGTGTCAGCTGCTACAGAGAGGACTGAGAGGCAGAGAGAGCTCGAGGTGAGTCGACAAAACATCCAGCAGAGAATCCAGGACAGAGAGAAAGATGTGAAGGAGCTCCAACAGGAGGTGGAGGCTATCAATGGCTCTGCTGATAAAGCAGTGGAGGACAGTGAGAAGATCTTCACTGAGCTGATCCGTCTCATGGAGAAAAGAAGGTCTGATGTGAAGCAGCAGGTCAGATCCCAGCAGGAAACTGAAGTGAGTCGAGTCAAAGAGCTTCAGGAGAAGCTGGAGCAGGAGATCACTGAGCTGAAGAGGAAAGATGCTGAGCTGATGAAGCTCTCACAAACAGAGGACCACAACCAGTTTCTACACAACTACCCCTCACTGTCACGACTCAGCCAATCTACAGACTCATCCAGCATCAATATCCGTCCTCTGAGGTACTTTGAGGATGTGACAGCTGCTGTGTCAGAGCTCAGAGATAAACTACAGGACGTTCTGAGGCACCAACGGACCAACATCTCACTGACAGACACTGAAGTCCATGTTTCACTGTCAGGACCAGAACCAGAGCCCAAGACCAGAGCTGAGTTCTTAAAATATTCACGTGAACTCACACTGGATCCAAACACAGCACACACAAAGCTGTTATTATCTGAGGGGAACAGAAAAGTGACATATACAGGTCAACATCAGTCTTATTCTAGTCACCCAGACAGATTCACTGTATGGGCTCAGGTCCTGAGTAGAGAGAGTCTGACTGGACGTTGTTACTGGGAGGTGGAGTGGAGAGGTTATGGAGTTGGTGTAGCAGTCACATACAAGAATATCAGCAGAGCAGGGTAGCTCACATGAATGTAGATTTGGATTCAATGACAAATCTTGGAGGTTACGTTGTTACACAAACAGTTATTACTTTTATTACAACAGTGTCCGCACTCCCGTCTCAGGTCCTCAGGTCCTCCAGAGTTGGAGTGTACCTGGATCACAGTGCAGGTATTCTGTCCTTCTACAGAGTCTCTGAAACCATGACTCTCCTCCACAGAGTCCAGACCACGTTCACTCAGCCTCTCTATGCTGGACTTTATCTTCCGTATTATGATTCCCCTGCTGAGTTGTGTATAGTGAAATAGACAGAAGTCATTGAAGGGTTAAACTCTGTTATTTTGTCTTCATGTTTGTTGCTGACAGCTGATTGTTGTGGCATTTCTTCACCTGTCAATCAAACACTGTGGGCGGTACTTTGCCCTCTTCTCATTGGTGGTTGTGTAAATGTTTGAGTTTCTTCAGGTGGAGCTCCTTCCTGTGTCTGTTCAGCCATGGAGGCTCTCACTGCTCATGATGACTTTAGTTTGTCCTGAAATGTAAACCGTCTGTGTTCTTTAAACGTTGGCTGAACGTTTGTATGTTGTTGTTTCTCTTCCACTGCATGAGTCTGAAGATATTCTGTTCTCAGCACTTTGGAAAGAAATCTTTAATCACATTTACATTGATTTGTTTGGCAGACCAAATGTTGTTTTTCTATCGACGTACAAATGAGGAAGTCTGATTTCTTCTCAGACTGTAAAGATCTTGATCATAATCAATGAGGAGATGATTCATTCTTTTCCTGTGTATATGTGAGATTCTGATTTCTGTCACTTGTTGCTTTTTGTGAAACAATATTTAGTTTGTGCTGATTTAGTATTGATCAGTCTTTAGAGATATATTGACTAAACTTGTGCTAAGATTTTTACAAATGAAAAACTTCACTGTTGCTTGTAAAGTTGGAAACATTCCTCGGCTCATTGTGGTTTAATTCCCTCTAGAAAGTTTTATGAAAGTTCCGAAGCGTACATCAACAGTAAATCTTTTCTAACTTGAGATTACACATGATGAGATGTGTGTGTGCGTGTGTGTGTGTGTGTGTGTGTGTGTGTGTGTGTGTGTGTGGGTGGAGCAGCATTCTTAGAGTTCAGCAGAATCAAGCGCCTCACTAGTCAGGAGGAGAATGCCATAGCCCTGCGCTGACAGGAGGTTACAGATATGACTGACGATCAGCACTGGTTCCCATAGTTGGGGCTGACATTGCGAGACCGCAAGATTTTCAGAAATGAAATAAAATGTAAAATATTTCAGAAATAACATATTTTAGCCTGTAACAAAAAAAATAGTTTTAAAACAAAGCATTTCAATTTTCTTTGCCTCTTCTGACCCCCGATGTGTTTACCAGAGATTAACAACATTAGCAGCAACAACAACATTAGGTAAGAGTCTATTAGCATCGTGCTAAACAATACGACATGGAACAAGGACAGATCATCTGACGTCCGGGGATAGTGGGGGTCGGAAATCACTGACTATTTTTCCATTGGTAATGATGCTAATGATGCTAATGCTAATTTTAAAAATGTTATCTTCTCCTACAAATAATGATGAATGAATGAATGAATGATGTTTTTGTGGAGCATTTTAATTTATATTGCTCAAAATATTGCTAAAAAGACATTTAACATTTTTTATAATGTTTAAATAATAACTCAGTCGGCTTTCATTATGTTGATGAACTGTAATACAGAGGTGTGTTTGTCTGCATGACATTTAGCCTCATTTATTCACTGCCGGTTACCTGGATACTAAAGCTGTCTGTCACTGCCACCTGAGGGGTGTGTGTGTGTGTGTGTGTGTGTGTGTGTGTGTGTGTGTGTGTGTGTCCTCATCAAAAAACACAAAACACTGTTTCATAAATGAAACACTGTTTTGAGGTTGATGTCCTTGAATGTTTCTCTGAAAATAAAAGTCTTTTATAGAACATAGATTATCTGAATTTGGGAGCTTTTGTATCCACGAAAAACGTCATCAATAAATAATTAATAGTCAATTAAATAATGTGACTTTGTAATCAGATCACATTTTGTGGACCATTAAATCTTTTTTAGGGAGCGTAGCAACAAGAAAACAGGTTTTAAAAAAAAGGTGCAGTGTGTAGGATTTAGTGGCATCTAGTGGTGAAGTTGTAGATTGCAACCAACTGAATACTCTCCCACTCACAGCAGGAAGTGTAAACTACAGTTGCTGTGTGAGAACGAGATGTGAGATTTGATGTAATTATTGACACCAGTCAAAATGTCTGCTAATGTTCGCCAACCACTGACTTCTGGAAAACAAAGGCACAGTTCATCTTTTAATTTAACATGATTAACAAGAATAGTTTCAAGAAAAACGCCAACAGTGTGGATGCTAACGGTAGAAACCTGTCAAACAGAGCCGATTCCATTTGTTGAGCTCACTTCTGGTGTCTAGCTCGTCAGGTACCTACATTCACAGCTGTGACGCTGCTGGACATTTGGACGAGGACGCTGGAGAATGAGCTTTAGAAAAGAGGTTTTTTGCACAGTTTTCTTGACGTGACAAACCACCAGAAACTTCTCCAAAGTTCTGCCACCATGTGACAAACTGAGACTGAAAGCAGATTAGTGACGTAACTGAAGCCTCTGCACATTTAAGAAAGAAATAGTTTGGACTCTTGACTCTGTCTCTGCTTGCCAACCACACCCCCTTCACTTCTCATCCAATAGGATGCTTCGACAGTGATGCTACCTGACAACAACAGCTGACTGGGTATTGTCCTGTAAGTGTGTTTGTACTTACGCCACAGTCAGCCTCGTTATTTGGTCGATGGACGTGCAACGCGGCGGACAGGACGAGGAGCAGCTCTCTCTGCTGTGTTCTTCTTATTAAGGAAAACCTGATCAAATATCACACACACACACACACACACACATATATATATATATATACACATACCTACATACAAACAGCAGATTGAAGATAACCAGCCGTTGTTTGGACGTCTGCCTGCTGAGACGCAGCATGTGGGAGGAGAACTTCGATACAGAGCAGTAAGTCACCTCTCCGAAACACCAAGAACATTTTTATCTGATGTTCGAGCAGATCATTGAGTATTTGTCAGGTTGTAATCCCTCTGTGGTAACTATATTCAGCTGTACTCGAGTATTTGTTCCAGTTGGCACCCCAAGCCTGACAGCTTCCTCCTCCATAACACTGTGGCTAACCGAGCTAACTAACATGAGCTAACAGCAGCTACAGCTGTCAGCAGTTTACTTCACTGTCCATCATAAACTCTGTAAATCACAGAGAGCTGAGGCGGAGCAGCCGGAGGACATCAGAGGGAAAACCAGGAAACATTTTGTGACTTGTTTAGGAGGATTTAGAAAGTCTTTATTTCTTAAAGAGAACCAACAAGTAAACACAACGCGGTTAGCTTAGCACTTTGATTCACCCTGGAGTCGATTCTTGATACTTGCTTGTTGGAAGACGGCTCGGAGGAGGAACTTGAAAGGGGATATGTAAGTAAATATGCTTTATGCTGGTCCCCATTGATTAGACCTTTAGCAGCTCTTTCCAGTTGTTTTTATGGAGACAGTTGAGATTCGTGTGGTACTTTTCTGAAGTGATGAACAACATTTAATATAAACAACTGAAGTTAAAATCTGCTACTTACTGGATGCAATATGAAAACTCACAGTTATGGGTTAGCTAGTTAGCCTAGCATTTAGATGAACTATAACAGCTAGGTTAGCTAGGTTAACGAGCCAGCCAAATGGTCTATGTGTCATTGTTGTGATTTACTTGTTAATGTTTTACCAGAATTAAGAGTCGCTAACAAGCGCTCCCACCTCAGAGAACTGTTTGTCCGCTCTTTGTTTCGATCTGCTGGTATCTCTGAGTACATTCTACTAAAAGAACACAGTTTTTGCGGCTAGTATAAAGTGTGTGTGTTTCTGTGTGTCTACATGTCGACCAGTGAGGTTGGCGGTAAGCTGGACTACTCGCCGGTGTCCTGGCGGGAGTATTTCGACCAGATGGAGGATGTGAACGTGGGACTGGCCGACAGCAGGGACGTGTTCAGGATTTATAAAGCAGGAAATGATGGGCCGCTGCTGGTTCTGCTGCATGGAGGAGGACACTCGGCTCTGTCCTGGGCCGTTTTCACTGTGAGTATCTGTGCAGTTGGTGGTTTACTGGCTGAGTGATTGGTTGACTGATTGACGGTGACTAGATACTGAATATCAGCAGCATGTCTTGATGTTTTTCTGCGTTGCAGACAGCCATCGCCAGCAGAGTGACCTGCAGGGTACTCGCAATGGACCTCAGAGGTCACGGTGAGGTTTTGGTTATCTCTTGGGTAAGCTTTGCCTCCCAAGAGCCAACTTCAGGTGAAATACAGATTCAGTTACAAAGACGTTGGGTCGCTGAGACCGTGGATTATGTTTGACCTGGTCTGGCTCAATGGTTCTGAATCCAGTCAAATAAATGAGGACAGTCTTCCTGCTTTGTTATACTGAGAATTTGTTCTCTCTTTAAAAGGTGCCACCCTGGTTCGCCAATCAGATGACTTCTCAACTCAAACAATGTCCAGGTAATGCCACAATCCTTTAACACCAACCAAAAGAGGGTAGTTCTCAAGAAACACACCTGTTCTCTTAGTACTAGAAAAGATCTGCTGCGATCATTGTTTGCTCCACCTCCCTCAGCGATGTAGCCAATGTGATTCGAGCCTGCTACGGTGAGACGCCTCCCCCCATTGTCCTGATTGGCCATGGCGTTGGTGGGGCGATCGCAGTGCATACAGCCAGCAACATGCTGCTACCGACCACTGTGGGCCTGGTGGCCATAGATGTCGTGGAAGGTAAGGGTGTGGTCGTAGATTTTATAATTGTGATATGTTTATGTTCACAAACACTTCACTGGTCTTCTTCATCTCCTGTAGGCAGTGCAATGGAGGCACTCCACAGCATACAGAACTTCCTGAAGGGGAGACCCAAGTCCTTCAAGTCCATGGACCACGCTATAGAGTGGAGGTGCGCTTTTGAGGTCCAATATACACTTTCAAGGGTCCTGACACAGTTAGCCACATGCGTCTCCCTTGGCGAGATTACAACATGTAACTCAGGGTCAACTCCACTTCCATCCAATTTAACGACTCACTGCACTTGCATTGAATAAAATGGTCTTTTTTTCCTCTTTGTTCAGCGTCAAGAGTGGACAAATCAGGAACCTGGAATCTGCCAGAGTCTCAATGGTTGGTCAGATCAAAAGGTAGGGTTGTAATTTATCAGTGTTATTAATTATGCCTTGTAAGTCAACCTAAGTTCAAACACATTAGATTATTGACTGACATCGACATGAGTTTGGTAAACTTAACTTGCTATGACGTGCGTCAGATGCGAGGTGGAGGAGGCCGACACTCTGGAGCAGGCCAGCCCAGTGACGGACGTGGTCGTTGAGTGCAACGAAGAGTTCTACGATCAGAGTTACGTCAATGACAAAGAAAACGCTGCCTCAGAGGTGAGCCTCGGCGAAGGCCAGGTAAGAAAACGACCACACAGAAACACTGATGGTAAAGTAACATTTCAATGACTTGCATTCATTACCAAGTATCCTACTTCACCGTCATTAATCCTTGACATCAACCTGTGTGCGTAATGTTTGTTTTATGCTTTCAAAGGTTATACTCTTAGCAAACTCTTTAGCAAAGTATGTGTTGTGACACTTTAGGCCAATCCATCCATTGACTTACATTCAACATGGAACCCAAACTATACATGAAAACAGCAAACACAGATACACATAAACGCATCATTTATACTTGCAAAGACATCATTGACTTGCATTAATCCTGTGCTTTCCAGAGTGTGTATAAGTGGCGTATAGACCTGTCAAAGTCAGAAAAGTATTGGGACGGCTGGTTTAGAGGAACCTCCAACCTCTTTCTGGCTTGCAACCTGCCCAAACTCCTGCTCTTGGCCGGTGGGTATTTCAAAAAAGCTGGTGTAAGATATGAAGTATTCAAGTGTGCAAGTATTCATTTAGTTATTTGCCTCACGGTGGAATAATTTTCCATTTCCAGGAATTGACAGGCTGGACAGAGATCTGACAATCGGCCAAATGCAAGGTGAGCTGCTGATTCAACGCGCGCGGTCGTGGTTGTGAACTAATAACACAACGCACACATGTACAGGATCTGAACAAACTCAGTTTGGAAGGAAATATCCGGGTCTGGATCTCTGAACACATCACACCTTACACGGCACAGTAATCTATCCGTTATTATTCTTAAAATATAATAACATGAAGCTGATAACACACGGTATGTTGTGTCATGATGGAGCTGATGGGAAATGTAGTCTCGTAGAAACAAAATGCCACATGTAGAGAAACGCTGTGATATTGGGAATAACTGACATTTTCACACTGTGTTTGTACGCTGACTGTGAGGGAAAAGGTGAAGGACGCGCTCGGTGCTGCAGAGACGTCTCAAGAGACACACATTCAGATGTACACACTCAGATATACACAGAGACACACACCTCGAGGCTCCTCTCCAGAGACAGCTGGTCCTGTCAGTCAACAACCACGCTGGAAGTGACAGCCCAAGATCTGTGTGTGTGTGTGAGGCAGACAGTTCAGTGTGTGTACCTGTTTTTGCTGCTTGTCCTCAGGTAAATTCATGATGCAGGTGCTGCCCCCCTGTGGCCATGCAGTGCAAGAAGACAAACCAGACAAAGTAAGAAAGCTGTTCACGTCACATCAGTGGTGGAATGTACTCGATGTACTTCACCTGAGTATTTCCATTTTGTGTGAGCTTGTCCTCCGTTTCACATTTTCACTGCGTTCTCTGCTGTTTGCAGGTGGCTGAAGCTGTGGCCGCCTTCCTGCTGAGACACAAATTTGCCGAAGCCAGAAGAGAAACAAGGAGGTAAAACAGTCGACTGCCTTTTTCTTTTTTTACAAAATATACACCTGCATGTCGGGATAATGTTCTGCATTCTCTCTCCAGCTCCAACTCCTTCACACGATGAGGTCCGCAGGTAAGATTTTAACACCCAGACAGTGACGGAGACAATACTCTGATTATTTTCTTGATACATCCATTTATTCTATGTTACAGTCACGACTGTCCAACTCAAACAGAGTTCAAACTATGTTTTGTTTGTAAAATCTTAATTTGCTTTTTCAGGTTTTCTCTCAGACCAGCAAAAAGGAGCCGACTGCTTCCTCCAAGACCAGTACAGACCTCCACCTTCATCCTTTAATCAGAAGCTGCTCAAGTCTCTAGTGTAACCCGTGAAAGCTTAGACCGACTGTAACACCCAACAGTAGCTAATGAACCATTTGTGACCGACTGCCCAAACTTTACTGTATGCTGATGACCGCTGAGCTAACTGAGGCTGAAGGCTGGTAGCCCAGATCTAAGGGGTCCATTTCTGTCCATGAAACATTATGTAATAAAAATACTCAGGGTGACTAGAAGACGTTTGACTTACTCAGCCGTTATTTTCTACTTCTACTGGAATATAAGCCATATGAGGACGGTGAAATATATTCAGTTTCAGAACTTATGATGTTTTCATTGTCTGACACAAGTCAAACATGCTAAACACGTTAGCAATACGTGGACGTCCCAAGCACCTGGGCTATCAGTTTGTTCACTGCTGCTTTCCTCCTGCTAGATGTTAGCTCACTTCTAGTTCTTCGTACGACAGACGATACAAATTAATTTCCATTCTTGCATGTACCCGTTATTTAAAGCGTGTAGCGTTAGCATCCTTTCCGCAGTGTCATTAAATGAAAGTGCTGGTTCAGTGTGAAGTTCACTGTGTTTTGTCAACGCTACAGAAACATTAGGTAACCGTTAAAGCACGAGAAGGTTGTCTGACGTTGTCTGACTGTGGCCTAAGACAGATGATTAAGGTTAATATTAGACCACCGGAGTGAAAGCGGCGTGATACAAGTAGTTAAAAGGTCTCAGTGCTGATATTCTCTTTATCACGTAACTGCAAAACTAATTGCAGAGTTAGCATTGGCGACAATAAACCAGCCTGGAACAAAGACAAAGTTTATGCTGCCTCCAGAAACTTAGGAAACATCACAATGTGGTTGCGTTGTCGTAACGACGACACCGAGTCGACAACAAATAACGAACAAATTTCCAATATTTCTCCTCATGTCACAAGAAGAGACACAAACACGAGCCTGGAATAAAAACAAAAACTTGCAATAAAATTTTATTTAAATTCTGTCCTGGATCAGAACACGTGCAACAACTGAAACACAGAAACAACATGGCGTCACGGCACCTTTGTATTTACACGAGTGTATGTGGGTACTGCTTGTGTTTGCGTGCACAGGACAACCACACAGACGCTCGTTAAAACAATATCGTAGAAACACACACACACACACACACACAAAACACCATTTCACACCCTGTCGTCGTGGTAGCAGAGGGGTTAATATGGCTACAAACGCATCGGATCGTCTAAATTTTCCACGTCTCCCTGGAAGGATCTGAAATTTCTTATTTGTTGTTTCACTGATTTCTTTGCCGTTGATGCCCTCCTCTATAGCGGTGATGAAACGCTAACTGAACACTAGCAGAAAAGCTGAAATGTATTTAAAATCCACCCACAAGCAGAGATTAAAAAGTATAATCCGGGTGGGATTACGTGGCTCAGGAGTCACCTACTTAAGCGAGGAGATCGGAAACTACAAAACAAATGGCAATATATGCAAAATATATGGCAGTCTACAGAAACACATAATGTGTAGTTTAATGTAGACATTTTTCTAGATCCTCTCAAAAAACAATCCCATACATACAACAGCAACAAAAACTGACTGTGAAAAATCAGTAGAGCAACATAAAGCGTCGCACAGAGTGAGAGATCGAAAACCTAAATAAAACAGAGAGAAGAGAAAACCACAAAAGTATAAAGTCAAAGGAGAGACTCGTCCAGAACCTTCCAGAGAAACAGAACTAAAGTGCATCAACAAAAACAAGCCAAACAACCGATCAAACCACGGCAAGAAGCAGACGTCATTACTGGCAGTGACACGAGGTCCCGTTTTTAACGCGTTAGCTTACAAAAGAACTGAAAAAAAAAGATCCGTAATTATAACAATTAACAGTCACAGTTACGTTAACGCTTCGTAACACAAAATAAGAAACTTTTTTTTGATTGTGATAAACGTTTCCGTAACGATGGTAGAAGTAGACCTCCATTCATTACTGGGTGTTACACTAAAGCTTCCCAATTAGTGACTGTGTACTGTCCGTAATAGTGCGGATACGCAAGTTTTGGCACCAAAACCAAAGCAATATTCATTTTTTAACTAAATATAACTAAACTAAACTCCAACTCGAGCAGCCTTACGAAACATCGACTAAAACTGGAAAACTTCGATTCAAATCAGACATTCAATGCCAACCTTGTATTTCCGCAGACACATTTCGGATGCTAACAAAATAGAATTTGAGACTTGATATCAAAACTAAGAGGAGGAGGGACCAACATGCCAAAGCAGCCTCAGTCTCTAAGACAAAAACAAGAGAAATGGATTCAGACGGTTGAATCAGTTCACTGTCACTACGGTGGCAACAGTCACATAAAAAAAAATATAAAGAAAAACAGCATGAAGCAGTGCAAATGTGAAAACATGATATTCAATGAAATTCCTTGAAAATAAAGCTTATAACACAGAGGAAGTGACTTTAATTAAAACATCATTCACTGAAAATTGGCCAAGACAAAAGGCATCATCTTTCATGATTTCATATATTACAGCAAATACGCTCTCCACCACTTTACAGGTGTTTAAATTAACTGGTTTGTTATATAAAGGGTAACTGACTGATATTGAAGTGTGAGTAGAGAGGAAAGATCAGGAGGGAACTTTAAAAATGCTCAAAGTCTTCCAGTTTTCTGAGTCTGAGAGAAAATGAACTCATTGGTAGGACCGGAAACCAACAGAAGTACTGCTTCTTACACTTTCCCTCCCTATAGATCGAGATGAATGGCAAATCTCATCAGGTTCCCTGACGGTTCTTCTTTATTTCAGAGGTGAGTTGGATGTTCACAGGTCCTGGAAATGACTTCCATCTGACAAATACTACTATGTAAACTCAAGGCCTTAAAAGGTCTTGGTACCAAATTCTGTTTCAGAAGGCAAATGTTGGAATTTCCAAGACATTCTTTAACTTTAAGCAACTTGACTTCACTTGAAACACTACTGTGTTGGTTCTCCAGCCTACCATCGGGCTCAAACCTCTCAGGTTCGGTTTTCATCGGGCTACATCAACAATCAAAGTCCTGAAGATTTACAGACAGAAATTTCAATAGTTTAGATTCATATCATCAAGGTCTTTATCGTTCTGTATGTATGTACAATTACACAAATAATCAACACTTAAATCTGGCCGATGAACACTCAATCACATTGAGGAATCACCGGGTCACGAAGGGAAGGAAATCAGTCTTTGCTGCTGGGTGTCTTCGTTACAAAAATAAACGTCTCCTCTGGTATCAAAATAGATGACAATCTTTATCTCTCTTAGTTTTCGGGAAGCTCGCTGTTGCTGTTGCGATGCCACGACGCCACCGCAGCAGCCCTACACAGTCTGCACACCAGTTTGGCAAACCGTCCGCGATGCCGCGTGACGCAGTGAATTTGTGGAATACGTGTTGTTTTTTTATATTTACATGCTCGACTTTTGAGCTGAACTACACTCACTAAAGCAAGGAAGGATTCTTTGCTAAACTCTGTCTCTAAACCTGTTGATCTATTTCTACAGCTCTGTAACTTGGGTACGTCTTTTTAGTGTTTCACAGCTTGTTTTGGTGGCGTGTAATTGAACAGTAATGGCAGCTAACACCCTGTGTGGTGTACAGACATGCAGGTTTGAAAAAACAAAAATAAAACGCTTCTTAGGTTTGCCAAAGTTCAGAGAAAAGATCCCTGACCAGCAAGTTACAAGATCTGATCCTTGATTGTCAGGGTTAAAGGTAAATGTGTTTTGAAAAAGGCAGCATGGGGGCCGTGGTTACGGACACGTGTGGTCAGGCAGACGGACGGACGGACAGTAAAACAACGAAACCAGGCAGCGCTATAGACAGGGTTCCTACATGGCATTTTAACTGAAAAACTGTTACAATTCAGGAGAGACGGCCACGATGGAAGACTGAAGAGGAAACTCCTCTATCTAAAGCTGGGCAGACACTATATGCGATAAACTAGATTTGTAAACCCGCAAATTGGCGACTCAACGTTTAAACGATCTGACTGTTGGAAGATTGGACGAATTTCTGGTCTAGCATTTCGTCCGACGTCCCAACATGGCTGCAGTTAAATCATTTGTTATAAAGATTTATTGGCATTGGCACTGGACAACCTGACTTAGCGTATTGTTTATGGTCACGGTGATCGCCACGGCAATCTTGGTACAGTCGCTGGTTCTAGACATGAGTCAATAAAAACATGCAGTGTCTGCCCAGCGTTACGGATGGTTTTAACTGTGTTACTATCACTACATAAAGAGGAAAACTCCTCCATCATGGCAGCACTAGTTTCATACCTTTTATTATCTGTTGTACTAAAATTCTACATTTTAACAACCTTTCCCTACCAGATAATATTCTGTACAGCCCTGCAAACAGTCAAGATCAACTGTCGTTGTCACCGACACACATAGGAACCCTGTTTGGAACCACAGCCGAGGACAGAAAGCATCCAAACCAAATACTGTCGGAGTATTGTAAAGATAAAAGGAGCCTACAATTATACAGACAGGCAAAAAGGGAGAAATTAAATACTGTGTGTAGTTGCTATTCAATACTGCAGTCAAACTGTAGCTGTAATACTGCCACCGTCATCGCAAAACACCAGAAAAATAAAAAGGAGAAACAAACTGAACAACTGAATCCTCTGCCCAGAGAAGCTGGTGTGTCCTTTCAAAATAAAAGTCTTCCTTTCCAAAATGAAAGTCAGTCGTCGCAGATCGAGAAACAGCGCCTGGCACGTTGGCAGGCAAATCAAAATTAAATCTTCATGAATCCAGACCAGGACAAGAGTCCCGTTGAGTTACGTTCAGTTGTCGTGCCTCTCTACCTGGAAAACCAGGTAACAGAGTATCCCACTAAAGGTCCAGAGACAAGAGCACTCCTTACTGAAGTAGAGCAGGTAGAAATATGCAGGTAAATCCAGATTCCTGGCCTGGATCGCTCTGATACTTAAAAAACAAAAAAAACACACACAACCCGTTTTTTGGAGTTCTCATGCATTTATCAAGATCCTCCAGATTTGCTGATGAAGGAGAACGTTGACCTTCGAAGAGCGTATCCTCATTTGGCAGCCGACTTTCTCGGGTTCGACCCTGTTTCACGCTTGTACCGAGGCGAGTTTGAGATCGCACTCATGTTTTCTGAGTGATGACACTCAGTTTGAATCTTGTCTGTCTTTCTAAAGTCAGGAGATGGATGGTGAGACACCAATGTTGGAAATGAGGGACTGGGTTTCTATTTGAACTACTTTCTGTCACCGTGGAAGTTTGTCAGCAGTAAACAACAGATGGGTCGGACCAGAAAGAAAGTTGGGTCGTCTATTTCTAGAAACACCGTGAACTGAGGCAAATGTGGGTTGATTAAGACATCTGCACGAAGCGACAACAGATAGGTAGACTGAGTTATATCCCAGTTTAACTGAGGAGAGCCAAGGGGAAGACCGAGGTCACATTAGTCCAGGTTAGGTCCTGGGTCCAGCCTGTCCAAAAGGAGACTAAAAGCTAAACCAGGTCGGTCAGTTTCCTCTGGATCCAGATGAGAACCAACACACATATTTATTCAACTTGGGTCCGCAAAACAAAGACTAGATACGGCTTCTACGCCTGGCTCAGGTCCACTTGGGGTCCAGAGAAGTCATTTTGGTTTTGCAGAGTTTTGTATCACAACAGGTCCAAGGGGAAAAACAACCCAGTCAAACACAGGTGCTGGTGCTGGGTTTCCACTTGGAACCAGTCAAAGGTCATGGGTACAGTCGAGTTTGGTTCAGATCTGGTTTCAGTCAGGTCGTTCTTAGAAACTTCAGGTCAACTGATGCCTGATCAGGAGTCCTTTTTTTGGCTCCGTAAGGCTCCTCTCAGGACTTGTCCCCAAGCTGAGACTGCTCCATGGACCCTTCCTCGTCTGAGAGACCCGTTTCCACGGTGATGACCAAGGATGCCACTGAGGCGCTGCTTGCCATTGGCTGTAGCTCACCTGGAAGATAGAAAGTACAAACTTAAAGAACAAATAAAGAACTCTGAGTCCTCTTTTGGTTCCGTTAAAACAAGCTGTCCTCGCCCAGAAATCCTCGTTCAGCAGTAAAACCATGCTTCACATGAAGGAACAACTTTTAACTGCAAAGTGTCATGCCGTAAAAGCACCACTGGGTGTCAGTGTAACACCACTCTAAAGGTGTGTGTCTTACCTGTGTGTGTGTCAGTGGTGGCCGTCACAGGGCTGTCTCTCAGGGTGTCGGGGTCCTGGTAGTCCTGAGGGAGTCCCACGCGTCGCACGCCAGGATCCAGCACTACCGAGGAGCCGCCTTCGCTCAGTGTGCCATCGCTGGAATGCCCCAGACACCACGGCCTCCAGGGCCAGGGCCCCGACTCCACCTACGCCGACCCCACCAACACCACCCAGGGCCAGGTCGTAGTCCAACGGCAGGTCATCCAGACAATCTGCATTGAGCTGGAGGTGAAAAACAGTCAGAAAACATATTTGAAGCGGTTACGTGACTGAAAATTACTTTTTACTTGCATTGCACTTTTTCAGATAAAAAACAGCTCAAGAGGTTTGCCCAACCACGACTTAAATTAAACGACCTTATCTCTTCATGCAGATTGTTTCAAAGTCGAGGGGTCCTGATGGAGAAGCCGTGGTCACATCTAGTTTCGGGTGTCAAGCCAGAAATGACTCAACGCTCTGGACGTGACTAGTTAGGTAGTTAGGGAACAGACCCAGAACTAGTCTAGTTCTGGAGTCCGAACTGGTCGGAGGCATGGGAGTTGTTTATTGTCGTTGCTGGAGAGGAGTCCTGTTTTGAAAAGTTAAGTATTCGAGTTCGGACTGTGGATTTGATTCTGGAGACGATTAGCTGGAAGACTGAACAAGCTGGAACAAGTTTTTTGGAAGCTTCTGGGTGACTGTCATTTCAGTTTATGAGCTCCGATTGGTCCACTCGAGTTATGTCACTACAACAGAAACACAGTCTTTAAATGATTCCCTGTTAAGACTCACAGCGATGCCGAGGGCTTTGAGGATGTTCATCTTGCACATGGGACACGTGCGATGATCCAGCAGCCACGGATCCACACAGCTCTTATGGAATAAATGTCTGCAAAGACAAAAACAGAGTAACTGTGCTGTTAATGTTCACAGCTGCTTTCACTGAGTGCAGCCAGATTCTGGATACACTCGCTTTTTTATTTTTTGATCTCATAGAACTCATTTCGTAATTTCCGTCTCAAGGAAAACAAATAGTCATTGTAGGGACGGCCTCAGCTAAAACATTTCTCCCCAAAGACAAAAAAAAACAGTTGTCCTAAGTTGAACTGAACATCATCAGAAAGACATTTTGTGATCTCATGATGACAAAATGAAAAACAAGGCAACAACAACAAAGGCCTTCTCTCTACGTATCAAAGTGTCTTCAGTTTGACAGACGGCGCTCGTACAAACTGTTGACTTGTGTTGCAGTCCAATGAAAAAATGTGATTCTTTCCATCCTGAGATCCTAAATTATGTCACTCTATCATCAAACTGTGGATTATGCTAAAATATATTTTCCCCAACTATATTTAAGTTCCTTGTTAAAGGGCCAGCTTTCAATTTTGGTCAAATTTGGTAAAATTTGTAAAAAGAACTGAATTTACTCTGCGGTTCAGAACCACAGGTTTACTTCGAGTTCTTCGTATGTTGAGTTTCTCTTTCTACATGCGTGTTCACCTGCAGGGCAGTATGCGGACCACGTCGTTGGCCTTGTAGCCCTCGATGCAAACGGCGCAGTTGTCGAAGTCGGCCTCCGTCTCCTGGTCGCCCTTCCTGATGGTGCGAACTTGCAGCTTGCTGATGGCTTTTTTGGCAGCATCTCCGAGACGACGCTGCGGAGGAACGAGATGGGGAGGGCAGAAATATAAACACCTGTGTCAAGACTCAGCTTCAGACTGCCACTTCAGCTCGTGAAGATTATGAAATGGTTTCTTTCTAAAACCTAAAAAGGACAGACGCGTCATTAAATCCACCTCAGTGATTAATCATGACAAACAAAGCACGTCAATTGCATTTCACAAGCTCTTTGTGACAGGCATTATTCGTATTTTCAGCTCAGTAACGAGGTTACTCTTCCTTCCATAATTTGATCTCTGAAACATTATGTAAACCACAAAGACAATTTTCTGTTGTGGCCTTTTCTGCAGTTTGAGCTACAGCAGCTCGCCTGTTGGATCGGACACATGGTTCGCTCCACACATGTATCAATGAGGCTCGGTCTTGTCTAAAGTATCCCGCTCACTGACAGGTGATAGTCAGAGATAATCAGTGTCATACCTGAGCTTTTACTACAGTTCTGAATATTGCTACGAAGTTATCAGGTTGGTTCTTGGTGCCTGTGTTCTGAGAGTAGTGAAGACGTCTGCTCTAGAACATAAAATTAGTTTCCACTGCTGAACATTTGACCCATTCACATCTGTCTGTCCTCAATCCGCTGAGACACCAAGACGAGTGAGAAAGCAGCAGCTTCTAAAATAAGGACGAGGTCTACAAACATCCCGGATGTGGCGTACCTGGTTGCGGTCTCGTGCGTTGGCGTATCTGAACCTTTGGATGTAGTAGAAGACGAGCCAGGCGAGAGAGATGATCATCAGCACGATGAACGAGATGGACACGAACACCACCGACGTCCTGCTCACGTATTTCTGCAGGTTCCTCGTCCCAATGGTGATCGTCATGGTGACCGTCACGTTCCGCTCCAGCAGCGACACAACCTCGCGGCCTTTTGGCTCCGGGATCATGATGGCGACCACATCACCCATACCTGAAGAGACACACCGTTTATCAGTCTGTGAATCATTTTTATCAGTGTTCAACAGTTCAAACTGTTGTTGACCTCGATGATGTTTGACGACTCACTACTTTTCCATCAGAAGTAATCAGGACAAATACTCGAGTACAGCTCGAGTTACCACAGTGGGATTACACGGTTTCATCACTGTTTTAAAGTTGATCTAAAGTTCGATTCACTGGCATCAGTTTGTTGAGGCTCTTGTGTAATCCTGACAGATAACCCGACATAAGCCGAGCTCTGGGTCAGTTCAGGTTCATGGCTCAAGTTGAACCATCTCCAAAAACTCATGTCGTTTTCTCGGATGTTCAAAGTTATTCAGGGAGAGGCCGAGCTGTTTAAAAGAGTTCAGAGAGGGAGGACAGAAAGCAGAAGCGAAAGGAGGAAGAGTTCGTCTTTTCGTCTATTTTAGAAACGGCACTTTGTCCTGTATTTAACTAAAAGGTCAAAAGTCTGGTGAGGACACGTCAACACGGAGAGAACACAAACCCTCATCAGCCCTGCAGGTGACGCGCTCCGTGTCCACGTTTGAGGTCGTCCTTGTGACGGAGGCCCTCGTACTGCAGAGAGACGTTCACGTGCGCTGTGAGACAAGACGAATGATGGAAACACTGAGAGGGGACGGAGACGAAACTTCTGCTGAGAAGTTGCTCTAATTCTGTGTGTGTGTGTTTTGACCACAAGTTGGATAAATCACCCCGTGGCGGTCACTGAACTCACATCAACCCTCAAACACAGCAACACTATTGATCAGTCTGCAACTAAAAATACACTCCAGGGATCAATGTGTTGCTTTAAAACACACACACACACACACACACACACACACACACACACACACACACACACACACACACACACACACACACACACACACACACACACACACACACACACACACACTTTCTGACTTTTATTGACAGAAAACATCCGTCAGAGTGACTCCTTTCATTATTTCTATCATGAGCACAGGTGTTATTAACACTCCCGGGGAGTTTGGCGGGGGCGGTGGACGACCTCGACACGGAAACCGTCCTGAGAAAGTCGTTTCAAAGTCGACACACGCTCTGTTGTTTTGTTCGGTCTGAGTCTGGAGATCCCTGAAGGAGTTTCTGGCCGACAGACAAACAGCTGTGCTCAAACAGCTCTCCTTCAGCCTGTTATGTAACTCAATACGTAACCACGACTCGAGTGGAATCAGAGGAGTTTCCTGTCAGTAATACGACTAATAAAGGAATAAATAAATAAATAATCAGCGGTGCAGCAGGAAACCGGCTCCGGCAGAGTCAGCAGATTCTCTGCTGGCACCGGTCCAGTCCGATAACCAGTTCAGACAGACTGGGATCCAGTTGAGGCTGCTTGACTCAGCACATTTCTGCAAACAGAGCTGCAACTATTTATTATTTATTCTCACTTCCAGCATTTATAGACCTGCAGCCCGTCGTCGCTCAGTCTCCAAGAAAATCCCCAAAAATGTGACTCGAAACTTACTCGGCGATCTTTAGGTCACGTCCTGTCTGACGAGCAGTCCAAAACTCAAAGGAACATTTCACAGTTAAATAACGCCAAGTTTGATCTTTCTGAGGGCGTCACCTCGGCACAACCGACCACAAACATCTGCAAAAGTTAAAATAACCTTTAAATTTCTTGACTTTATCGAGGCTGACACAACAGGTCAGTATCAGAGCTCAGCGGTCTGAGCGCCTGATTGGCCGACACGGCGTGACGTCAGGCCACGTTTTATGGCGAACAACCTGCATCAACGCAGCCAAAACGCACCCATTGAAATGAACGGGAAAACCTGCGTTGACCCTGACAAATGCAGCCTGATGCAGTAAAGGAATATTAAAGAAGGTAAACAAATAAAAATGAGTTTGTTTATCTCACTCTGGTCGCGTGAGCCTGATATTTAAGACACCTGTGACGCGTCTCATGAATGAAATGTTTTGTGTCTGTTTGATTTCAATTCTTTGAGAGTCAGTCGGAGTTTAAAGAAATAACATCGCCGTCACTGTGAAACTCTGATGAGGAATTTCATTTATTAAAACAGTAATCAGCAGAAAATCTAAAAACTATGACACCGTGGTGTCTCATATTACACGCTGTAGTGCCAATAATGACAATAAAGCACAGCCGGTGTGTAATATTGTGAATTATACGATACTGAGTGTCTGATATTGATGAATTAAAGCCCAAAGTCAAACTCATGAGTGAATTTCACTGAATTTTATCTTTTAAAATGACTTTAATTTAATTTTCTGTTGGTCTACAACATTAATTAATCACCTTTTATGCTGTCTCCACGTTAATGAGACATAAACATTAAACTAAAGCCTTCATGTTGATCATGTGATCGTGACTTGTTGTTTGTAACACTCCCCGTGTGTGTGTGTGTGTGTGTGATCCGTCATACTGCGCACTTATAATACACACCGTACCTGGATGGGGCATGGTGATGGTGTCGTTAGCATTAGCCGACCCCACGTTAAAGATGACCACCGCCGAGGCGTTGTGGGCGGCGGCGTGGCGGATCTTGTCCTTGTAGGTGCAGTTGCCCCGGGCTATGATCGCTATCCAGGCCCCGGCCTGTGCGGGCACCGCGAACCTGGTGTTGGGGTCGCAGGCCTGGCGGTCGTGCGGGGCGGCGGGAAGGACCACCACCCCCTTAGCGTCCCGCTTCTGCGAGTGCTCCCCGTACCGCCCGCACTCCGTCTTCTCCGTGCGGAGCTCCGACGTGGCCGGGTCCATGTAGGTGATGTTGACGAAGGCGGTGTACCACTCCTCCCGCTCGGCCACGGTGAAGTCCAGGCACAGCAGGTGGACGAAGCAGAAGGAGAGCAGCCACGTAGAGAGGGCCAGGCTGCGGCAGGCCGCCACCAGAGACCCCGGGGCCATGGTGATCCTCCCCCGGTGAGAGCGAGCCGTCCGTCGGAGGAGCCCGATAAGCGTCTGCACCGCGGCCGCCTACTCCACCATGCTACCGGGGGGTTTATCAATCCGCCTCGTCGGTCCACACACGCTGCTTGTTTTCGGCGCTCCTCGGTGGTTTTAACGGCTCCCCGCCGCCGCCGCCGCCGCGCTCAGGTTACCTAGCAGCAGACGCCCGTTAGCCGTCTCCATTTCCAGCCCGCCGAGAACAAAAACACGCCGCGGGGGGGAGCGACGCGAACCGCGGGGAAGAGGCGACCGAGTGCCGCCGTCGAAACGCGACGTGAGCCGGTGACCCGCCGGTGGGACGAAGCCGTCGGTGGGTTATCGGTTTAAAACGCAGCGGCTCGGACACAGCGGCTTTGTTTTGACCGGGCCCGAGCGGCGTCAAGCTGGCGAGGAGCGGGAACACACCGCTTCCGGCTGTTTATTTAAAAAAATAAAAGCATGTTACTTTTAAAACGAATTAAAAAATTAAAAGCTTTTATTTGAATCTCTATCAAATGATGCCAATAAATACTTCAAAATGAGAATCTACTCTTTTATTTCACCGTTTTTACTTTACTTTGAAAAATAACCGTTTAACTTCCGTTATGCGCTCCTCACTCCGGCTCACTTGACGCTCTTTGCTGCCGTGTGCAGTTTAAACCTGAGCGGCGCCACCCGGCGGCCCGGCAGAGGAACTGCAGCTGTGCGCCCCCCAAAAAACTGTTTAAATTTATTTATTTAATTTAACCGGATTAAAACTGATTACAAAAATAAAATCTAATGACTAAAACGTAAAAATGTGAAGTACGTCAGCTTTTATTTGTTCCTGTGTAAAAGTGTTTAATCGCAACATACTGACATGACGTGTGTGTGAAGGGCGCCGCCTAGAGGTTTGATTTCTTTGAATAAGTTACAGTCCAGACAAATAAATGAGGTTTTCTTTTATTGCAGAGACACCTGCAGTTCCAGTGAACAGCACATCATCATCGTTAACGTCAAAATTAAATATTTTACACACTAATATATAAAAACATCTAAAAACAAACAGTCCGATCATCCGAAGCTGCCGTCGGGAGGTCGGTACAGTTTGGGGAAGGTGAGCAGCTGAACGCCGCTGAAGGCGAACTTCCTGCTGCCGATGTTCTTCTGCACGTTCTCCATGCGGCAGCCATCCCTGTGCAGGAACACACACACACACACACACACACACACACACACACACACACAGTGAGTGTGAGAATCCAAAACACACAAACGTGATTAATTCTGAATCAAATCATGAATGAATAAAAACGTTAAACTTTGAGGTCCAGTGTGTGACTTTTACTTTTATGATTCTTTTGCACTTTTGTCTGTTTGTTGTTGTGAGAACTCGTTAATAAACCTGACTCTGATTTCTGCGCCCTCGGGCGGAGTTAACTTCACCTCCTGTTTGATTTAGCGAGCTGTTTCTTTGCTCGTCTCGTAAGCGGACGTATACGGCGGTTTTAAGGGGGCGTCGGTTGTGGAGATGATGAGTCTCAGGACTGTGCACGTCGTCGAGAGCTCAGAAAACAAAAACAAGTGAAGAGTCAGGAAGAAACGCTCTCGCTCAGTGTCCACTTCGTCTGCCTGTGCTGGTCTACTGGTATTTAGCCAGCAGGATAACCAGGCTGAGGATGAGCCAGAGAACCAGCAGGTGAGAGGTCACCAGGAGGAAGGCCACCGGGTACAGGTGTCGTCTCGGAGCTTTAGGAGCCAAACACGGCGGGAGCCCGGAGCTCCGGAGATCTGAGGGACGCTCCCCCGAGTCTAACCCACAGACAGTGAACCCTGGCTGGGTGTAACAGCCGAGCATCTGCCCCCAGGACAGACGAGACCTGGAGGAGGGGTGTGTGTGTGTGTGTGTGTGTGTGTGAAAGAAGGAAGAAGAAAACAAGGAAATTCAAAGATGAGAAACTGAAAATGTTCTGCAACTTAAAGGAAAGGAAAGGAAATAAGGAAGCAAAGGAGTAAACAAAGGAAAGGAGAGGATGACGTGTTGGGTTCGAGTGTTTCAGGTAAAATCGAACCTCCTCATGCAGTCGAGCGCCGTGCTGAAGTGCTGCTGGCCGAGTGTGTGTCGCTCTCTCAGTAACACACACTGCTCCAACGTCACCGACATCGCCGTCCGATCCTTCGCGCTCTTACAGCTCGTCAGACGCACGCCGTTCACTGCGCGACACACCTGAACACACACACACAGTTTGTTAGCCGGGCTACAGGGAGCCGGTGTCATGCCAGAACAGGAGCTGGGTTAGTCATGAGTCATGTTAGCTGCCGCCTCACCGCCGCAGCGATCCACAGGACCTCCACGTTCTTCCTCTTCTTGGCTTCGACGCTTCGATCCAGAGAGGACAGCAGGTCTGACAGTGACTGGACACCAGCTGAGAGAGAGACAAAGTAAAAGTCATCGTGATGCCGTCAAAATAAAACACCTCCAGAGACAGTCACAGAGTCTTACCCACGTCCTGCAGTTTGTCTCTCAGTGTTTGACAGTAAGCTTTAAGACGCTCACAGCTCTGCTGGTTCACTCTCTCCTGCAGCGAGCTGTCACCAAACCTGAAACAAACAGACGCTAACTTCATTTCAACAGAACCTGAACGAAACCGCACCGTAACTTCACTTACACTTACTAAAGTGTGTTAGAGGTGTGTGTGTGTGTGTGTGTGTGTGTGTGTGTGTGTGTGTGTGTGTGTACCTCTCAGCCAGACTCTGCTGCTGGTTGATTCCGATGTTGAAGAGAACGGGACAAACTCGAATCAAACGCCCCTCTTTCAGTTCCCGTGGCAACGACCCGAAGGTCTCCGAGGGTAACGGGACCTCGACGACCAAACTGCCCCTGAATGAACACACACACACACACACTGTGCTGAGTGTGTGCTGAGTGTGTGTGTGTGTGGACTTCGTGTGTGTGTGTGTGTGTTTCTCACCATGCTCCACTGAGCGTCGGCAGCAGGTTGTCTGATTCTTCCATTTTCGCCTCGGTGACAGTGAACGCAACACCGCTCAGGTCTGCGACGCCGACCTCCATGTCCTCCAGCATGCCCAGCTCGTCACCTGACCACACACACACCATGTATGTCTACACCCAGTGTGTCAGAGCAGTGTGTGTGTGTGTGTGTGTGTGTGTGTGTACCGTAGGTGCTGAGCAGGCCTTCGAACTGAGCCAGGACGCCGACGGAGTGAAGCTGCTGCAGGAACAGCTGATCCTCCAGACCTCCACACAGCTTCAACATGAAGCCGCACACGAGCGCTGAGAGCTGGACACACACGGGACTGTTACATACAACATGTGTGACACATGATTTATTTTACTGCATAATGTCCTGACGTGTGTGAGGCAGAGCCTCCGGTTCTCTCTCACCGCCTGGCTGAAGACGGCGTGGTGTCTCTGCACGATGTGTGCAGGTCCCTGAGCGACAGTTTGGGACACCGCCCCCTGCAGGACCACGAAGGTCATGGCGGCTTGGGCCATCCCGACAGCCTCGCGCACACAATCCCTGAGAGTGACCACCAGGGGGAGCAGCTGCTCCTGCCAGGAGGCTGGAGGAGGCGGACATGTTGGTTTTAATCTCAAACATCATGATTGTGTCGGCGGCAGAGAGCGGGAACTCAAATAAAACGTCCCACCGGTGTTCTGAGAGTTTGCGTCCCCCGTTGGTGACGTCGGCTCCGGTGGGTGGTCCTCGCGCCCCTGAAGCCGGTCGCCCATGGCGATGATGCAGTTGAGGCTCATGGCGACGTTGGCCCACGCTCTGTCCTACACAAACACACACACACAGATAAAAACATGCACGACACGATCGCAGACAAACGGAAGATCTCACGAGACGCACTCCAACTTGCCCATTCCTCCTCGTCGTACTCTGAGTCACGCTGGCCGGCGTCCTCTCCCTCCTCCTGATTGGCTGGCGTGTTGTCGCAGAGTAATCCGTTGCTGTGGACGTGGCTGCTGTCGCAGTCGGACGAGCGCTGGTCGTGGATCGCCAACAGAGCGCTTTTCACCAGCTCGTCTTTGAGCGCGTGGACAAACTGCTCCGTCTGAGAGAGAAGGAACCGAGATGAGGACGACACAAGACTTCCTGTCAGACCTCCCTCCTCCTCCTCACCTGTTGAGTCAGGCTGTCCAGGACACGCTGCAGCCGGGCGGCGTTCCGCTCCAGAGAGACGGACAGCAGCTCCTCAGCCAGCCCGAACAGCAGAGGCTGCAGCTGGGCCACGCTGGCCAGCAGCTCCCTCGCTCTGGAGCTCTCATCCTGGGAGTAAGAGACGGAGCTGAAACGACATGAAACCGTGAGAGCATCGTCTACAACGCAGCACCACTAATCCAGACAGAGCAGAGATTATGGAGATTAATCCACAGGCAACAATATCAAGAGATGGACGGATGAGTGGATGAATGAAGAACGAGAGAGTTGATGAACACAAACAAACCTGTTCCTGTGCTGTGCGTGTTTGCGCCGCAGCCTCTTCAGACCTCCATGTTTGAAGGACTGGTGATGATCAGCCGGAGCACCGACTGTTATAACCTCATACCAAACACCTGCAGAGACAGACAGAGACAGAGAGACTGTTGCAATGACTGGAAAGACTGAACCACACTGAAGCAGCAGAGGTGAAGACGTACCGGTGCTGTCCGGATCGGTGACCTCCATCCTCTGCGCGTGCAGGTTGGTCGGAACGAACTGAAGGTGTCTGTCTGATTTACAGCCGCTCGACTTGAAACACGTCGAAACTGTTTGAGAGAAATGATTCGGGAAAAAAAAGATGTCGACGTTGGTAATATTTTATTTTAAAGGCACAGCTCGGCCACCAGGGGGAGCGGCTGCACAAATGTCAAACACTTTCAGCTCGGCTGCCTGGATGAGGGGCAGTAAGGAAGTTTATGCTATTGTAGCATGCCACATGTGGGAGTTACACAGAGTCCTCATAAATCCTGAGGTCCCTGAAGTAGCAGTGTACACCAGCCTTGACACAGCAGGTAGCTAACATAGCAGAGCTGTTGTAAACATATCTCCTTGTCTGTAGACTAATGACCAGTTAGAGACTCTGCAGATCCTGTGGTATGATGCGATAACTCTGAATTCACCCGAGAGTTTGTCGAGCTCGTCGAGCGTTTCCTGATAACAGCCAATCAGGTGGTTACAGTGGTTGACGACGTCGTGGCGGAGCCCGTCCCAGTGAGGCGAAAGGTCACCGAGCTCCTTCACCTGCTGCATCCTGAAGAACAGGGATGAAAACAAGAGATGAACTTCACTCGCTCACGTTACTGAATATCAGCCGTCATATTAGTTCGCAGTGATGAGCACACACCTGTTTCTGTGCTCGCGTATGAGCGCGCTCAGTAGCTGTTTGGGTAGAGAGAAAGAGAGCGGCGTCTCCGACATCTGTTCCCGGACCAGCAGCCATCTTTGATCCTCCGTCTGAAACCTGTACACCTTACACACCTGAGCACAGAGCACTACACACACACACACAGAGGAAGTAAAGGTGATATAAAATCACTCTGATGAGCAACAACATCGAGGCAAACCGTACAGAGTCTCACCGGCTCTCATCATCAGGCTGTTTTCTTTGTCGTGGACCGACGTGTGAAGACTGTCGCACAGCACGGGACACTAGAGGAGAGGAAGACGGCATAAACACGGAGGGAAACACTTCTCTATTTCCCAATTAAAGTTGAAACTGAGCGAGCAGAAACCGCAGAGTGATATGAACTGTTACACCTAGTGTTACTCAAGCGTTGCAGCGTTTCCTCTTTCCTCCTCTACCTTGTGTTCAGGAGGAGTTTTACTGTCGCTCTCTCCCTCCACCTGCAGACGGGACACCATCACCTCGCCGACCTCGTTCACACCGTCCATCGTCCTGACGACAAGAGTGAAGACGACGCAGCCGGTGTTACACACGCAACTGTAAAACAACTGGCAAGACAACGTTAGCTGGTAATTAAATGACTAGCTAACCTAGATAGCACATGTACTAACAAGACAAACTAGAGATAACCAGGTTAACTGGAAACATGTTAACAGATAAACAGACTGTGACTGACTCAGAACTGAAAGAAGCTCTCTGCTTTCTGTAGAAACACGCCGTGCAGCAGCATGAAGCTCTGTAACTCTGCCAACCTCTGCCAGGTAAGTATGAGTAATGAGACACACCTGGCTGCAGCATGTAAACACTGCACGCCTGACGCTGTCTCTCTCTCCTTTCCTCTGTCTCTGTCTCGGCTCTATCACTGCCTGTCTCTCTCTCTGAAGATGTTCTGATGTAAAACAGGAAGTATTTTTCCTTTCATACAGAGGTGGAGCCAGGTACTCCCCCCTCCACCACCTCTCACTTCCTCATCTCGCTCACAGGTATCCAGGCAACTGCCAATCAGACGACAAGTCTCTATGAGTGAATTTCATTCATGTCACTTCAGAAAGTGAGAAAGCTTAAGAGCAAAGCGAGTCACACCGGACTGGACTTAGTGCTGATGAGGCTGTTTTCAGAGCGGAACCGATGCAGTGTGTTCACCTGAGGCTCAGGGAGATGTGAGGGTCCTCGGACCTGAGCAGATCTCTGATGGAGAAGGAGGTGAAGCCCAGAAAGCTCCTCTGGAAGAGACAGACAGCGAGAGGTTCAGTCTCTGAACACGAACGCTGGTCGTTAAAATGTCAAAATAAAAAGTAAAAGATATGAAAACGATTCAGGTAGATCATCACAAAGATGTCGGGTCGTGATCAAACGCTCACAGAACCATAACTCACCGCTCAGACTTCAGACTCCGTTAACACACAATAATATTAATATGAAACATCCTGTATAAACTCATCGTCGTCGTCGGGTCACGGCCGTGTACCAAACCAGATCAGCACAGCAAGGTATTAAAAATCACTCGGTTGCTATGACGATAATCAGAAGCTCAGAGGATTACCTTGACGAGTGAAAAGCACTCAAATCACAAACACACACACACACACAAACGGTCTAGCAGCACACTGTGCGTGGTTTGTGTTGTTTAGCAGCTAACGTGACCCATGATACTAACATGATGTGTCACCCAGCTCCCGTTCTGGCACGACACTGGCTCCTCTTCTGTAAAACTCCTGTGCCACAAACACGAACACTCCTGCGGTGCTAACAAACTGAGCTAACATGAGCTAACAGCAGCTACAGGTGGCAGCATCAACATGAGACAGAAGGAAACAAACGTTTTAACATCGCTGCGTTTCCACATTTCCTCAGTTGCAGTTGACGGTTTAGGCAGCACACACACACACACACACACACACACACACACACACACACACACACACACACACACACACACAGCTAATCTCTTTCGTTGAGTTCTTGGGCAAACAAGAGGCTTTTAAGATTACATGCTAATCCCCATTAAACCTAGACACACACTTAAGCCGTCTCTGTGTGTGTGTATGAGTGTGCGTGTGTGTACTTCCCTACCTGTCCAGCAGAGGAGCTGTTGTCACCAGGTGTACTGAAACATTTGGCGCAGCTCATCATCGCTCTGTGCAGCCGCAGAAATTAAAACAGAAAACAGGCTCCTCTTCCTCTTTCTTGTTTATTTCCTGTTGTCGCTGCTCGCAGCTGCTGACGTCGTCACCACGAACACAAACACCGCTCAGTCCTCAAAGACGATCCTGACACTTCACCTGACATCTGAGAAACAACTACAGCGAAACAGCAAACCACTTTTTATCTCTCTGATTAGCGACGCTCGCTCGCTCTCATTCACCGTCTGTGTCGCTCGACAAACCAGCTTCAGGCTGACTGCAGCGGTTTGAACAGTCTCAGTGTCTGATTGGCCGACACAGAAAGACGCCGGGCTGCGTTTTTTCCAAACAGTTCTAGATCAACTTTTCTGCCAAGACGGACCATCCGCCGTTCAAATGAATGGAACAACCTGACGGATCCTGTCTGAGCGTGGCCTCACCTGACAGCAGCTAACAAACTGAGCTAACAGCAGCTAACAAACTGAGCTAACAGCAGCTAACAAACTGAGCTAACAGCAGCTAACAAACTGAGCTAACAGCAGCTAACAAACTGAGCTAACAGCAGCTAACTGAGCTAACAGCAGCTAACAAACTGAGCTAACATTAGCTGTGTTTTTCGCCTACAACAAACTACCCACCATTCAAATGAATGGAAAAAGCCTTTAGAGTCTCTAAAATGACTGTTGACCTTTGACCTCATAAACATTTTAAAACCTGAACTTTAATTTTCTCGTTTTGATTCAGTAAAGGTCGACAAACCTGCCGGACGACGTCCTCGATCATCAGACCGAGTTTGTTTCTGTCGATCGAAGAAAAAAATCAAACTACAAATCTGACGTCTCGTTTCCCAGCATGCACCTGAACGCACCGCCGAAGTGAACGGCTAACGGACTGTCTGAGAAGTGAAAGTCTGACCGCAGCTGCGAGAGACGATTCAGAAATAAAAGAGAAGAGGAGGAGGAGAGAGAAGGAGGAGGAGCAGGAGGAGGAAGAGGAGGCGTTTGATAAACGAGGAGCCTGAACTGAATAATCCATCAGAGGTCAGAGATCCTCCTTCGCTCGCCTCCTCTCTGATGAAGACTGAAACACAGCGCTGCTCCTCCTCCTCCCCCTCCTCCTCCTCCTCCTCCTCCTCCCCCTCTTTTGTCATAGCCAGCTGGATTAAAAGCCCATCGGCATCATGGGAAATACGTAGATTAGCGAAGCGCCCGGCGAGCAGACTGAGTGAGTGTGTGTGTGTGTGTGTTGAAAAGCGAACACTGCTGGTATTACACATGTACACATCGTTTGCACTAATCCTCAGTAACTCTCTCTCACACACACACACACACACACACACACTCACAGCGGTGTGTGGCGTCTCCTCGTGGTAAATGGTCACTTTGATCCTGCTGTGATGGTAGAGAGGGTAGTCGTCACGGAAACACACCAATGTTTGAAACACACCGTCGTCTGCTGCCTGTGACACACACACATACACACACACACACAAATTTAAACACAGCCTGATGTTACTGTATGTGTGTGTGTGTGTGTGTGTGTGTGTGTGTGTACCTGCTCCACCTCAGCGCAGCAGTACTTCCTGACTGTGTGAGTGTGAGTGTCAATCACACACACTTGGACCTGAACTCCGGCTGCTGCGGCAACCACACCTGAGAGAGAGAGAGAGAGAGAGGTGTGGACGTGTCAGAGTGTGTGTGTTTCTATACGTGTGTGTGTGAGTGTGTGTGACGTACCCACTCTCAGGTGCAGTGGACAGACTCCAGCAGCAGGTTCGGCTCCACCTTGTGGCCACAGAGCGACATTGCATCATCAACACACACTGAACAGCTGATTGCTGCACCATCCTCTCCCATGATGCACCTCTCTCCTCCCTCCCTCTCTATCTACAGCGTGGATTCATTTCAGAGGAGAGTCGTCCGTTCGCCACGTCACACTCCGCAAACCGATCAGACACTCAGATCAGTCTCTGAAACTGTCTCTGAGACTATCCAGGTGGATTCACAGACTAAACTCTGATAATCTACCTGTGTGTGTGTGTGTGTCCTCACTTTGAGAGAGAGACATAGAGTAACAATAACAGAGAGCGAGCGCAGCCCTCAGTAAGTGTCCTGACCTGTTTGTGTCTCTTTGACACGTCTGTCCACTCAGGCGTCTCCTCTCTGTCTCTGTTTGTCTCATGTGGGTGTTTTCTACACTTCAGGCATGTTTAGCAACACCACAAACAACTGCAACACTTCCTGTGAGGACAGACGTCTGCAGCTAACTGAGCCCTGAAATGTCTCTGAGCTAACAGCAGCTAACAAACTGAGCTAACAGCAGCTAACAAACTGAGCTAACAGCAGCTAACAAACTGAGCTAACAGCAGCTACGGTCGGCAGCTGAATGTTTCTGAACTCACCTCTGTCCTCCTCCGGTCTTCGCTCTGACTCGTCGCTGCGGTGTGTGACAGCGCGTGCGTGTTGTTGTGGGTGTGCGTGTTGTTGTGGGTGTGTGTGTTGTTGTGCGTCTCCCCCGGCAGCGGCGGAGGCGGTGTGTGCGTCAATGAGCATGCGGAGATGTGTGGCGCGTCGCCTCAGCGTCTCGGTGTTGGCGTCTCTCAGAGCGGCGAGCCACGAAGAACAATCTGCAGAGCTGCCGGACTGGAGGAGGACGAGAGGGTCGCCGCTGTCGAAGCCTCAACACACACACACACAGAAAAGAATGAAACAGAGCTGAACAGACTGTGTGTGTGTGTGTGTGTGTGTCACATACTGACAACCAGCTGTCTGTCATCATCTGGAAGCTTCATGACCTCACATCTCTCCAACAGCAGAACCTCTTCAAGGGTACCCCGCTACACACACACACACACACACACACACACACACACACACACACACACACTCTTTGTATTTCACGTTTGGATTAGTTGATCTCAAACTGAGCTAACATTAGCTAACGTGTATATTAATATTGAATTTGTTAACGTGTGTTTGACCTCACCTGTTTCTTCAGGATGAACAGCAGGTTTCCTCTCAGCCGACAGAACTTCTCAGCCAGATCTGAGACAGACGCTGTCAGGATAACATTAGGACAACGTTAGGATAACGTTAGGACAATGTTAGGATGTCGATAGGACAACATTAGGCCATCGTTAGGAAGTAAGGACAACGTTAGGACATCGTTAGGAAGTAAGAACAATATTAGGACATCGTTAGGACATCGTTAGGAGTCGTTGGGACATCGTTAGGAAGTAAGGACATCGTTAGGAGTCGTTGGGACATCGTTAGGAAGTAAGGACAACGTTAGGACAATGTTAGGACAATATTTGACTGCAGAACTTTAAAATTAAACACACACACAGACGTTCCAGGAAGTGAAGTCAGAGTGAGTCAGAGGACAGAAATAAATGAAGACGGCTGCTGCCGAGGAGCCGAGGAGCAAGGCAGCGAGGCAGCGAGGTGACAGGACAGGACAGGACAGGACAGAGTAGAACCTGAGCGGCAGCGTTCAGGTCGAACCTCGGCGCTGCCGTCCAACTCGCAGCGTTCCTTCTTTCTGGAAGTTTCCAGATGTTTCCTGTCTGGACAGGAAGAGAAGCTGGCGGCTGTTCACCCTCAGTGTCATCCTCATCAACGCCCTGCCGCCATCTTCATCTTCATCTTCATCATCACCATCCTCATCATCATCTCAGAGCTCTGGCCTTCATCACCGCCTGAAAGAAGAATATAAACACATATTGACAAATGTGAGTGTGTATATTAACAAATATTTCATGCTTATTAAACATTTATGACAATATTTTGTCTTCACTGTTACAATATGAAGCTCGTGCTGGTTACAGTGGCTGATAAATGGTCATTTTGGCGGTAAAAATCACGTTAATGATATTTAAATGAGGTGACTTCACTGAGCTTCATTTAAACCCGAACAGCAGCTTCGGTTCGTCACTTCATGACCAGTTTTTAATTAAAATGATCAAATTTAACGAGCTCGACCTTCGTCCTGTCAAGCCGTCAACGTCCGTTTGTTGACACAAGTGAAACGTTTAAAAAACGTTTAAAAAACGTCCCTCAAGCGTCTTTAACTTCGTGTGGCATACAGAGTTCGTAAAACACGGTTCGAAACGCGAGCGGCGGGTCTGGGCGTCTCTTACCCGCAGGTTGAAGCACTTTTCTGGGATCAACACCAACTTTTCCACCCGCTGCTCGGTTTGACTGGAAGAAGCCATGGTGGGAAAAAAAAAACCTTGGAGATCTCGCGAGAGCTGCAGCTCTCCGACGTAAACCGGCCAAATATCGCGAGATGACGATGAAACGGCTCGACTAAAGGTAAATACGTAAATACAAGCTAATGCTAGTTTAAGCTAAATAAACGGACATTTAATTAGTCAATAAAACTTATTTTACTTGATTTTTATTTTCCTATTTCTACTTAAACTGCAGTTCCTCTAGACGTCCACTTGAGGCTGGCTGCAGAAGTGAGTCAGTCTCCATAAGTCCCCATGTTAGACAGCAGAAATAAACATGTTTACAGCCTGGTACAAACTGTACTGAGGGTGAATTTATATACAACTCACCTGTTCACATTATATTAAGGCTTAAAGTTATGCAGGATTCAGAGCGTGGACGCTCTGACTGACAGGTGAGCATGTATATGTTTATATAAATATATAAACATGAACTTTATTTTCTCTGCTGTTGTGACAACATCCTGCCTGAGCAGTTACAGATCACCGCCCCTCCCTCCGGTAAGCACCAGGACAAACATCGAGCATCTCCTTTCAGAGAGTTGGCTGCTCGCTCAAACTTCCGGGTGTGTTTGACTTGTTTGCCTCTTCTTCAGCTGCACAACTTTTATCACAAACACACTGTAAGTTTTTCCAGCCTGTTGCATTCAAACGCGAACAGCTGAGTGAAGGACGGAGAACATCTGACGGTGTAAAGAAGAAGAAGAAGAGTTTGTTTCAAAGCTGCGAAGGTAAAACAAACGCTTCATCTGTCACCTCTCATCGTTAGCCGGTTTGAATGTCACGAAATTCACCTTTAACACGCAGAAACCGGCGGTGTAACCCTCCACGCGCACAGCTCGGTCACTCCTCGCCGTGTTTGAACAGTTTAAACAGCAGCAGAGCTCACCTGCTTCACCTGGGGACACGGTGTCTCCGGTCAGGTTAGCTTAAAGCGGGGACACCAATTCACACGGTCACCGCTTTATTCGGAACACCACACAGCTTTAAAACTATGTAAACTCTCACCCTGAGAGGTGTTTCTAATATTCTGTCCACCCTCGCTGCTTCAGTTTGAGCCAGGTGTGCCCGATAAAGTGAGAACTGAGTGTTTACTAATGTCACAGGTAAATTTATAGTGAATTTCATATGTTGATAACTGCTCAGTGTCGATTGAATTCTCTTATGGTCTCCATCTGGATCATTTGTTATATTTTTATGTAATTTTACACGTTTTTAATTAAGTTTTAGATTAAATTGTGTTTTATAGGTTACAAATCATGTTTTATTATATTATTAATATCTAATAGGATCATTTCACTCACATTATATCGTGTTGAACCCTTCACAGGTGTGTTAGGATGTTTATGTTGATAAAATATTACAAATAAATGTAGATAAAAGTTAGTTCAGCTGTACTGCTGAAGACCAAAGACTAAATATACTTCTTAAAATCATAATTTGGACAAATATAAATGTGTATAATAATAATATGCTACTATCATCTCAGTGTGAGCCCATATTAAATAATCTCATGACATCAGATCAGGTGTGACAGTTGATACTAAACTTCAGGCGTAGCGTCGCTTTAATAACCTGTCGTCTCAGCTTGTTCCGTGCAGAACTGAGGTGCGTTTCCTTTTGTTCCTTTTTCATAAGCAGAAGTAAAGATAAGCGCGTTTTAACATTTATGTTGCGCAAAGAACGAAGCAACTCTAAACACCACAGGCAGGACGAGTCTCTGAACCAGGTGTGGGTGAAATATTTGATATTTGACAAACTGTGCGAGGTCAAAGTGTTGCTGTTTTACTGTCATAAAGTTCAGATAACGTGTTCGAACTCTGCTCTTCAATGAAGTTATGAGGAAACAGTTTTATTACATATGCCGGGAAATCTCAACTTTAGTCCGACGATAAGATAAAAGACTTGGTGGAATTCAAGGTGGTCATTGATATTTAGGCGTTGGAAAGGGGTGGAAAGTTTCTGGTAAACCTTCAATTTTGTAAATTCCTGATGGATTCCCATTGAAATTCCCATAATTTTGCATCTTTATTGATAATAGACAGTGGGTAAACACTTTTTTTCAACCTCTGTGAAAAAATAATGGTGTTTCCTCCTTTCCTTTGGTAAAGGATGGTCTGGTTTATCCTCTGCTAAAGGAGATAGTGAAGGAAGCAGGACGTCTGCCCTTTCACCACTAGGTGTCGCTGTCTATCCACATAACCACTGAGCTCCTCTGTACAGCTGTTCAGACAGGATGAAGCTGCAGAGAGAAACTGAGCCAGATGTAAACAAACATAAGTTATGTTTTTCACGTGTAACATGTTTTTGTCAACAGGAGGACGTAGAAGAAGAAGAAGTGGGCGGGGCAACATGATGGAGGGGGCGGAGCAGAGTGGAGAGGTCATCCAGGAGTCTGCCGTCACAAAAGAAGAGACAACTCCTGACACGGTGAGACACCATGAGAACCTCCCTAGTTTCTTTCTCCTTTGTCATTATGTCCCAGCTCCTGTTCTGGCACGACCACCAGCTCAGCTCCCCGCCCCGGGTCTGTCAACCTCCTCTTCTTCTTCCCGGTGGTCTAAAACGCCTTCGGTACAAACACTCACACTCCCCCGGTGCTCTGAGCTCATAGTTACGGCAGCATAGCTAACAAACTGAGCTCGACACGCGTGTGTGTGTTATGCAACTGGATAAATAAAAGCTAGCAAGCTAACAGCCTCCACAATGTTATAAGGACTTTTCACAAAAGCAAACCGGAGTGACAAACAGCGACAGCGAGCGTTTGTTTGTCTGATAAGCCGGCCTTTGTCGCGGTTAACAGCAATCAAGTGATGGCGACGGGTAACGGGAGTGGTCACACTACGGTGATGTCAGCGAGTGACTCACCTGTGTGCAGAGCAATAAGATGAAGAACTGTAACATGAAGGCTGCAAACTGCTGTTAAGTTTTAACATGGGGACTTATGGAGACTGACTCACTTCTGCAACCAGCCTCAGGTGGATGAGAAGCACCAGAGTGCCGCTTGGTTTTAAAAAAACAAACAAGAGCTCACAGAATCCAGCAGAAAGCTTCCTGTCACACACCAGCTTCCCTAACCTTTGTAAAGAGCAAAGGTGTGTGTGTGTGTGTGAGTGTGTGTGTGTCTCATTTTGCGTCACTACATGCCTCGCTGTCTCTTCAATGTGACACAACAACTTTGAGCCGAATTCCTCCGGCCCGGTGAGCCCTCCACAGGTGTGTGTGTGTGTGTGTGTGTGTGTGTGTGTGTGTGTGTTGTTACCTCTCATCTGCGTCAGGTGGCCGTTTCCTGTCTTGTGACTGTTCCGGTGACTTCTGACCTCTCGCCTGCCGCCAATCACAAAGGGGGGGGGGACATCGTCTCCGTGGCAACCTCACAACCTTTTAATCTGGGCCCCCCACCCCCTCCTGGAGTCACCGGTTCCCACGGTGATCTGAAGTGTCTTGACTTGACATCGCTTTACACTCCTGACCTTTGACCCTCTTCACTCGACGGTTACCGGTCATTTTCCTGAGCCAGGCTTGGAGGTGGACCAAGTCCTGCTGAATGAAGCCTGGTTGCTCAAAAAAGCCACCTGTAACAGCTGAAGGACAATTTAACATGGGGACTTACGGAGACTGACTCGCTTCGGGAACTAAACCCTCCAATCAGAAGCTGCCTTGATATTTTATTTATTTGTTTATTTATTTTTTACAGGAAGTAAACAGTAACTGCAATCACACCGACAACGGTGTCACTTCCTGTCCAGCTGATGTCACGTCGGAGGTCAAGCCAGAAATCACACCGGAGGTCACCACGGAAACAGAGCAGAGCAAAGGTAAACTAGTAAAGGGGCGTATAAACTGAGCATGAAGAAAATTTGTGTGAATTTGTGTCTCTGTTGGGATTTAATTTGAATTCCTGTTGTCATGGTAACTCTCCGTTGACCTCCAGACCTTCCAGAGACGCCGCAGAAACCAGGCGGTGGACCTGTGGTCGTCCAGGGCAACAACAAGAATGTGGCCAGTGAGAAGCTGCAGAGAGTCCGCAAGTGGAGCATCACGACGTACAAGGTGAGGCCGGACTCATTGATTGTTCTATTAATTACAGTTTCAACCGATCAGTCCTGATCAGTGGTGATGCTCTCTCTTGCCACGCAGTGCACCAGGCAGGCTCTGGCGGAGAAGCTCGGCCGTGGATCGCGTACGGTGGATCTGGATCTGGAGCCTCGCCTCGAGCTGCTCAAAGACGACCGACAGCGCTACGAAAATGTGACCAAGCTCGCTCAGACGCTGGCCGGTCAGCTCACTCAGCTCACGGTCACTCAGAAGACCCTGGGGGACGCCTTCAACGAGCTCAGCATCAAGTCACCGGAGCTGCATGTGGGTCTTAAAAAGTGCTATTGGTAGAACTATAACTGTGGAGTTCGTCCAATCATACCTGAGTAACCGTAACTATTCTTCATTTTCTATGTCAGGTGGAGTTTGGCATGAATGCAGAGGCCCAGAAGTTTCTGTCCAAGAGTGGCGAGACTCTGACGGAGGCCATTAACACCTTCACATCTGACATGAACACCCTGGTCAACAAAACCATCGAAGACACTATGATCAACGCCAAGAAGTACGAGGCTGCCAGGTGGGTGGAAAACACACTTTCTGTTTCCTGTCTTAACGAGTCACACCACAAGAGTAGGTAATAACAACCACATAAAAACTTCCTCCACCTTTCAGGATCGAGTATGACGCGTACCGGGTCGACCTGGAGGAGCTGAACCTCGGACCACGGGACGCCGTTACTGTGCCCAAACTGGAGAAGGCCCAGAAAGACTTTCAGGGCCAGAGGGAGACGTACCAGAAGATCAGAGATGACTTGTCCGTCAAAGTCAAGCTGCTGGAGGAGAACAGGGTGAGAAGTCTTCTGTGTCGAGAGCGATGACAGGAGCTGGAATAGGTTGCTGGTGTGAGGGCCATCTGGAACCACACCATGAGCTAACCCCAAATAGGCGTTTCCTTTGATAGGCAGCAAAACAAGTGACGTCAAGGTGGTGAAATGTGTCAATGTGTCAAGAAGCTTTGTTAAAATTCAATCAAGTTATTCTTTATTCTCACCCTCTGTCTTCAGGTCAAAGTCCTCCATAACCAGCTGTGGCTGCTCCACGGTGCCATTGCGGCTCACAGTTTGTCATGTCACAGCTTCCTGGAGAAAAACATCCAGGAGGCCAGCAAACACTTCAACAACCCCAATGCGGATGCCCCCTCCTGGCTGGAGGAATGTTGACCACAATAACCATCAAAATTGTCCATGTGGCCGATGGACAGATGAGAGTTTGGGAGATGTTTTTGGGATTACTGGACGCTGTTGTCGGAAATGTTTGGATGGATGTGAAAAATTGGGATAGTTAGTTAGATAGGTGTGTAACTAGTTAATTCGTAGCTTGGGGGTTTTACTCCAGCATCTAGACACCTTTGGGAAAACTAAATGTTGGCGACAGAAACAGGGAATTAGATCATTGATTTATTTTTGGATATCTAACGGGGTCCTGACTCAGGTCTGGAAGTGCTTAGAAAAAGTAGAATTTCATCATGTTCATTATTTTGAGCATAGCACAAAGGGATCTGAACAATCCATTCTCTTTTTCTGCTTTACATATGCACATTCACAGACGGTACTTGTGACTTCTGACCTGTTTAACAGGAGCACACACATATGTACCCCTCCTGTGTTGGGGAGTAAATCCAATCTAATCCTCTGTGAGGCACTAAGCCTTTCTTTGAACTTTAAAAATCCTCAGCCACTGCAGTCAGGAACTCGCAGTGACTAAAAGTGACTGCAGGAAAACAGTTTTACTGTCCACAGAGATGTTGCCATTGTACGACCACCAAAATTGTGTTTTAGGACCAGGTTAAGAAAACATCCTCTTGTACACATTCAAGTAGCAGTTTCTCATCACTGGACATCACTTTTTGCCAGTTACAATGAGAAATGTTGCCGTTGGCAGATTATCATTAGCTGCAGCTAACTGACTCTGATACCAGAACCTATTTGCCAAAAAGCCAAAATGAGCTTGGCTTCTCTCTGGTTAATGTGCTCTCCACAAGCCGCTTTGTCCTTAGCCAAAGATTATTTGTGAGGTTAAAGAAGCACGTCTTTCACCACTCGCCGAAAGCAAGGGTGCCTTTTGTAGTTAAACTAGACCAGAGTCCAGGGTTGATCTCATCACCTGTATTTGGATCAAGTGCCTTGTAAGAAATCAGGTGAAAGTGACAGGTGATGGATGGCCACCTATAAATTTAACTTAAGTGACAGATTCAGTTAAAGTCAGCAGTACTGGCGTGGTTGGCTGCTGGTCAATTCTTGGTTTACAAGACCAAGAGCTCAGCTACTTGTTGTGACCAATAATTTGCACGAACCAAATAATATTGCTGTGCGTCGACGATAGTGCCTTGTTTGTCGGTGAAGAAAGGTTGGTTGTAGCCAAATCTTTCAGGTGACGTTTCATCAGTAGCCAAAGTTTCAGTGTTTATTCACAGTCTCTAACACTACAGTAACACTGCTGCTTGGAAACACTTCACAGTGCTGTAGCAGAAAGATTAAGGGATGCCTTTCCGTTAGAGATTTTATATCAAAGTTGCGTCTTTAGTTGGCATTTCTTTCTCTGGTTTACATTGAAGCATTCAGCAGCTTGTCACCAATCATTTCTGACAAGCTGTATGTCGACGATGCTGCTTCGTTCTTTGTTAAAGAAAGGTTGCCTGTAGCTTGTGTTGTTGGCAACATTTTATCAGCAGCCAAAGTTTAAGTGTTTATTTATGGTCTCTCCTGTACCATAACCACCCATGGTTCCTCTCAGTGTACTTTAGTACACACTTACATTCCAGTTGACCTAATATTAGGTAAAATTGACTGCTGGGACCTAGTGGAGTGGCTGATTTGTGAATTTGTTTGGCCATTGTCATCCATGACTTTCTTGTTTATTGGTGAGAAAAGGTCTGAACCACCATTCCAGTTTAAAAACAATATATCATTTTGACACATTATGTCATTTTGCCAAAAAGATTATATACCATATAGATGAAAATACTGAATAAATGTGTGTTGTTGTTTTTTGTTTGTACTTTTCTGATTGAGACCATAATTTTAAAGGCTCCTTTGTTTTGTCTTGTTGACCAGTTTGTGGACAAAATAACAGAAACACCTTGACGATTTGATGCAATCTAACGTATGTATTGAATGTCGCTGTTATTTTGTCCACCTCCTGAATGTCCTGTTTGCACTCTTTGCACTCCAAAGCGTAATCTGCCTTAAATATTTCTTATATGTGAATTTACTCCTCTCTGCCTGTTTTGTTGAAATGTATAAATGTGTGTTTTTGTGTTTGTGTCACTGTACCTGTACAGAGATAGAAATGACTGTGGATGTCTTTTGTGCAATATATTGCCTCAAAAATCTCACCTGTACACCGTTAACGTCTCCCCTGAATTAAATGTTGACTTTAGGGAAATTCCATTTGAGCTTTGTTAAATCAGGAAAAAACAAGTTTATAAGAGGCAAGCAATGTTTTAAGATTGATTATTGTGATGATCTTGATTTAGATAGAAAGTAATGTTTAACTCAAGGTCCACTGACTCCACTCATCACATCACCTGTGTTCAGATTAAAATGAAGTAATTATTAAATTCTCCATTTTTTTGGGACTCATTCCAGACTTTTACAGGGTTTTACAAAACAGCAGAGCAACCTCTGTTGGGGAAGGTTTTCTTCGAGCAGCATCAGTGTTTGTTGATGGAAAGATGAGGAACAACCAGCTGATCTCATGTTCATAACAAACTTTATGGATGTAGTGGACTGCAGACTGAAAAAAAATCTACCGGGCCAAACAAAAAGGGTTAAAGGGGAATTTCTAATTGTAATTGTTAAATGAGGACCAACTGTACATACATAAATGTTTTTTAAAATCTTGTTGCCAAATAAACTTATAGAGAGCAAAAATATGACTCAATTTCTTTGTAAGAAAAACAGTTTGGACTTACTGTATTAAAGTCTGTAATTAAAACTTGGGTCTTCAGATTTCAGGTGCACACTTTGGTTTTCCTCTACACAGAGAATCAGAATTAGTTTTTATCACCAAGTAGGTTTTCACAAACGAGGACTTGAAAGTTTCTTTCTTGGGTCTTAAACTTTCCTTGGAAGTAGCGATAATTTTGATGTAATTATTGATTAAACAGAGACAGGATTTGATTTACTGGCATGCAGGATACAAGTCAACATATGTATGTGTAGAACAAAGAGAATATTTACTTGTGCGTTGGTATCAGAGTCAGGGTGTAAACTCAGACTCACCTCAGGATTAGTGGACTGTATTGTGTCTTTTAATGGAGTGATTTTAGAACAGAACTCTGGTCTGTTTGTGCTTGTGTTGCTCCGATTGCTTCAAAGAGAGGCAATTATTCACCAGGCAACACCAACACAAACCAGATTCTACTGTTCGTCTGTGAGGGAATGTGTTCGTGCATCCAGGCTCATTTTCCCAAACGTCTCCTCAGCAGGACAAAGACTCTCTCTCCGTTTGTTCATCTTTGGACCCAAATGTAGAGCTCAGGAAAGTGTTCATTAACTCGTCGTCTGGACTGGATAACTTCTTACAGAAGACAGGCAGGAACTGTACTGAAGGTCAGAGGTCAGGAGACAAAGTCAAGGTTTGTTTGCAGCACACACACAGGATACATTCACTTTTTGACATGCTAGCTGCAACAAACGATTTTAAATATTTATATTTACATCAGGAAGGATTATTCTAACTTTGGTATCTTCTAAAGTGACATTTTAATTTGTCAAATATTCGGATTTATAACCAAATATCTGCAAAACTTTTGACATTTCCATCAACCGTACTTTGTGCTAATTAGCACTGCAATGCTGGAATGCTAACATGCAGGACTAAACATGGTTTACCATTTTTTATACCTAATATTATATCGTTATGCATTATACCCTAACATCAGCGTGTTAGCATTGTCATTGTGAGATCTGATAGCATGCTAATATTAGCATTTAGCTCAAAACATTCTCGTTCGTGCCTAAATACATCAAACGGCAAAACAATAAGCCTGTTAGCTTCACTTTTAGCTTCTAGCCCTTTTGTTACTCCTTACCAGTCAAGTTATGCTAAATCACACAAATATGATCCTGTTTATTTTTTAGCTTAACTAGCATCTCTGTAACTCAGTTAGTTAAACTCATAATTACCAACTCGTAGCATGCTAACATGCTACACTAAAATGGTGAACCCAGCGCTTAACGTTAGCACGTTAGCATGTTAGCACTGTCATTTGCCACAGAGTTAGCACGCAGGCGTTAGCGAACTCAGCTATCGTCATTAGCATTTTTAAGTGCAAATTTAATTTAATTAATTTAAGTATTAAATGATGACGAGGAGGAAAACTGCTGACTCATTAAACATTAATGTGTGTGTGTGTGTGTGTGAGGAGGGAAGCCTTACTGTTGCCAAGGGCGGGGCTGGTAGAGCTTATCTGAGCCACACACACTCACACACACACACGCTTTCTCTTCCACCTGAGTGATCACGCATGCGCACAGACAGGCATCTCGGGGTCCCCACCTCTCTCTCTCTTGCTCTCACTCACTCTCACGCGCGCACAGCCGGTGTGCCGTTCTCCCGCCCAGCGCGCGCTGCCTGTGGATGTATCAAACGGTGTTTCGCCGTTAACGTTAATAATTTGAACGTTTTATTTATTTATTTTTTTACCTGTACCGGTGTTCTGGACTTGTTTTCCCGCCGTCTCCGGTAAGTTCAGGTGTGAATCACACCTCTCTGCCTGACTGTCGGCTCGTTTTTAACGGGTTTTAACGGGTTTTAACGCACGCCGCTGCGGGCTTGTGCGGGACTCGGAGACTAGGCGACAGTTACATTTATACATATGTGAGACAATGAGCACATGAACAGCCTGTTTAATATGAATATACTGACTTATAGAGTGTGTGTGTGTGTGTGAGACACTAACCTGGACTGATGCCACTTCATTTATCTCTTCTAGAATATTCCTGCAGTTTGTTTTTTTCATAGCAGTCCTATGTGAAGCTGTAATGTGGCTCATGTTGTTTGTCGTGCTCTCCTGAGGCGTTACTACAATATTCATAACGTGCCGTGTGTTTGTAATATTTATGTCCTGTAGTTATGTTTAAAGAAGTTATAACTGTTTGATGATGCTTCATCGTGTGATTTATGTTACACTCACTTTGAATGTTGTTATGATGATTCTAATTATAATATTTGCTTCATATAAAGTCTTCCTTCAACTTGCATAAATACTTTTTTTTTCATGTTTGTTCAAAGTGCAACCAAGCGTCAACCTCTGTGAGTCGGTCTCCATAAGTCCCCATGTTAGACAGCAGAAATAAACATGTTTACAGCCTGGTACAAAAAACAGTTTTGGTCTCTATAGCTAATTTCTCCGTTCATGACAACTGTACTGAGGGTGAATTTATATACAACTCACCTGTTCAGGTAATATTAAGGCTTAAAGTTCTGAAGGACGTTTGGTTGACGTCGTTATCTGAGGCCACACAGACCAAAGAGAAAGGATGTTTTCCCATGTTAGCATTATTAGCAGGTTTTCAGGCCTCGGGCTGTTGAAGATCACATGATGACGTGTCAACACAGAACTCAGACTCACCGACATGCAGCTCGTAAATAGCTGTGTCAGAAAATATTGTTTTTAGCCTAAATGTTTTCTCTTAAATAACCTTTAACGTTAAATCTAAGGCTCCTGTTGAATTATAAATGTAGGAGCTGATTCATTGAAGAAGGCAGCAGTTCAAACACCTTTGCATGGTTGCTGGTTCTTCCAGCCACCCTCCCCAGGCCTCTCAGCAGACCTGCGTCCAGGCTGCGGTGCTCCCTCGGCGGGTTGAGTGTTCCATCTGACCCCCCCGACCCGCCTGGAGCTCCGGTGAAGATACAGGAGCAGGATGACATTTTAGATCCCGAGAACGCCGTTTGGCGGCTCTCTGTCATTCTCTGTCTCGTCTTTTTTTTTTTTTTTTTCGTCACCATGGTAACCCCAAAGACGACTGGCGATGCTCGGCCAGCCATTTGCTTTGCTTGACCCTCCCCGACTGTAAAACACAGCAGTAAACTTCATCTCCCTGTGAGAGAGATTTAAAGGAGATCTCTCCACTCATTAACACTTTTTTTTTGGCACAGTGGAGCCGAACCTGACGTGTTTTTCATGCTAATGTCGTTTAAAAAGCAACTTCTGAGCCACATCAATGTGGGGGGTCCTCGCCTGCCCCCCATCACCATCACAACACACACACACACATGTGTTTACTGTTGTTTGTCTGGTAAATAAGACAGAGGCCTTCTGCTCCTCGGGGAGTTTTACTGAGGTATCCAGGGTGACTGTATTTGTGCTCGGTCTGGATCCAGCACCGGCACCTGTGATCCGTGATTCTGGAAAAAACTTGAATGCTGTTTGTCAGACAGTTATTGGTTATTTCTGAGAACATTCTTGAAGGTTTTCTTGGATACTCATTGGCTAGTTTCAGTGCTGCATTGGACGGTTGTTGGATAGTTCTAGTTCGATTCTTTAAAAATTCTAAAATAAGATTCTAAAAGTTCTTGACGGTGGAAATCAGCCTTTTCTACTTGTGGAACAGTTCCTGGATAGTTTTGGACTCTTTTCATTCATTTTCTGGATAGTTGTACGTAAACTCTTTCCTCCGGCTTGTGACAGCACGGTCTGCTGACCTGCTGCTGTAATCCTCAGACTGAGGCATTAGGAGATCCGTCACTGCTGGAGAAAGCGTGGGAGTTAATCTGTCAGACTGCTGAGCAACAACCAGCCAAAAAAAAAAAAACACACACATTTAAAGCCTGCTGTGACTCATGCAGTGTGTCGCCTCTGAGCTCCGGCAGCAGCTGCGAGATGCTGCGAGATGCTGTCGGGCTGTTGACGAGGTGTAAGACAGGGTTATTGTAAGAACTGATCACAGTTTGCTCGAAATATGTTTCTTTTCTCCCTCTGACTTGAAACTGATGCTCTTCTAACTGTTAATAATACTGATGAATGTGAAGCTAGCTTCAACGACTTATTTATGCGCCAGAGAAATCAATTCACGGGATGCAAACTCCTCTAAGACGTCTTTGTCAACGTGTTTTTGAATAATCAAGAAAGTTGCAGACTTGTTCAAAATATTTCAGGTCACCTGCAGAAACTTTATTGACTCTCCGTCCTCGAGACGTTCGTCTGGAAACTTTGTGAACTCGGCCTCGGTGTCAACCACGGCGGATTATCCTCGTCTTTCCTTCAGCAGAATGTGAAGATAACCAGCATTTATTTTGTCCCGTCTCACCATTCTGGGTCCAGAAACTCTCTTTGGTTTCATATTAAAATGCCACAAACTGCTTTTTTTTCCGTCGAGTCACTGGAGAAAGTTCAGCTGCTGCATTTCGGAAAAAACATTAAGATGCCTGACGGAGCCGTCAGCGCTGAGCTGATGGTGGATGAGGATCTACTTTTAAGAATGGAGCACTCTGGGCTCCTTTAATCAAGCTTCCTCTTTGTCTGAGACACACCTGTCGACTGCTGAGTCACCTGAAGACTTAAAGCTGTTTCTACAGTAGCCCATAACGTGCAAACTAAATACTGGCTCTGTATCGGAGACTACGTCCAGGTTTTAGACAGTCTGTGGGGACGTCACAGAGACTACGTCCAGGTTTTAGACAGTCTTTGGGGACGTCACAGAGACTACGTCCAGGTTTTAGACAGTCTGTGGTTCCAGGTGAACACACAGCATCTGCACACTTTCATTTATACACTCTTGGTCAATCTTGAAGACTTTGCATCTTTCTTCTTCATCCATCACCTCTCACAGAGCGTAACACGGCATGAGTCAGCACAGAGTGTTAGTCAGCTTCAGTGTGTTTGTGTTTGAGTGTGTGACAGAGGAGAGGTCAGATGAATTTGTACTGTCAATATTTGTCAGACTATTATTCCTCAAACAGGTTTGCACTGACTGTTGTGTGTCGCTGGCAGCCATGTTTGCAGCTCTTTTACAGATTTTATCTACATTTTTACTGAAACTGTGATTTACAGAGTTTTCTGATGGACAGTGAAGTAAACTGCCAACTGCAGCTGCTGTTAGCTCAGTTTGTTAGCTGCTATTAGCACAGTTTGTTAGCTGCTATTAGCTAATGTTAGTTCAGTTTGACAGCTGCTGTTAGCTCATGTTAGCTCAGTTTGTCAGCCTCTGTTGGTCAATGGTAGCTCAGTTTGTTAGCTGCTATTAGCTAATGTTAGCCCAGTTTGCTAGCCGGACAGCTCAGACTGTGAGGTCAGAGCGCCAGGGGAGTGTTAGGGTTTTTGGACCACCGGGAAGAAGGAGAAGAAGAAGAGGAGGAGGTGTCGTGCCAGAACCTGAGCTGGTCAATACATAAGTTAGTATCATGGGTGACGTTAGCTGCTAACTCATCTTTAAAGCTATAAATAACACATCCACTCCTAAGCGTTTTGTTAGCAGGCATCAAGCTAACGTTAACCAGCCAACATAGTAACTCAGCCGCCGAGGTGAGGATGTTGACAGGAAGTTGTGTACTACTACTACGTGCTATGGACTGATGGGTTGTCATGGCGATGATTAGAGGAGGAGTGATTGTTTCACGCACCGTCACTGTCAATCACTCGTTCACCTCCTTTGTTTCCAGCGTTTCCTCCGGCCTCCCCCTCGCTGTCTGTTCAGTATTGAGGTCAGGGCAGACTCTGTGGGAATGTGGAGCGGAGGATGGAGATGGTTGGATGTCGGATCAGAACTGGGTCGACTGAGAAAAGCTAACTCAGTGTGCGCCACTTTTTCCCAGCATGCCTTTAAAACTGGAAGTGAGTCGTCACCCGGAGAAAGGTGTCGATGAGTCGTGACAGCAGCTGGAGACGAAAACTCACGAGCCAATCAGGTTTATTTAAATCTCACATGAGATCAGACTGAACAGAGGAAGTACTCGGATACTACATGCTGTGAAAATACTCAATGGTCATGGTAGTGTAATACTGAATATACTTAAAATACTTGTAGTAGTACTGGTAGTACTTTTAGTAATTAGTGTTAGTAATGTACAAAGAGTACAAATAATGGCAGTGTTAGCAGCAACAATAGTACGAGTATTCCTAGTAATAGGATTAGTGGAATTAGTATTACTATAGTAGTGGTAGTATTACTCCTCAGTAGTCGTGATAACGAAGTTGTGGAGCAGTTCGGTCATCAGTTCACACTCCAACTCGTTAACCAATCAGAACTCTTTGTGTGAACCGGGTCACACGAAGGCCCGGTCTATTTTTACACTGCGAGTCACGTGATTGGACGATGCCACGATGATGTCACGGTCGCTTGAGTTTAAATGAGAGAGAGAGAGAGAGAGAGAGAGAGAGAGAGAGAGAGAGAGAGAGAGAGAGAGAGGGGAAAACATCAGGATGTGTTTAATATGATTTTTTTCACATTAATAATGTCACACACACACACACACACACACACACACACACACACTGTGACCTCAGGTTTGTTATCTGCCAAGTAAACAAACCATCATTGTTTGTAACCTGGTCTGTTGCCACGACGATCAGTGGCATCGGTACCAGTTGCCACGGTAGCACATGGCAGCCTTACTCCCTGGCATCAAAACACACACACACGCTGTAAGCCCTCCTGTGTGTGGATTAAAGATGTGTGTGTGTGTGTGTGTGTCAGTATCAGTCATCCTCTGAGGAGCACGAACTCATTAAAACCATTTTTAAAAAGTTCTGCTCAGGGCGGCCTCAGCGTGTCATCGGGCCAGCCCTTAAGGACCGCCCACAAAATCCTGGACCAGCAGCTTCTGACAGAAACATCTTCAGAGCGCAGGTGGTTTCACGCTCAGGTGAGACTCGTGATGTTTGAGGAGAAGGTGTGAATGAAGTGTGTGTGTGTGTGTGTGTGAGAGAGGAGGATGATGAAGAGGCCGGAGCTGTTTGATCGTTTAGAGAAAAACAAACACGTCAGGTTTCACTGAAGAAAAGAGTCATGTCAGGAAAGTAAACATTGCATTAATGTTTAATTAACATTCATTTAATTACCACACACACACACACACGTTTGAATGAGTGGAGGCGGTGTGTGTGTGTGTGTGTGTGAATAAAACAGATGAATGTCAGCGTGAGTCCGTCGTGCTCGCGTGCCAGCTGGAATTTTCCGAGTCATTCTCAGCCTGCGTTCAGCTCGTCGACACACTTCCTCCTGTGATTTTTATACATCTTAATTAATGATTCATTAAACTGACGCGCCTCCGAACAAACGACTGAAACATTCGAATCAGGACACCATCTGCGCCTTAAAGGAGGTCAGAATGAACTTTATGTTTGTGGTTTTTGTTCCTGCAGAGCTCCAACTTCACTTTTTGTGCCTGGTTCTACTTCCAGAGGAAAATATTTTACAGATCTGACAGCTTCAGTTTCTTTACTTTTAGTCATCTTTCATGTTAAAAAAAACTAACTTGGTTAGCAGGTTTGGAACGGATGCAGTCGTCACGCAGTGTGGCCTGGTTGCTCAAACAAGCCGCCTGTGACCACACCCACCTGTCAATCAAAGCGTCCACGCTCTTAATCCTGCATTAACTTTAAGCCTTAATATAATGTGAACAGGTGAGTTGTATATAAATTCACCCTCAGTACAGTTGTCATGAACGGGGAAATTAGCTACAGAGACCAAAACTGTTTTTTGTACCAGGCTGTAAACATGTTTATTTCTGCTGTCTAACATGGGGACTTATGGAGACTGACTCACTTCTGCAGCCAGCCTCAGGTGGACGTTAGAGGAACGCTTGGTTGCAATGTGAAACATCAACAATAACCTACATGTTAAAAACTTGGTCGCTAACATGCTAATGAAGAAGCTAGCAGCCATTTTAATGTCAGATGGATCTTAGTTATGGAGTTATGAAATGTTAAATTAATAAGTAACTAAACACAGCCTTTACTTTAGGACAGTAGTTTGGCTGGTCTGGTACAACCACAGTGACTTCACCCAGCGTTTTATAGAGTAACGTTTTGTTTACCTTCCAGTAAACATGGTTGGACCTTGGACTGAACTCTGAAACCAGCAGCCCACCAAGGTGGTTTTCTGGTTTGGCTCCTGGCATCAGTTAGCTACACAGCTCACCGAGCCACAGTTAGCCTGCTTCTGTTAGCAACAGTTAATTAGCAGGTGGCTAAAGCTAATTTCTCAATTAATTAATTAATTTCTCTCCAGGTTTTCCATCTTCTGACTTTTGAACCCTCCGAAGTTCCTGAAGCGAAAACCCATCGTCATCGTTCGTCACCGCACGCGTCGCCATGGTCACCCATCACCACGGTGACCAGCCTGTCCACCGCCACTCTCTGTTCCCGTCCAATCGGCCGCGGGGATGCATGTGATGGGCAGCGTCTCCCCGGCCAATGAGAGGGAGGGTTTCTCCCTCCAGGAGCCGGCGGCTCCTCCACGTCCTCCAATCGGATTTCCCGCTAAAGAGGACAACCGGACGAAACCGCCTCCACCCGCTCCTCCTCCCCCATCCTGCTCTTCTTCCTCCTCCACCTCCTCCTCCAGTGCCGCCCCTTGCTACCAGGGCTGGGAATCCCCATAGGAGGCCTGAGGAAGACGAAGAGGGTGAGGAGTTTCTTCTGGAAGACGATACCGGAGGATCAGGTACAGCTCGGCACGACGGAGGCACACCTGTACGACCTTTTGTACTTTTATTTACACCTGTGTGTGTGTGTGTGTGTGTCACAGGTGAAGGGGCGGGCCAACCTGTGGACTCAGGGTCCGGTGCAGCAGCAGTACCAGATCGACGTCCAGACCATCGAGGAGCTGTTTGGTCAGAATGACTGTCAATCAAACGTCAAGTCGACGCCCACCAGAGGAGGGAGGACCAGGAGCTCGTTCAGGGAGACCAAAGAGGAGGTGTGTGTGTTCGTGTGTGTGTGTGTGTTTGTGTGCGTGTGTGTTTGTGTGCGTGTGATGCAGGATGGCGTGTGCTGCTGTTTGTTGAAGGTGTGCTCGGACAGTTTCCACCTGGGCTCTGACCTCAGACTCACACCACCTCTCTCTCTCTCTCTCTCTCTCTCTCTCTCTCTCTCTCTCTCTCTCTCTCTCTCTCTCTCTCTCTCTCTCTCTCTCTCTCTCTCTCCCTCTCTCTCTATGTCTCTCGCCCAGGTCACCATTTTAGACTCGAAGCGAGGGATGAACATCGGGATTTTCCTCAAACAGTTCAAGAGGTAAAAACTTGTTTAGTCCCTGAAGAGAAGCAAAGCTTGTTGTTGCTCAGTCCGATCTCAGTGTAACTTTGAATGTGCAGTTGATGTCGGTCATGGAGGAGAGAGGACACGTCCGGGGTTACACACTGTGATAGCGTGATGTGTGTCCTCGCCCACATCCACGGGTGTTATGGGTAAACAGATGCAGATGCTGGCATTTTGGGCAGGAGAGACACTGATGATATGTCACCTGTCCAAGTTACACAAGGACGGGCCGTCTGGCTTCACCTGTAATATGTCAGTGAAAGTCACCAAGACACACAGAACAACCTCAAACAGATGAAAACAACCAAAGACGATACGAAACAACCAGAGAGAGACAAAAAACTGACAAAAACAGAAAGTACCACAACTACAGAGATACACGATAACTACAAAGACACACGGAACAACTACGAACCTCTTTCTTCTGTATTAACGTCTGTTTTCATCTCCTCTGGGTCTGAACACAGAGTTCAGTAACACTGAGGTCAGACTGTGACCTGCTGTGTTTATGTTGTGTTCACCGTACCAACGTGTCCACAGTGCTTTCCAAACACTGAGAGACATACAGGCATGAGGGAGACACCGAGACACACCGAGAGACAGACAGGCATGAGGGAGACACCGAGAGACAGACAGGCATGAGGGAGACACAGAGAGACAGACAGGCATGAGGGAGACACCGAGAGACAGACAGGCATGAGGGAGACACCGAGAGACAGACAGGCATGAGGGAGACACCGAGAGACAGACAGGCATGAGGGAGACACCGAGACTTCATAAATCTGTCCTTCAGGATATAAAATGATTTGAAGAAGATGAACCGGAGCACGACGATGATTTAAATATTGAACGTTTCTCCGTTAATGAACACCAACACCTTTCCTCCTCCAGGGCCAATCAGACGATAGTAGACGATATTCACCATGGCAACAGTGAGCCCTACGGGGTGGAGCCTCTGAGAGAGCTGCTGAAGCTGCTGCCGGAGACAGAGGAGGTGACACACACACACACACACACACACACATTAGCATCATCACGTTTGTATCGTCCTCATCGTGTCTCCTCTCCTGAAGGTGAAGAAGTTGAAGTCGTACCGCGGCGACATCTCCAAGCTCTCATTGGCCGATTCCTTTGTGTACCTGCTGATTCAGCTCCCCAGGTGAGAGGCCCTGCTCACCTTTGACCTTAGCTAACAACTAAAAGTCAGTCCCAGATTTACTTCTTCTTCGTGTTTCTCTCTGTAGTTACTCGGTCCGTATTGAGTCCATGCTGTTGAAAGAGGAGTTCCCCGCGGTGTGTGAGGCCATGAAACGAGACATCAAGATCCTTCGCACGGCTACCAAAGGTAACGACCAACATCGACTACACCAGTACACACATCTTCTCATCCACCTGAGGCTGGTGAGTCAGTCTCCATAATCGTTGGAGTCGTGTTCCGTCTCCGGTACAAATGATCCATGCAGAGTGAAACATCATGCAGTAACACACTTCTTCTTCCTCGCGCTCTCACACAACACAAACTAACACCTGGATTATTTTTAGCAGTGTGTGTGTGATAACTCGTTAACTAACCCTCGACGTGCTAATGCCGTCGCTGACACCACACACACTCCGCCGCACGGCGAGTTTTAACGCTGCTGACGTTCAGTTTAGTCTTTTTTCCACATGAAAGCAGCTTATGTTTGTTTGTGTACTGATGCTGATAAAGACTTCTTCCTCCTCCTCCAGAGTTAATGTGTTGTGAGGAGCTCCATGCTGTTCTCCACCTGGTGCTGCAGGCTGGAAACATCCTCAACGCTGTGAGTGAAAAATAAAACTGCATTCGTGAATTATTAGACAACAGAGAGAGAAAGAAAAGACTGCTGTTTATGTCTTCTGCACCATTAACCCCAAATTCAGCCTCAAGCATTTGAGATTATTTGAATCTCCAAAAGTTAAGGCTGTGTGTGTGTGTGTTGTGTGTGTGTTGCAGGGAGGTTATGCAGGAAACGCTGTAGGTTTCAAGCTGTCGTCCCTTCTGGCTCTGGCCGACACCAAAGCCAACAAACCGGGAATGAACCTGCTGCACTTTGTCGCTCTGGTCAGTCACCTTGTACTTCAGTAAGAGATTCAACGTGAGGCGAGGGAATGCAATCTGTTACGTAAATAAAAGTCCTTTGAGTTAAAGAGTATTAACGTCTCATTAATGTGTTCAGCGGTTTAACATTGCAGCTCATAGTAGAGGTATGAAGTAAAGTAAAGTATCTCAAACAACAGCAGAAAGATGACGATAAATATCAAACAGCGTCTTTTTTTTCTTCAGGAAGCTAAAAAAAAAGACGACAAGCTGTTGGAGTTTCCTCTGAAGTTGAGTCACGTCCAGCCTGCGTCCAGGTCAGACATCTTCTCCACATATTAAGGACTACATTTCCCATGAGCGTCACAGTGATTACAGTGTGAACAGTGTGTTTATATTCTGTAGGATCTCCGTGGAAACGCTGGACGCTGATCTGCAGAGGCTGACGTCTCGCACGCGCTCTGTAGAGGAAAGTGTTCAGAGAGACACGGAGCTGCTGCAGCAGCTGGACGACTTCCTGCAGGTGCACAGAGGTTTTCAAGGAAGTATTCAGTTACTTTACTCCAGTAAAATGTACTCACACGACACTCCTACGTTTGTGTTTGCCTCTCAGTCGGCCACCTTGTCTCTTTGCTCGCTGCGTGGCGGGCGGCAGCAGCTGAAGACAGAAGGCAGCGAGCTGATCGACTTCTTCTGCGAGGACAGAGAGACGTTCAGACTCGACGACTGCTTCAGCATCTTCCACACCTTCTGCTCCAGATTCACCTCTGCTGTCAAGGTACACTGCTGATATAAGTAGGTGACGAACATCCAACGTTAATGTAACGTTAATATAACAGCCATGAAGTACAGTGAGGTTCTATCAGCACTCATTGTTTGATGTTTGCTGCCACCTGGTGTTCAAAGAGAGACATAGCAGTTAAATATCTGTCTTTCTCTCTGAAGGAGAACTTGGAGAGGGAGGCCAAGGAGGCTGCCCGTCGCCGGCGGATCCAGGAACTGGAGGAGCAGAAGAGGCACTCATGGGCCGGGGGTGAGGAGGTAGGAGGAGGCGCAAACAGTCACTGAAGTACAAGTACATAGTCGTTACTTCTATTAAAGTACTACTTTGTGATTCTGTTGTAGGTTGGTGGAGCATTCGGGTTGCGTTGCAGCAGTGAGACGGACATGTCGGCCGCCATGTCGCGTCACAACGAGGCTGGACGGCTGGTGGAGCTCCTGACCCCGAAGTCCCGTCCCCGATCGCCCCTCAACAACAATCCTCTGGGGCGATCTGGGAGCTTACGGCGCTCTCGAAACTTTCCATCCACCTCGCCGACTATGGCAGCTGAGCGCGAACTGAGCACGCTCCTGGGGATGACGTCTCGTGAGGACAACCAGCAGAGAGGAGGAGGAACGGGAGAGGCAAGGACATTTTTACCATCAGCCTCACCTGAATCTGGGCTCAAAAGTCCTGGAGTCTCCCCTCAGACTCGACCGCACAGCATCACAACATGCATCTTCCCCCAAAACCAGCAGCCTCAAACGGGCCAAACGGCATCGCAAACCCACTCCTCACCTCGCAAGAACTCTTTGAGTGCAAACCATACAACCGCCGCTTACCTCAGCTACGATGCTAGGCAGACTCAATCAAACACCATCGCACCCACAAATAAAGTTACAATCAAACCTACCTCTGATGCGAACCAGCAATCCCGACACAACAACGACAAAGATCAACTTGGTCTGAGATTAAGCAATGAGGAGACGCTCTCAGACCATCAGTCTGATCCAGATTTTCATGGACGGGTCGCCAGCAGTGACGAGAAGTTTGAACGTAGCACTGCAGCTCCAGGCAACATGTCCGTGGTTTTAGAGAAACATACTCTGGTACCAGAGCTGAAAGTGTTTGAAACCGTTGCCAATGAAGGTCGCCTCCATGGACAGCACCAGAACGATATGTTAATCACAGACTTGGAAGAAGTGGGAGCAGACGAATCCCAAGTCCAGAAGATGACGAATGAGTCCCAGATTGGTAACACGGACAAATCCAACGTGAAGATGTCTTCCTTACAAAGAGACGAAGATGAGGGACGAGAGGAAAAGGTGGTAGTGTGGTGTGTCACGGGTGTGTGTGAGGCAGCTGGCGAGCTCACACTTTATGACAACGCACAAACTGAAAGAGATCAGAGTGTAAGTGACAATCACGGAGGAAGTCAGCAACCTTCCTCCACCCCAACCAATCTCAAGCCTTCAGAACCTCAACCGGCCAACGAGAAGCCAGTGCCTGTGCCCATCAGCAGCCAACCGGTGCCTGCGTCCCGCTGTGACGACCCATCGCATCCCATCTCATCCCCCAGGTGGCACCCATCAGCCAATGAAGCGCCTACCGTTGCCACAGGTGCCTCTGAAGAAGCAGCTAATCAGGAGGAAGAAGTAGGAGGTTCCACCAATGAGAAGAGAGATGTGGAGACTCTCCAAGTACAATCAACAGACAAGACAACCAATGAAAATAAAGAAGCAGACTCTTCTACTAACAAAAAGGTAGAACCGATACCTTCGTCCAAACCATCCACCAAGAACCTCCCTACCTCCAGAACTCGACCCCCCGGGATCAAACCCGTAACCCCAACCGCTGCCTCTACCACCAACAAGGTCAAGCCCGTCCGCACCCTCACCAACTCCGAGAACCAGGGCATGAGGCGGGTAGTGCCCATCTCCAGAACCAGCCGAGGAGCTCCATCCCTGGGCAAACGTCCAGAGAAACCTCCTGGCAACCAGCGAGGCCATTCCATCACAGCGGCACCCGCCAGTGTGTCCATGTCCAACCTGAGCAGCACCTCCCTCCATCGAGGAGAGAGGCCCTCAACTGCTCCTTCATCCCGGCGCTCCAGCATCAACAAGACCCCAGACCCCAAGGATTCAAAAGACCAGAAGGTCTCAGGTACTCTGCTCTCGGCATCTTCCCAAGAGCAGAACCAGGACTTGCAGAGGAAACCATCCGTCCGAAAGCCCTTAATAAAACCCAAACTCCAGCCGGAGGAGAAGATGTGTCGCTCCACGCTCCGGGCACTCACCCAAGGAGGTGCAGAAGGTGGAGTAGGAGGAGGTAGTATCAGCGCCCCTACCACTCCTCTGCACAAAGCCCCTTCCTCTTCATCATCACCACTTCCAAGTTTCGCCCGAAGCACCGCCTCCTCTTCTTTCAGGCGCACCCACACCAATGTCACTCCTCCTACACCTCCTCCTTCACCCCACACTGGCTCAGACTCCTCCCCCAAGACCTCCTCCGTTGCTCCACCTGGCACCTCCTCACCTTTGACACGAACTGGCTCCTTAAGAGTCTCCTCAACCGCCTCCACCTCCTCCTCCCCGCTAACGAAGTCTCAGAGCATCAGGGCGACTGCTCACTCGCCACTTCGTGGCTCGCAGGCTCCCCCTAAAGGCCACCGGCGGAACGACAGCGGCAGCTTCTCCGAGAAGTCGACTCACTCGAGGGACTCTGGCAAGTCCACCAGGCCGAGCTGGAGGTGACAGGCCACATTCCTGCTACTTCTTCCTTCTTCACCGGAGGATACGTTCCAACAGGAAGAATTATCTGGAGTATTAATAAGCTGAAGAAATATTTGTCTTCTCAACTTGAACCATGCTGGTGGTAAAAACGGATGCATTCCATTATGTACACTTAGGACTGTAGGCAGCATTCCAAGATGAAGGAACTGCTCCATGTTGCCTTTGATAATCCAACAAAAACGTCACTGAGCCTCGTGTCCATGACATCTGACTCCCGAGTGGTGTTTCCTCTCTCCTGATGAAATGACTTTTATTTTGAAATTTTCTTTATGATTCTGCACCTTTAACGTCACTAACTGAGCTGAGGAGTCCCCGAACATCCGTCCTGATTAAATTAGAAATCATCTTAATTATTATCAAATCACTGAGAATCATGAAGGAGTGATTCGTTTAGACGAGGAGATCTTCAAAGAGTCTCTGATTCAAACCAACAGAAAAGTCTGCAGTGCCAAGTTTGTTCATATATTTGTATCTTTATGTATTTATGTACGTATGGAGTTAATATTTGTTATATATATAATCTATCTACTAATTAATAAAGTATTATTCAACAACACAAATATTTTGTCTTTCTGTTCTTTAAGTTCTGTTTGGAAAATGACTTAAAATTGAATTATTTAGCTAAAAGCTCAAAATAAATCCTAAATATTTTGTTTTATTTTTAGGGCCCGAGCACGCACTGTGTGCGAGGCCCTATTGTTTTTCAAATGTTTATTATTTTTTTTTTTTTTATTATTTTTCTTTTTCTTAGTCAAAGTAAATCGCATTTTAGACAGCCTATATGTACTCGAAAAGTTGCGAAAATTTGCCTACCCCCCCAAAGTCGGGCGTAAATTTACGTATTTTGGGGGTCTCACACATGGACGAACAAAAATGGCTCTACGGCGCCACCTACGTTTCGGTTGTCGGAGGAGCCCCTCGACACGATTTCATCCACGTGTATGAAATTTAGCGGGAGTATGTAACATCCCAGGCCGCACAAAAAAGTCTCTTGGTGACCTGGGCTACGGCGAAGCGTACGGCGGGCACTTTGTTTCAAAGTTGGCGTTTTCGTGTTTTTGGGGTCATTTTCAGGGGTCGTATTTGAACGAACTTCTCCTACAGCTTTCATCCTATCTGTTTGAAACTTGCCGTGTGTGTTCTTAAGGCCTCGACCATGAAAAGTTATCAAAATCGTGAGGTTCAGATTTACTGCGTCAGAGGGGCGGGGCTACGAAATTTGGCGTTTTGGCGTGAAATTTCGACGTGCTATAACTTTGCCAAAAATACTCCAACCTTCATCAAACTTCTGATATATAATCACAGTCTGGCCTAGAATAGATTTCCATAAAATTTTTTGGAGAATTTCACAGCGCCTCCTAGTGGCGACAGAAAAGACTACTTTTACGAAATGACGTCCAGCTCGGAAAATATTGACCATATCCACGTCAAACTAGGTGTAGATGTTGTCAAGGCCTTGGTCTTGACATCTGAGAAATAATTTCAACGTTTCATCAGAGGGCGTGGCCGTGACGGCGCGTCAAAGTCAAGCGTGCCGATTTTTTCGACGAAAAATGGAACTCTATTGACTTTTTGGCTGCATTTTCAGGCAAAAGTGTTGGGCTTTTAAATACTTTGTCAGAGCTGTCTGAAACTTCTTGTGGTAATTAAGAGCAATATTATGCAAAATTCGGCTGCATAATTAATTAGGGGCGGGGCAAAATCGCTCTATAGCGCCCCTTGAAAATTTCTTTGATGCAGCCCCACCACAGTTTTGGACACAGAATTATGAAACCTTAGCCGAATTGCAGATGAAGGCATGACCTACAAAAAGTCTCTTGGAGAAATGGGCTAAAATTATCAGGAAGCGAGATATTTTAGGCATGAAAATCACCATTTTTGCTGTTTTGGCCGGTTGAGAAGGGGTCATATTTGAACACACTCCTCCTAGGGATTTTGTCCAATTGACTTCAAACTTGGTAGTTATGTTCATATAGACTTCCTGAGTAAAAGTTATCAAAATCGTGAATTTTGATGAAACAGTGTGGGCGTGGCGCACCATCAAATTTCACCCTTTGATTCAACATTCGAACTCCTTTGACTTTTTGGCTGTTTTTTAATCACAAGCTGTGGTGCTTTCATATATTTTGTCAGAGCAGTCTGAAACTTCTTGTGGTTATTAAGACCAAAAAGATGCAAGAGTCGGCTGCATATGTAATTAGGGGGCGGGGCAAAATCGCTCTATAGCGCCCCCTTGAATTTTTCTTTGACGCAGCCCCGCCACAGTTTTATACACAGAATTATGAAACCTCAGCCGAATTGTAGAACCTGGCAAGACCTACAAAAATGTCTCTTGGAGCAATGGGCTAAAATTGACAGGAAGCGAGATATTTAAGAATGAAAATCACCATTTTTAGTGCATCGTTCTGGTTGACAAGGGGTCCTATTTGAACGAACTCCTCCTAGGGATTTCATCCAATTGACTTCAAACTTGGTAGTTAGGTTCATATAGACTTCCTGAGTAAAAGTTATCAAAATTATGAATTTTGATGAAAGAATGTGGGCGTGGCGCTCCGTCAGATTTGACCTTGTCCCGATTCTGGCTAATGTGTGTGTTCGATTGAGCAAAATGCTTTGAAAGTGGTTCGCGCGTCTTCCGACTGCTGCCTTCCGACGTGCCAGCCGTCGAGTTGCGTGGGAGTGCGAGGGCCCGTTCAACGCTGCTTGCAGCTTTAATTTTAATTGTTCTTAAACTTTTTTTTTTCCCGCGCGGCGCGTAAAAGAAGGCGAGTGACGTCATCACAGCGCGCCAAACAAAGCTCCATGTGCACGAGCAGAAAAACAACGAAGCGACCGAAAAAAGTTTGTTTGAGTTTGTGACGTAACAAAAGTTTAAAAAAAAACAAATTAGAGAAATTAAAGTTAAAAAATTTAAAGTTGATGATGCGGAAGTCCGAGCGGAAACACTGAAGAGAAGAAGAAGAAGAAGAAGAAGAAGAAGAAGAAGAAGAAGAAGTCCCGGCGTTTAAAGTTTAAAGTCCTCCACAGGAACACCTGAAGTCTAAGGTAAAAGTACACGATATACTGCAGTAATACTACAAGAGATAAACACGTTTATAACTGTGATGTACTGTAGAAATACTGCAGTAATACTACAAGAGATAAACACGTTTATAACTGTGATGTACTGTAGAAATACTGCAGTAATACTTCAAGAGATAAACACGTTAATGACGGTGATGTACTGTAGAAATACTGCAGTAATACTACAAGAGATAAACACGTTAATGACGGTGATGTACTGTAGAAATACTGCAGTAATACTACAAGAGATAAACACGTTTATAACTGTGATGTACTGTAGAAATACTGCAGTAATACTACAAGAGATAAACACGTTAATGACGGTGATATACTGTAGAAATACTGCAGTAATACTACAAGAGATAAACACGTTAATGACGGTGATGTACTGTAGAAATACTGCAGTAATACTACAAGAGATAAACACGTTTATAACTGTGATGTACTGTAGAAATACTGCAGTAATACTAGCAAGATATAAACAACGTTATAACTGTGATGTACTGTAGAAATACTGCAGTAATACTCAAGAGATAACACGTTAATGACGGTGATGTACTGTAGAAATACTGCAGTAATACTACAAGAGATAAACACGTTAATGACGGTGATGTACTGTAGAAATCTGCAGTAATCCTACAAAGATAAACACGTTAATGACGGTGATGTTACTGTAGAAATACTGCAGTAATACTACAAGAGATAACCGGTTATATGACGGTGATGTACTGTAGAAATACTGCAGTATACTAAAGAGATAAACCGTTTATAACGGTGATGTACTGTAGAAATACTGCAGTAATACTACAAGAGATAAACACGTTAATGACGGTGATGTACTGTAGAAATACTGCAGTAATACTACAAGAGATAAACACTTTAATGACGGTGATGTACTGTAGAAATACTGGCAGTAATACTACCAGAGATAAACACGTTATGACGGTGATGTACTGTAGAAATACTGCAGTAATACTTACAAGAGATAAACACGTTATGAACGGTGATGTACTGTAGAAATACTGCAGTAATACTACAAGAGATAAACACGTTAATGACGGTGATGTACTGTAGAAATACTGCAGTAATACTACAAGAGATAAACACGTTAATGACGGTGATGTACTGTAGAAATACTGCAGTAATACTACAAGAGATAAACACGTTTATAACGGTGATGTACTGTAGAAATACTGCAGTAATACTACAAGAGATAAACACGTTAATGACGGTGATGTACTGTAGAAATACTGCAGTAATACTACAAGAGATAAACACGTTAATGACGGTGATGTACTGTAGAAATACTGCAGTAATACTACAAGAGATAAACACGTTAATGACGGTGATGTACTGTAGAAATACTGCAGTAATACTACAAGAGATAAACACGTTAATGACGGTGATGTACTGTAGAAATACTGCAGTAATACTACAAGAGATAAACACGTTTATGACGGTGATGTACTGTAGAAATACTGCAGTAATACTACAAGAGATAAACACGTTAATGACGGTGATATACTGTAGAAATACTGCAGTAATACTACAAGAGATAAACACGTTAATGACGGTGATGTACAGTAGAAATACTGCAGTAATACTACAAGAGATAAACACGTTAATGACGGTGATGTACTGTAGAAATACGAGCTAACAGCAGCTACAGTTTACTTCACTGTCCGTCAGGAAACTCTGTAAATCGGAGAGTTGACATGTTGGTCGGTGTCTCCTCAGGATGTTTCTCTGAGTGAATCAAAGATGGATGAAGAGCGCCAAGGAAGGAGGGAGGAGGAAGAGGAGGAGACAGGACAAGGAGATGAGGACAGAACTCCATCCAGGAGGAGAGAGGAGGAGGAGGAGGAGGAGGAGGAGGAGGAATAGAGGTGATGAAGGCCCGCCCCAAAGACAAAGCACGGAGGGAGCTGATTGGTGGACACACTCCAATCTCCGCCTCCTCTTCCTTCACCTCGTCTCCTTTCCTTGGCCGAGGAAGGGGACAAGGAGGCGAGGAGGACGGGGAGGAAGACGAGGTCAGAGTCGCCATAGTTACCATCGAGGACGAGTCCTGTCCGTCAGAGCCTTTTGGCACCGCCCACCTGGAGACGGCCAATCAGATCACACGGATAGAGGACGGAGGAGATAAAAAGAAGGAGGAAGAGGAGGAGGACGAGGAGGAGGAGGCCAGTGATGAAAGAGAGGAGGAGGAGGAAAAGGAGGAGAGCGCAGAGGTGACGTCACCATCGCTTCACCTGCAGAGCCAGGTACGACGATACTCCATTACATTTGTCTCTTTAGTTACTTTTTGGGTAAACATTGAAGTACAAGTACACACATAAATGTGTGTATTTGTACACAGACGATGCCTGTGCTGTGTTTGAGTCACCAGCAGGTGGCGGCGTTTATCTTTTATCACACACACACACACACACACACACACACACACACACACACAGGCTTGAGGCTTTCAGGTACCATCAGTGTCTCTGTGAGGCGTTCAGGTGACATTGTGTCTCCTGCTTTGTCCCCTGTGTAAACACCAACTGCTGAGTGTGTGTGTGTGTGTGAGAAAGTGTGTGTTTGCCACATGATTGTCTAAAACCTGGACGTAGTCTCTGTGGACACACAAACACACACACACACACACACACACACAGTAGGTGTGTGTAGGAATGTGCAGCAGTCAACATTCCTCAGATTCCTGTCATGACTCCATCGGGATCATGGGATATGAAGTCTCCTCCTAACACGGGCTGAACCAGTGTGACGCCCATCGGCATGATGGGATACCTGTGTGTGAAGGAGCGGCCTTAAAGATGGACGCCTGAAAACTGGAGCACTAATCTGATGAGGCTGTAATCTACGAGCGTTTTTCTAGATTACTGCACATATAGGAGATTACACACACACACACACACCACACACACACACACACACGGGACGACGGATGGATTCCTTTTTTGGAGCAGGAAGTGACCATATATGGGCGGCCGCACCTGACAGGAAACATGCACCTGGTCACAGATGTTTATGTTTGAGCTCTGACAGCTCACAGAGCGGACGTCAGATCCGTGTATTCATTATTGATCAGCTGATACTTCAATACTTTTATATGTAACAGAGTATTTCTACAGTGTATAAGTACACCAGCACTACACACACACACACACACACACACACACACACACGCACCCTCATACCGCCTGTGTGTGTGTGTGTGTGTGTGTGTCACATTCCAGTGCTGGGCAGCTTTCCAGCCTGTTAGGTCCACCACACTGATCTCGCCGAGTCAGCGCACTCCACACACACACACACACACACACACACACACACACACACACACACACACACACACACACACACACATTCCTGGAGCTGCGGCAGCATTCCCGGAGTGTTGCGCTCGTCAGCAGGACGGGGTTTGAACCTGCGACCTTCCCGTTACAGTGCAGTCTGTCTGCAGCGGCTTCAGCTCGCTCACTGAAAGTTAATCACAGTTTAACAGAGAGACTCGTTACCTGTGACAGCTAACGAGCTGCACAATTAACACAAAGTGTTAACACACACACACACACAGTGAGCTCTTCAGTCTCTGTTTGTGTGTTTGTTGGACGTCTTCACCGTCTCGTCGTTACGTGAAATCTCGTTGTATTTGTCGTCATGACGACGTCCGTCCTGAATCAGTCTCACCTGTGTTCAGGACAAAATGACTCCAAACCTCAGGGAAACGTTTAATCAACGTTTGATCACTCAGTCTGCTTCAGGTGGCCTTCTTTCCCTCCTTCTATCCTCCCTTCCTTCCTCCTTCCTTCCTCTGTTCTTCCCTTTTCCTCCCTTCCTCCCTCTGTTCCTCCCTTTGTTCCTTCCTTCCTCCCTCTGTTCCTCCCTTCCTTCCTCCCTTCCTCCCTCTGTTCCTTCCTTCCTTCCTCCCTCTGTTCCTCCCTTCCTTCCTCCCTTCCTCCCTCTGTTCCTCCCTTTGTTCCTTCCTTCCTTCCTTCCTTCCTCCCTCCCTTCCTTCTTTCCTTCCTCCCTCTGTTCTCCCCTTCCTTCCTCCCTTCCTCCCTCTGTTCCTTCCTCCCTTCCTCCCTTTGTTCCTTCCTTCCTTCCTCCCTTCCTCCCTCTGTTCCTCCCTTCCTTCCTCCCTCTGTTCTTCCCTTCCTTCCTCCCTTCCTCCCTCTGTTCCTTCCTCCCTTCCTCCCTCTGTTCCTCCCTTTGTTCCTTCCTTCCTTCCTCCCTTCCTTCCTCCCTTCCTCCTTCCTCCCTTCCTCCCTCTGTTCCTTCCTTCCTTCCTCCCTTCCTTCCTCCCTCCCTTCCTTCCTTCCTTCCTCCCTTCCTTCCTTCCTTCCTTCCTTCCTTCCTTCCTTCCTTCCTCTTTGTGGTTTAGACACTCTCAGAGTCGTTCATTTAAATATTCATGAGCTCTAAGTCTTTCACATCCCTGCATTAATTATTGATGAACACACTCACACCACACCACACCGCTCTGTTAACGACCTGTTGTTGTAGTTTGCTGCATTGCACCTCTCTAATCTGTCCCCGTGGAAACGGCTGATCTGAGTTCAGATCCCGTCAGCGCGGCAGATTTCTGTAGCTGCTGTTAGCTGACGTTAGCTCAGTCTGTTAGCCGTGAGCTCAGAGCGAGTTCATATGGTCAGAGGAGGAGAGAGCGAAGAGGACGCTGACGGAGAGTGTGTGTCCATGTGTGTTTGTTTGTTCTGTGGCTGCTGCAGGTGAACTGTCTCACCGTAGGTCCACATATACAGAGAGAAACATCATGTGTCCTTCAGTCTGAGGCTAATCCAGCTAGCTCACACACACACACACACACACACACACACACACACACACACACACACACACACACACACACACAAAGGCCACATCTGCCTCGCCTTTGAAGTGGTTCGTCTGTTTCCAGCCTGACAGCAGTTACACACACACACACACACACACACACACACACACACACACACACACACACTCACACTCTTACAGGAGTGTGGGAAATAGTCAGCTGTTTTAATGCAGAACACACACACACAGTTTCAGGTTTTACGAGACCATCAGAGGGAGAAACTCAGTGTGTGTGCATACCAGAGAGGGTGAGGGAGCGAGGAGGTGAGGAGGTGAGGGAGCAAGGAGGTGAGGGAGCGAGGAGGTGAGGGAATGAGGAGGTGAGGAGGTGAGGGAGCGAGGAGGTGAGGAGGTGAGGGAGCGAGGAGGTGAGGAGGTGAACAAAAGAGGAGACACGGAGCTCCGTGTGTTTAGTAACTAATCGTGTTCAGCCGTGCTGGATTTGTTCTGATTGCAATTATCTCAACAACACAGAGCAGCCAGCTAATACTTACCTTCACCATCCTTCCTTCCTTCCTTCCTTCCTTCCTTCCTTCCTGGCTCCTGTTCTGGCACGACACTGGCTCCTCCTCCTCTCACCAGCGGTCGAAAACGTCAACACACAAACACTCTGAGCTCACAGTCCGGCTTACAAAGTGTATGAATGTTAAGTGACACGCATGCTGAGACAGCCAATCACATCGTCTAGAAAGCGGTGACATCATCACGTCCTGTAGTTGAAGCGTGTGTTCATCCACCAGCTGAAAGTAGTCCCAACAGATTTGATCCTTCTGTTCGAGTCACGTGACTTCAATTCATGAATTCATGAGAGAGAGAGAGAGAGAGAGAGAGAGAGAGAGAGAGAGAGAGAGAGAGAGAGAGAGAGAGAGAGAGAGAGAGAGAGAGAGAGAGAGAGAGAGAGAGAGAGAGAGAGAGAGAGAGAGAGAGAGAGAGAGAGAGAGAGAGAGAGAGAGAGAGGGAGAGAGAAATTCAAATTTACGACAACGCGAAGACCAAGAGGAGAAAGAAGGAGGGAGGAATTACTACCAGACGGAGAGGAAAGGAGAAACACGACGATCGACGATGATGATGATGAAGGAAGGCTGCAGCATCATGATCACACACAGAGAGTTACAGATTAACAGGTCAAAGGTCACCTGATGATTGACAGGGTTGTTATATTACCTGTGTCCATCTGTAATGTTTGAATATCACAGGTGTTTCTCGTGTTCTGTTCTCTGACTGAAACAACAACATGAGAAACACCTTCAGGTGAAGCATTCCTGACCTGAAACGTAAGACGGAGTCACAGCGTCCTGACTCCATCTTTTATCCTCCGCCTGTTCATGTGTCGTGGTCTTTGAGTGAAGCACAGCAGAAGGTGGAGCGGGTGGTGCTGTGTAGAGGCCTGAAGGTGAAGACTGTGGGAGGAAAGGAGGTGGAGGCTGAACAGGTGAGAGGTTGTATGTTTTGTCTCTCCAGGCTCTGGGTGAAGGTTTGACCTCCACCTCCTCCTCCACCTCCTGACTCTCACTGTGTGTGTGTGTGTGTGTGCGTGTGTGTGTGTGTGGGGGTTTCAGTGTGACGACCTTAAGGTCAATCAGCTGTGAGAAAGCTGCGACCTGCAGCGACCCCCCGCCGGGCGCCGCTGTGTTTGTGGAGATGACTTGTTTGTGTTCACGCCGTCTGGACGAGACACAAGTTTGACCAGAAACTGCAGTTCCTCAAACGTCCACCTGAGGCTGGCTGCAGAAGTCATTCAGTCTCCATAAGTCCCCACGTTCAGATGTCCAACTTAAGCAACCAGAAGTTCGACATCAGAGACTGAGTGACATAGTCTCTGTGACGTCCCTGCAGACTGTCTAAACCTGGACGTAGTCTCTGTGACGTCCCCGCAGACTGTCTAAAACCTGGACGTAGTCTCTGTGACGTCCCTGCAGACTGTCTAAACCTGGACGTAGTCTCTGTGACGTCCCCGGAGACTGTCTAAACCTGGACGTAGTCTCTGTGACGTCCTCGCAGACTGTCTAAAACCTGGACGTAGTCTCTGTGACGTCCTTGCAGACTGTCTAAAACCAGGACGTAGTCTCTGTGACGTCCCTGCAGACTGTCTAAACCTGGACGTAGTCTCTGTGACGTCCCCGGAGACTGTCTAAACCTGGACGTAGTCTCTGTGACGTCCTAACAGACTGTCTAAAACCTGGACGTAGTCTCTGTGACGTCCCCGCAGACTGTCTAAAACCTGGACGTAGTCTCTGTGACGGTCTCCCCCTCCCTCCCCCTCTGTCTCTCTGTATTTCTCCCCTCATCCTTCCTTCACTCCCTCCCTCTCTCTCCTCTCCTTGTTTCCTCCCTACCTCCCTCTCCTCTCCTTGTCTCCTCCCTCTCTCTCCTCTCCTTGTCTCATCCCTCCCTCCCTCTCTCTCCTCTCCTTGTCTCCTCCCTCCCTCTCCTCTCCTTGTCTCCTCTCTCTCCTCTCCTTGTTTCCTCCCTCCCTCCCTCTCCTCTCCTGTCTCCTCCCTCTCTCTCCTCTCCTTGTCTCCTCCCTCCCTCCCTCCCTCCCTCCCTCCCTCTCCTTGTCCCCTCCCTCCCTCTCCTTGTCTCCTCCCTCCTCCCCCCTCACTGAGGCATGTCCCTGCGTGTTCCTGGTTCAGGTCGAGCGACGCTCCTCGTGAGCGCAGAGAGAGAGAGAGAGCCAGTCAGAGGCAGCACGCGCTCCTCACGGTCCGCTCCGATGATCGATCATCACTTCTGATCAGTCACCGATTCACCGGATGGATTAGTGACGTCACGCCCTCGGATTAAACCGTTTGAAATACATTTCGGACTTTTCACACCTTCGTGTTTCTCCGGGAGGGCTCGTGCGGTCGGCAGCGTACCGGGAGAAGCAGCCATGGGTTTCTACGGCACGCTCAAGCTCATCTTCTACAAAGTGAGTATCGATCATCGATCATCGATCATCGATCAGCCGCGACGGGCTCGATTAAAGGTTACCGTGCACGTACCGGAGGCTGTCAGGCTCGGACGGCTCCGGCATGACGAGGCGTTTCTGTGACAGCGGAATGCCGAGGGAGCGCGTGCGTGCGTGTGTGCGTGTGTGTGTGTGTGTGTGTTTTGGACCACTGCGGATCTGAGAGAGAGTCACTCGTTTCACGTCCTTCCTCTCTCTCTCTCTCTCTGGTTTGATTATCGATCATTGATCAGCTGTCTCTCTGTTCAGGCTGTTCAGGAATCAATCAGAATCAATTAGAATCAAACTGACGCTCATTGAAACATTTTGCATCCCCAAATCAGCCCCAGCTGCTGTTAACTGAAATGCTTGGATCAATAAAAACATCAAAAACAAACAGCTGCAAACAAACCAAGTACAGATTGACCCAAAATACAAATAAAATAAGGTTATATTTCACAGCACAGCTGCTGTAAACATGTTAGGGATCAAATATATGACAAAAAAATAGACTTGAAATCAGACAAAACGTGACCACGAAGGGTTTCCTCATCTTACGAAACATTTTGCTTCCCTAGACAGTGAAAATGCATCGAAGAAAGATATATTATCGATTATTATATTATCAAATATTCATGAAAAACCTGTGAAACAAAAAGATTTAGCCTGATTACAAGTTATTTTTTAATGCTTGTTATGAGCCATTGAACCATTTTGCTTCCCTACACAGTAAAAATACATACACAATACACAGTGCAGTACTGAAACACTCCTGGGATCAAATGTGTCAGATTAAAGTCGGATTAAAGATTAAAACCGTAGAGACGGACACATTTTGCATCCCTACACTAAACAAATCTAGATTTAAAGCTGCCATTGGCTCCCTGTAAGGTCACAATACACTCATCATAGACACACTATGAGTCATTACAGAGACGATGAAGCTGAAAAATCTACTTTGCTTCAAATTGACACATTTGGCTTCCCTACATTATGAAAACAGATTAAAGCTCAGCAGTAAATCTAAAACGACGCACAGGTCACCGCGAGGTCACAGCGTTATTATCATAGACTCATTATGAGTCACCTGAAAGGTGTTTCAGCTGTAAAGGTGACCTTTAACGCATCACACACACGCTGCATGTAACACTACAGGGATGCTGAAGCAGCATACAGGACGTGTTTCTGTCAGCTGGAGAGGTTTAATGAAATCCACACACACATCTGTCGGCGAAATGAAACACAGATTACGAGTTTAGAGCTGAGACGAGCGCCGCGTGTTTGATGTGAATGTTTAATGTTCGCATGAACGTCAAGACACCAAGAGGAAGGACACACACACACACACACACACACACTGTCCTGTACATCTCCAGCCTCCTGTGTGTGTGTGTGTGTGTGTGTCAAGCAGCCTGTTAGCAGCGTGCTGCTCTATTTTAAACTCGTGCTGCACCGGCGACATTCCTGCGATTTTCTGCATTCCTGCGTTCATTCAGTGCGAGAGAGGAAGCAGATAGAAGGCTGATTCAGACCTCTGCCACGGTGCGTTCGGGTTACTTTAACAGCGTAGGTGTTTTCACTGTCTCTGTAGTAACACACACACACACACACACACAGGGGCTGCGGTTTATCTGCATCGCTTCATCAATGTGGAGAAACTCACAAACATTTGTTGGTCCGTCTGCTCTCAGAAACATCACGATGAAATCAAACTTTGGTGTCCGTTACTGTTTAAAATAACCTTCGTCTAATGTTGGATCATCTTTACAAGTACAAACTACGACATTCAAGATTAGAAGTCGACACATTTTGCTTCCCTACACATTAAATGGAAGTTATGTGCCACAGTACAGTTCCTGTAAACAGTTTTTTGGATCAAATATGACGCAGAAATCTGTAGATAAGACGTCAAGTCTTTAATTTCTAATGCTTGAGCAAGTGAACGTCCTGATGGGACGTGAAGCCTCGTGGAGAACGGACGAAAGCAGCGAGCGTCTGTTTGTCCGCGTAGCTTCAAATTACGAGAATCCAACCTTTTAGAAAGCGACTGACCGGAAGACGTTTCACAGTAAATCTCTGCAGAATGACAGGCAGGTCACAGCTGAAGCCGAGGAGCTCATCATTAGCTGCCTCCAGGACATTAACGGGAGTCAGAATGTTAATCAGTCCGGCTGACGTTGGCGCCTCTGACCTGCTCTTTAATGGATTTTGGAAAGTTTACGCGTGAACTGAACTTTTAATCTGAGACATTAGACACTTTCTGTCTGAGAGATTAAACCATGAATCAGATTTGTTGTAAAAGAACGTCAGCGGATCATCTGTAGACTCATCATGAGTCCCTACAGCAACGTTATGGAGATGCCGCAGACCACAGGAACCTTTCTTGTCTGACCACATGTCACTTTGTGTGTTTCATATTTAATATCCACTCACACTCAGTAGATCTGCTTTTACTGGCCCGGGTTGGAAAGTCTTGACGTTGTTCTTGCCTCTGACTGTTTCGTTTCTTTACCAGATGAAGAGGAAGTTGGATCACGGTCCGGACGGCCGGCCGTTCCCTTCAGGGAAGAAGCACTGCAAAGGCAACGGATACCTCAGGTTTGTTTGTTTTCCGACAGCGCGTTAGCTTGTAAATGCTAACTGTTACAGTTGCTAACAGTCTCTCTCTCTCTCTGCCCAGTCCCTCAGCTCTCGTTCAGGCCACGCCCACCACATTCGGCGACCTGCGGCTGGCCAATGGGCACTCGGCTCAGCGGCGGCGCGTCACATCGGGCCCGCCCCCTTCTGGCCTGCAGGACTGGCTTCATACCTTCCAGGTTAGCCATGTTTCTTCACTAAAGCCTGAAAGCTAACACACTAACACACACACACACACACTCCTGCATGTGTGTGTGTGTGTGAATGTCTTCCGCTTCCTGCACGTAAACACAGCGTTCGCCTCCGAGCTCTTCTTATGTAACCCATAAAAACGCATTTAAATTAAAAACATCTCTGTAGCCGGAGGACGAAGTTAAAAAGATTTCGAGACCACACACACACTCAGACGTTGAACACACTCTTCCTCCTCTTCCAGGCGTGGAGCGGCCCTGAGAGGCTATTGGCTCTGGACGAGCTGATCGACAGGTGCGAGACGAGCCAGGTGAAGCACATGATGCAGGTCATCGAGCCTCAGTTCCAGAGAGACTTCATATCGCTGCTGCCCAAAGAGGTGACGCACGGTTAGACAGCTCGGATGTGACGTCGTGTACGTGACGGAGCAGCGTGTTAAATGTGTGTGTGTGTGTGTTTGCAGTTAGCGCTGTACGTGTTGACCTTCCTGGCTCCCAAAGATCTGCTGCAGGCCGCTCAGACCTGCCGCTACTGGAGGATCCTCGCTGAAGACAACCTGCTGTGGAGGGAGAAGTGCCGCGAGGAAGGTAAACCAAAACTGTCCTTTTGTGCCGGGCTGTAAACATATTTCTGCTGTCTAACATGGGGACTTATGGAGACTGACTCACTTCTGGAGCCAGCCTCAATGGACGTTAGAGGAACTGCAGCTTGTGGCTTCTTTTGTATTGTTGACTTTTCTCTGGGTTCGAAACATTGACAGCCGCGATTAGCTGCGGCGGCTGTAGAAACGTATCGCCTGTCCGTGCCCGGTGTGACTCGGGGTTAAGTTTGTCCTGATTCCTGGTTTGGGCGAGAGATTCAGACGCTGCTGTCGCAGTTTTTGGGAGGATCAGCGGTTGGCCTTTAACCGCCGAGTTGTCGGACAGATAGAGCTGAGTTTTTGGGAGGATCAGCGGTTGGCCTTTAACCGCCGAGTTGTCGGACAGATAGAGCTGAGCGTCATCTGCATAGAAGCGATGCGAGCGGACGATCGGACCTGTAGATAGTGGTGTGTAAATAACGAAGAGAAAGGTCTCCGGCAGAGAGCCAAGGGGAACTCCTGTGGTTAGATTACGAGATGAGGACTGTCCAAGCCAGGATCTGTTACAGGAGCTCCCTGGGGAGCCTCAGTCGAGCTCCTAACGTGGATGTAAATAGTATATTAGTATATACACGCAGAGAATCAGGCTTTTAGTACATCTGTGATATATGAGCAGACCTGTGCTGTTCTGTGCGTCCTGCGGTGGCTGTGTGTGCTGTTTGCATCTGTAGGTGTGTTTTTCCACTGTTTTCACAGGCCGGCTATGAAAAGCAGAATACAAATAGAGGACGGAGCTGACTGGATGTGTAGTGCTTTCTAACCTGAGTGTAACATGCAAATACAGCTACACACAGTCAGTCAGTCACTCCTTCTTCATTCAGCGCAATGCAGAGGCTGTATATATGTGTGTGTGTGTGTGTGTGTGTGTGTGTGTGTGTGTGTGTGTGTGTTTCTCTCTGGGCGTTCTGCCAGTCAGCCGAGATTCACTGCCAGCACTCAGCAGCCATACCAATGAGCCCTGCCTCGTGTTAGCGCCACGCCACAGCCATACTAATGAAGCCGGCGTTAAACTGCAGCTCGCCGGCTTCATCAATAAGGCTAATTTGTATTTGCGCTAACCGCCCCCCCTCGTCATACCAGTGGGAACATTAACAAGCACTCAGTGAGAATATTAATGCGGCTAACCTGCGTTAGCAGACTGTCATTTACATACTGATGGAAAACTAGCGCTGATGTTAGCTCGCAGTCCGTGTTTTAGCTTTTAAAGTGACAGTAGCTTTGTTGTTGGGCTCACATAATGCTGCTAACCTCAATTCATGTTAGCTCAGGCTACAGCGAAACTACTGCGGCTAGTGTTAGCTTATATCACATTTAAAACTGTCTGGTGAATGGCTAATGTTAGCTTATATTACAGTAATTAAACTGTTGAGTTCTTGCTAAGCTAATTAGCTAATGTTACTGTAAGCTATAGGTGCTGTGGTTGATGTTAGCCTAACTGAACTTGCTAATGGCTAATTTTAGCTTATACCACATTAGTTTGGTTCAGGAGCTAACGTTGCTGTATCTTATATCCGCTAATGTTATCAGCTAACATTAGCACCTAACGTTACACATCTCTTCCTCCAGGTGTGTCCGAGTACGCGTCATCCCGCCGCAGGAAGTGTGCGCGGCCGGGCGTGGCGGTCAGTCCGTGGAAATCGGCCTACATCCGACAACACCGCATAGAAAACAACTGGAGGAAGGGCGACACGCGGGAACCGATGGTACGCAGTCACAGCCACAGGCGTGTGTTTGATATGTAAGCGTGTGTGTAGCGTGTTTTAATCCGCCTGTCTCTCTCTCTCTCTGCGAAGGTGTTGAAAGGTCACGACGATCACGTGATCACGTGTCTGCAGTTCAGCGGCGACCTGATTGTCAGCGGCTCCGACGACAACACGCTCAAAGTGTGGTCAGCAATCACCGGCAAGGTAGAGACAGACGCATTGATTACTGCGTGTGCTGTGTGCTAATATGTCACCACTGTGTGGACATAGTATTTTGTCAAGCAGTGCTTTTATTTTGGAGGGTTGCAGATATTATATATAGATATATATATAGATATAGAGGAGCCACACTAACAGTACTTCTGTTACTACACTTCTGTGGTGCTAACATGCTAACATGCTAACAATGAGCACTGAGAGTTCACTGTCTAAGTTTAGCATGTTAGCATGCTAATATTTGCTAATGTTATTGCGCTAATATTAGCTTAAGTACAGCTGAGGTTGATGGGTGTATCAGACAAAGTTGTAGTCATGGTAACCGATACTGTGGTAGCTTCGATGGTGATTGGGAGCCCGGCTCTGCACCCGGTCCTCTTCTTCTCTTCTTCTTCTTCTTCTTCTTCGTCTCTTCTTCTTCGCCCTCTCCTTCTTCTTCTTCTTCTTCTTCTTCTGACTCTACGCGACGAGCCTCGTGATGAGCTCGTTTAATTTGATCGTCTTCCTCGTGGTTTTATGATCAGAAATGGAACACGTCCCTGATATCTGCAGCTCTTCTTCGTCACCTTCACTCTCTGTCGTTGTTTAATCCAGAATGTGTTCAGCAGATTTAATAATAATGGTAATAATTATCAGCCTGACTGGCTCAGCCGGCGTGTGGTGTGTGTGTGTGTTATGAAGGTCACTCGGCTTCAATGAATTAGAAATATAATAAAACTAGAATATAGGCTTTATGTAGGTCATCCTGACCTGATAGGACGCCGTGAAGCTGAACACAGACTGCAGCAGAGTCAGGCCAGTCCTGTTAGTCCGGGTGTGTCTGTTGTTTAAACAGCGACGCAGCCTGAGGCTCCGTTTGGATGCACAGACCTGCGTGTGTGTGTGTTAAAGGCACGTCCTTCCTGTCTTAATCTCACACTGCGTACGGACCATGATGCATTGCACAGTTACAATGAGCTTATGTAATCCTGCTGTGGTAAATATGTTCAGCTTGAGTATTTGCTAAGAGCCAAACATCAACCAGGTCACCAGCAGCAGCTGATATTACTGACGAGTCCAACTCTGCGTCTGTCTTTCTCTTCTTAGCTTCCTCTGTCAGCGTCCTCTTCGCTCTCTTCTCCTCTGCCATCATGTCCACAGAGGCTGCTGTGCCCGGTTACATTGCCCACTTGCCTCCAGTACAAACACTCCTCCAGGGCTCTAAGCTCAACCCAGCTAACAGCAGCTAACAGACTGAGCTAACATGAGCTAACAGCAGCTAACAGACTGAGCTAACATGAGCTAACAGCAGCTAACAAACTGAGCTAACATGAGCTAACAGCAGCTCCAGATGTGACCTGATCACAGGTCAGTGTGGATCAGCAGGAGGTCACAGACGATAAAAGTTACATACTTTTCTCGGGTTTTGAATGCAGCATTTGTGCTTTCACTGCACACACACCGACTCAGCGTCTGTATCTGGTTTCGGTAGAACATTCTTTAAAACAGACACACCTGCTCTCCGTCTAGACCTGCCCTTTAGTGTGTGTGTGTGTGTGTGTGTGTCCACAGAAAGAAAAACACACACACACACCCTCATCTTTCGCCTGGAGGGATGACGAGGCGTTTTGTTTCTGCTCGTCTCTGCACCGTTGGATTTGAATTATCTTTATTAGCCGGACGTGCTGACAGTTTGTCCGTCCGTCATCGGCCGCTGATAAATCGCAGCGAGCTGCAGTGTCTCGGCCCCGCCTCTCCCGGCAACAGTTGCCGAGGCAAAGTTTCCCTCTGTTGCCGCGGCAACCACCACTACAACACCTTCAAGGTGAAGCTGCTTTCTCTCTCTCTGCTGTTTCGTGTGCGCCCTTCAAGGGGAGCTGTGAAAGTGGAACAAATATTGACACACACACTTTTATTCAGAGCGCGCACACACACACACACACACGCTACAGGAAACAGTATTTTCCCGTGAACGACATTTAATCTTAATTAACAGTAGATTGATTTAATGATTTAATCAGCAGCTGGATTATCCGTTTTCATTTATTTTATTTAATGTGATTTGTGTAATTAAGATCATTTTATGTGAAATCACTGTTTAATTTATCAACACACAGAAATGAGTGCACGGTAACGAACCAACTCAACTCAATCAAATAACTCTAAAATAGTGTTTTCCTTCAGAAACCTGGTGAGGTGAGGGGTATTCAGATGGTCGTCAGGAGTGGACAACGGTTGTTAGGGTCACCTGACGTCTGATGTGGACGATGGTCGTTAGGAACAGACGATGGTCGTTAGGAACAGACGATGGTCGTTAGGAACAGACGATGGTCGCCAGGGGCGGGCAGTGGTCGTTAGGTGTGGTCGTCAGGTGCGGGCGGTGGTCGTTAGGTGTGGACGATAATCGTCTTCGTAGATCTGCGAGTCGCCACACATTGAACCTGCACGTGGAGAACTTTGACAGACTCGTTTCATCATGATGGTTTTGTTTGTTATGTATGAATGTTGCTGTGGACGTGACGCTCTGGAGATGTTTCATGGTGCGTTGCAGTCTTTCTGTGCAGACCTGGTTTGGTTACATGTGACACGGTGATGGAGAATTCATGCGTTCATCGTGTTCAGAGGGCACTGCTGTGATTTATTGTAGCTCGTCTGTGAAGCTGGAGGCTTCAGCCGAGGGTGGAGGAGGAAAACAGAATGATTAATGGAAGCAGCCGCAGCAGGAAGTGGGAATTAATCTCCACCAACACTGGAGCCTACGTTTCCCATGATGCAACTGAGACTCTGTCTAGTAACGCCGAACGTCTTTCCTGCACACACGGCGTGTCCGTGACATCACTGTGACATCATCAGGGTCGCTGACCTTCCTGTGTTGAAATGTTGCACTGGCCCTTTAATTAACGAGCGCCCGTCCGTTCGTTAACACCTTTCTGTCTCCGTCTGTGTCTCTCAGTGTCTGCGCACGTTGACGGGTCACACCGGCGGCGTGTGGTGCAGTCAGATGGCGGTCGCCACGGTGATCAGCGGCTCCACCGACCGGACGCTGCGTGTGTGGGACGCCGAGAGCGGCGAGTGTGTCCACACGCTGTACGGACACACGTCCACTGTGCGCTGCATGCATCTCCACGGCAACCGGTAAGACACACACACACACACACACACACACACTCTTTAGGAACACCTAACATTTTGCTGCATTGGTCTCCATGACAACCAGAAAGGCTCACACACACACATACACACAAAGATCCACACACTGTAATGACACACATGCTCTCTGCCTGCTGCCCGTCTCCATGGTAACCAGCATAACATTAATGTTGTGCGTTCATCACACACAAAACTTTAAACACACACACACACACACACACACTATAAATTCATGCTGACACTTTAAATACAAAGTGCACACACACACACACACACACACACACAGACCTGCTCTGACCTGATTGGCTCTCACAGCAGTGATGTCATGCCTCTCCCCCTCAGGGTGGTGTCGGGCTCTCGGGACACGACGCTGCGTGTGTGGGACGTGTCGACGGGTCGCTGCGAGCACGTGCTGACGGGTCACGTGGCGGCGGTGCGCTGCGTTCAGTACGACGGGCCGCCGCGTGGTGTCGGGCGGCTACGACTACATGGTGAAGGTGTGGGACCCCGAGACGGAGGTGTGTCTGCACACACTGCAGGGACACACCAACCGAGTGTACTCGCTGCAGGTACGCACACACACACACACACACACACACTCACACACACACACACACAGACGTATGTTTCATGTGTGTTTCTGTCTTTGCAGTTTGACGGTGCGTTCGTGGTCAGCGGTTCGTTGGACACTTCAATCAGAGTCTGGGACGCAGAGACAGGTACAGGTCACACAGTCTGTTAGCTCAATGCTAACATGGAATTAGATCTACCATTGATGCGCTAACAGATATTAGCATCGTGACATTAAGGAGGCTCGTTTCCTGTCCAGGTGGGTGTGTCCACACGCTGACGGGCCACCAATCGCTGACGAGCGGCATGGAGCTCCGCGACAACATCCTCGTGTCCGGGAACGCCGACTCGACGGTCCGAGTGTGGGACGTCCGGACGGGACAGTGTCTTCACACACTGCAAGGTGAGAGAGAGGAGAGGGGGGAAAAAACGATGAGTCAGCAACTAAAACACACTGCAGTCCTCCACTGAGGACAGAGGAGGAAGGGAGGAAGGGAGGGAGCAAGGAGACAAGGGAGAATGAAGTAGGACAGTAAACAAGCTGAATTATATGAAATGAAAACATTATGGATCACTCAAGGACAGCTGCACGGCGCCCCCTGGTGGTCAACGACAGGTATCGCAGCCCATTGAAGTGTTGATAATCAATATAATTCTAATGATGTGACGATATTGATCAGCATCACAGAGAAAAACACTGAATAACTTTGATGATGGAGCCAAAATCTTCTCCTGCATTCTGAGCAGCGTGTCACAGTGTGGCGATGTCTCCTTCAGGTCCAAACAAACACCAGTCGGCGGTGACGTGCCTGCAGTTCTGCAGAGGTCTGGTTCTGTCCAGCTCCGACGACGGGACGGTCAAACTGTGGGACCTGAGGACCGGAGCCTGGCTGCGAGACGTGGTGGCGCTGCAGAGCCGCGGATCAGGTGAGGACCGCCGACGTGACGAGCGCCGTACGCTCGCCTGTCGCACACCTGTGGAGTCCAAACCAATCGAGCGTCGTCTTCTTCTCTTTTCTCCGCAGGCGGCGTCGTGTGGCGAATCAGAGCGTCCGACACTCGGCTGGTGTGCGCCGCCGGCAGCCGGAACGGGACGGAGGAGACCAAACTGCTGGTGCTGGACTTCGACCTGGACGACAAGAAGAAGGAGACGGAGTGACGTCATCAAACGATGACACGATGGAGACTTTATTATGTTTTAACGTCGCGGCTGGATCCCGTTTCTCCAACAGTCAGACAGACGACACGTCCTGATTGGCTGGCAGACTAAACGGAGACACTAAGAGGACGGATGGACAAGATGACGGATACGTGACGCTGCTGACGAGTCACGACAAACATAAACATGGACGACGAAACAATCAAAGGTCGCGCGCATCATCAGGAAATGACCTCCGGGCGCCGCGGCGACAAATGAATGTTTTTGACGCTTTAAACGTGGACGTGAACGTTTCCACGACGACGTGTGAATGTTTGACGGGAAGACGATGGTTGAATGTAACCGACGAGGAGGATCCAACCAACGGAGGTCGAGGGCGTTGACTTCTTACTGCTGCTGAACCAATGAGGAGGTCGCTCGTTTGAACGAACCAATCCAAATGAACCAAAACCTTGAAGGTCGGAGACGCACGGCTTTTTTTTTTTTCTTTTAGAGGCAGCGCAGATGGACGGACGCGTGTGAATCCCTCAGTGTCCACACAGGAAGTCATTTGTGTGTCATGTTTTTTCTGCCGTCTCCGTTGCCTCTAAAACACTGCGCTGTGTTTCGGCCCTGCAGTACTGTAACATGCGTCGTGTTTGGAGCTGAGCCGGCGACGGCGCCAAAGAAACTGGCGAGAGCGGGATCGAAACCAGTTGAATCCAGCCACGACCGGAGCCTCCGATCTGCACGGGTCAGAACCAAACTGTCGCTCTTGTGAAGGCCGAGGACGATCGCTGTTATTACTCCAAGCTGCTCGACACTTCTAGAAAACTCCACGAGTTCCCGACGTGACGTGAATCCTCAGCGCCGCTGCCAAAAGTTGCAGGTTTAATGCAGAAAACATGGCGGACAACGCGGACACGCCGCCGCAGCTGCAGACGATGAAAGTAACGACGGCTGAATTTAGCTGCGTTAATGATCAGATCTGCAGCTTCACTCAACACTAAATCTCTCCCAGTTTAACCACTACTCGAGTTTCTATAAAATCTGAATGTAAAATAACAAAATTCACGTTTCTGTAGATTCTGATTCACTTTTTTCCTCTTAAAAACTGGAACTGTACAAAAATGAACCAACTTTATTAATTATTTTTCCTCTTAAAAACATTTTTTGATGATTTATTTTCTACTTTTGTTCATGATTTAACTCGCAGAAAAATGTCACAACAGGAAGCGAAGAAAGAAATTTAAGAACTGCTGAATCATTTTCTGTGATTTTAAAATTTCACAGATTTTTTTCTGAACATTTCTGCATTTAATTAATTTAATTTTCTGCAACGACAAATTAAAAATAACTTAAAAAATATGAAATTTAACAATATTTTGGCCTCTCTGAGCTTCCATGCTTTGATTCATCAGTTTCAGTTGATGAAATATTGAAAGAAAAATAAATAATTTAAAACAAACTCCCTTTCACCAGATATTAATCCGATAAGCTGTTGTTGCCAGGCAACACCTCTCAGCCAATAAGCAGCCACTTGGAGTGATATTTCCCCCGGCAACAAGTGTGTGGTGTGTGTGTGTGTGTGAAAAGTTGACGACTTCCTGCAGGTTTGAGGCTCCGGAGAGGCGAGACGCCGTCCTGATGATGTCATCGTGTAAAATTCTGTAAATACAAAGAAAATGTAAATATTCAAGTTTTTATAAGAAGAAAATATTGTTGACGGTAGAAAAACGGGACGATGAATAAAGACGAGTTTTATAAAGTGTCGAGTGGTTTGATTCATTCAGACGGCTGGAGACAAAATACAACATGAAAAATACAAAATTCAACTTTTTTCCTGATTTGGAGGCAAAAAAAAAAAAAACCTGAAACGACTTCAGAAAGAAAAAAAAGTTAATTTGAAAGATTAATGTTGAATTTAAAATTTTTATTCCAGTTAAATTATTTTCAGTTTTATCTTTAGTAAATGAAATACTCGATTACAATGTTTCAGAGTATTTAATGTGTGAAAAAACACAGCATCATCTATTACCCCATGAGGCTTTGCAGCGTGTTGACAGCACTATAGTGCTGTCCTTTCCTTTCCTCTCTTTTCTTCCTTCCTTTCCTTCCTTTCCTTCCTCCCGTTCCTTTCCTTTCCTTCCTTCCTTTCCCTTCCTTCCTTCCTTCCTTTCCTTCCTTTCCTTCCCTTCCTTTCCTTCCGTTCCTTTCCTTTCCTTCCTTTCTTTCCTTCCTTCCTTCCGTTCCTTTCCTTCCTTTCCTTCCTTTCTTTCCTTCCTCCCTTCCTTTCCTTCCGTTCCTTTCCTTTCCTTTCCTTCCTTTCCTTCCCTCCTTTCTTCCTTCCTTTCCTTTCCCTCCTTTCCCTTCCTTCCTTCCTTCCTTTCCCTTCCTTCCTTCTTTCCTTTCTTTCCTTCCTTCCTTTCCCTCCTTCCTTCCTTTCCCTCCTTCCTTCCTTCTTTCCTTTCCTTCCTTCCTTTCTTTCCCTCCTTTCTTTCCTTTCCTTCCTTCCTTCCTTCCTTCCTTTCCCTTCTCTCCTTCTTTCCTTTCCTTTCCTTTCCTCTCTTTCCTTCCTTCCTTCCTCTCCTTCCTTCCTTCCCTCCTTTCTTTCCTTCCTTCCTTCCTTTCCTTTCCCTTCTTTCCTTTCCTTCCTTCTTTCCTTCCTTCCTTCCTTTCCTTTCCCTCCTTTCTTTCCTTCCTTCTTTCCTTTCCTTCCTTCCTTTTCTTCCTTCCTTTTCCTCCTTTCTTTCCTTCTTTCCTTTCCTTCTTTCTTTCCTTTCCTTCTTTCCTTCCTCCCTTTCCTTTCTTTCCTCCCTTTCCTTTCTTTCCTTCCTTCCTTTCCCTCCTTCCTTCCTTTCCCTCCTTCCTTCCTTTCTTTCCCTCCTTCCTTTCCTTTCCTTCCTTCCTTCCTTCCTTTCCCTTCCCTCCTTCTTTCCTTTCCTTTCCTTTCCTTCCTTTCCTTTCCTTTCCTTCCTTCCTCTCCTCCTCTGTGAACATCTCCTGGTTTTAATAAGTTCATATGTTGCATCCAGACAACCTCTTGCTCGTTGCTCAGTGATCACTGCTTCTCCACGTGACACCTGCTGGACAAAAAGGAAACTACAGCAGAGCGGAAATAAATAAATAAAGTTCAAACAATCCAAACAAAGTGAGAATAATCGTGCTTCGTGTTTCTCTCATCATCACATTAACATGACCGACAGCAAACATGAGCGCAGTGTACACACAGTCTGAGAGCAGCGGGATCAGTCCAGTGTCATCACACACGGAGACAAACTCACTGACTCAGTTTAACGTTTCAGGTCTGTGATGATGCGCGCGCACACACACACACACACACATCTTGTGGGCGGTCTGCACACAAACTGAAGTAACACGTCGATGTGCGCATGTGTTGGAAAGAGTGGACATACGTGACGTAGCCACCATGTGATCAGCGTCAACTTACAGAGAAGAAGTGAGAGCGAGCAACATTGAAGACACACACACACACACACACCATGTGACCAGTGTGTCAACCAATCAGAGCTTTTTTACCACTATAAAAGCCGACTTTAGGTTTCGATTTTAAACTTGTACCCCTGAGCTTAGTCTAGTTTATTTTTCTTTTGGTTCATCCGCTAAACACGTTTTTATTCTTCTGGTCGTCAAGACGACACAAAGACTGAAGACAGCTCGGACTGTTTGGACACTTTACAGAACTTTGTACTGAACACAGCAGATGACGGACTGAAGCTCAGACGCCAAGTTTCGGTATGAAATGTTCAAAATGTCTGAAAACAACAAGAACATTATTCTGAAAATGAACTGAATCATTTCTGTAGTTTATTAACTTTGACTGTGGAACATTATTATTATTATTATATTACAGTTATATTGTATTTGTAATATATTATATAATTATTTATATTACAGTTATAACAGTTTGACCTGAAACTAAAGTTTTCGTTCTGTTATGAACTCAGTGTTGTTGCAGACTTTGAGACTTTGTTTCAGTTCTTCTGCTCAGGCTGAGAGAAGCTGCTCTTCCTGCAGTCAGAACAGGAAGTGTGTTACCGCTCCTCTACCAGACTTTTAATGAATCGCGCATGCGCGAAGTTACTGCCGAACACTCTCAGGGTGTTTTGTCAGTGTTGGGAAGTTCGAGTCTTTTTACTGATTCGGATCACTGACTCTTTCTGCTCTTCATCAACAGACGAGCAGCTTTGTAATAACTGTAGATGAGCAAAGATCAACGACCAATAGTGGATTATGTCTGAAAGTTAAAAAGAGCATCTACTGGCCCCGAGGCAATGTACAGCTGTGTGTGCTGTATGAATGCTGTATGTCCTGATGACGTCGCAGCATGTAGAGCTTAAAAAGAATAAATCATTTCTAATATTCCTGACCCGTCTGATTCTCTGTGGGTCAGGTCTGACAGCGTCCATGAGAATGTTACAGTGTATGTTTACAATCATGTTTTCTGATTGTTACTCATGAATTTATTGATTTTTTATTCACTGGAAGTGATTTTAAATGAAATTCAAGAAGCTCTAAATCTTCTCCAGTGTTTCTTCATGTTTCAGGTCGGACACACTCAGATGTTAACTGTTGATCTACTCTGAACTTTTCAGGAGTCCAGCATGCTGCAGCCAAAGATCCAGCCCAGTGATGGACTGTCCTTCAGGACCTGCACTGTTTTCATCTTCATGGTTCTTCAGTCTGTTGGAGGTAATTTACACACAAACACTCCAGTAACACGTCGATGTGCAAATTCACCAACAGTTGTTGAGACATTTCACTCAAAACTCATCGACTGAAACTTCACAGGAGACAAAAGACTTGATAAAGAAATAAATGATGTCGTTATCTGGAGAAAGCACGGCCGTTCTCACCTTCTCTACTTTTCACTGTTGTTCATGTTTGTTTCTGTTTCTTGTTTCCTTGCAGAGCCGTCACAGTTCATTTGTTCACATCAACCAATCATGGCCCTGGCTGGTGATGATGTCATTCTACCATGTCACCTTGAACCTCCCATCAATGTCATTTCACAGACCGTGATATGGACCAGAACTGATTTAGACCCAAAGTACATCCATTATCATGAAGATGGACGAACGGTGCACCGGAGTCAAAATCCATCTTATCATTACCGCACCAGACTGTTTGTGGATGAACTGAAGAACGGAAACGTCTCCATGAAAATCTTCAGAGTGAAACTTTCTGACACAGGAGAATATAAATGTTCTCTTCCATCAATGATGAAGGAAGCGTCCATCCAACTCACTGTTGGTAAGTCAGACTTGCTGCCACGAGCAGTTTGATACAAATCAGTGACGTATGTTATAATTCCTCCTCTCTGATCATCAGGTGTCGTTTCCGATCCGAGCATAATGGGTCGTTCTATTGAGACAGGAGGAATGATTGTAGTTTGTGAGGCTAAAGGCTGGTATCCAGAGCCTGAGCTGTTCTGGCTGGACGGTGAGGGAAACCTCCTCTCTGCTGGACCTACAGAGACAGTCAGAGGTCCTGATGACCTCTATACTGTCAGCAGAAGATTGACTGTGAGGAAGAGCGACAGCTTCACCTGTAGAGTCCAACAGAAGAACATCAACCAGACCAGAGAGACACACTTCTATGTTCCAGGTTAGAAAGAGTTCAAAATAAATTCAACATGTTGTTTCTGTTTTTTAACAGTTGAGGTCGAGTTTGATTAAAAAATGTCGTTCTGTTCTGTGTTGTTTCATTTCAGAGGATTTCTTCAAGGTTCAGTCTTTGAGGCAGACTGAGTTCATCATCATCAGCATCATCATCCTTCTTCTTCTGCTGGTCATTATTCTCACATTAATAAATCTCAGTAAGTGTGGTCTTCATTTTCCTTTTCCATGTGGAGTTACTGTCAGAGCTCTTCATTGGCTGTTGTGAAATGTTGCAGCTAATTCCAAAGCATCAACAGATTATATAGAACAATGTTCATGATGTTCAAACATGTTCATGATTTCATGTGAAAATATTCTTGTAAACTCTGAAACAGAATGTGAAATGAAAAATGTGGTGCAGAGGTTTAAACACTCGAGTGTTGGATATTTAGTAAAACCACATGAACAGAGAATTTAAACACATTTCTTCTTCTGTTGACACACAGGGAACAAGAGGAGACTGAGTGATGGAAGGGAGTCAGTGAACAACGACATGTTACACCATCAGAACCATGAGAGCACTGAGACTTCTCTGTTAGCACAGCGCTAACTGAGAGTGTAAATCAGATGTTTTATGTTTATATGTACAGTATATTTTTTATAATGTGTATATATGCTTTTATTGTCTTAAATTCTTGTGTTGATACATGTTGGTCTGTTTCATGCTGCAGAGTGAATGCTGCCAACTTCTTCTGTGCTGAACTCCAAATCCTTTTCAAGTCATTTAGGTTATAATTCACTTAATTACTGATCAGGATGATCAATTCAAAGTTTATTTGATGAGACTGAAATCAGTTTATTGGCTCTCATTCTCTTCTTCTTTAAAGAAACAACATGTAACTTTATGTGTGACACTGACATCTATTGGTTACAGACGAGTACTGCAGGCAGGTCTTAATACAGTTCAGTCCTCTCTCCTCAGACTGAAGCTTTCACCATATTCCTGTCAGATTATTGTACTACAGGCCAGAGAGACAGCAAACTGTGTCTTCAGCTCCCATCTGAACTGTCACTGAACTACTGAACGAGCTCTGCGCACAGAGGCTAACTGAGCATGCGCAGCAAACGTCCCAAACACGTACACTGATCCATAAAGTCTGTTTCAGCTGGCTGAGAAAACCCGGTGCTGGTTGAGTAGTCACGTGACTGTCCACTGTCAGACCAATCACAGCTCGCAGTCAGATCAACCGGTGACGGTCGAAGCCAGTGGACACCACTGATGTTTTTATTCTTCTGGTCGTCATGACGACACAAAGACTGAAGACTGAAGACAGCTCGGACTGTTTGGACACTTTACAGAACTTTATACTGAGGAGACTTTTCCTGTGTCCCGCTGTTTAAAGAGTTTTGAAGACCCTGAAGTGTCCACAGCCGTCTGCAGGTCTGCATGATGTTACAGCACATGAAGCACAGAGGACACAGTGAAGCTTTCACAGGCCTCAGATGAAATCCACAATATGATGAGCTGATGTTTCTCTCATCATCACATTAACATGACCGACAGCAAACATGAGCGCAGTGTACACACAGTCTGAGAGCAGCGGGATCAGTCCAGTGTCATCACACACGGAGACAAACTCACTGACTCAGTTTAACGTTTCAGGTCTGTGATGATGCGCGCGCACACACACACACATCTTGTGGGCGGTCTGCACACAAACTGAAGTAACACGTCGATGTGCGCATGTGTTGGAAAGAGTGGACATAGGTGACGTAGCCACCATGTGATCAGCGTCAAATTACAGAAAGGAAGTGTGTGTGTGACACCCCCCACACAGACGGTCACCATGTAGCCGGCGTGTGTGTTTCGTTTTTAAACTAGTCTGTTAACCTGTTTTCTTTTGGCTCATCCGCTAATATTAAACACGTTTTTATTCTTCTGGTCGTCAAGACGACACAAAGACTGAAGACTGAAGACAGCTCGGACTGTTTGGACACTTTACAGAACTTTGTACTGATCACACTATCACACTGTTTAAAGAGCAGCACCGAGCAGGGCGTTGATGTCTGCAGGTATGAAATGTTTAAATGTCTTTATCAATGACGACGACGACAGTATTCTGAGCTGTGAACATGAATTGAACCAGATCTGTTATATTTATTAACTTTAACCGACTTAACTGAGACTTTTAAGACCTGCGTCACACTGAACACAGCAGATGACGGACTGAAGCTCAGACGCCATATTTCGGTATGAAATATTCAAAATGTCTGAAAACAACAAGAACATTATTCTGAAAATGAACTGAATCATTTCTGTAGTTTATTAACGTTGACTGTGGAACAGGAAGTCATTAAAGAACTACAGTAATACGCCATTAACACTAATTATTTATATTAAAGTTATAACAGTTTGACCTGAAACCTGAAACTAAAGTTTTCGTTCTGTTATGAACTCAGTGTTGTTGCAGACTTTGAGACTTTGTCTCGGTTCAGTTCTTCTGAACTCAGGCTGCTCTTGTTCTTTTGGTGTTTACTCTCACTTGCCTCGCATGTAGCTCCTCCTGCTGCGGTCAGAGCAGGAAGTGTTACCGCTCCTCTACTAGTCAATGCTAATGAATCACGCATGCGCGAAGTTATACCGAACGATCCCAGTGTGTTTTTGTTAGTGTTGGGAAGTTCGAGTCTTTTTACTGATTCGGATCACTGACTCTCAGACGGGAAATTGAACAAGAGTCTGAAGAAATGTAAACTTTAATTTTTAATGTTGTTCATTTGTAGATATCCTGAAATGAGATCTGAAGAAGCAGCTCAATGGTGGACTTCAGTCAGTGCCACGTTTGGTGTTACGTCTTCCTTCTCCTGTTACTGTCACATGAAGGTAAAATATCTAAAGAACTGTTAGTGATATTAGCTCAGTCGGACCTACAGGCTGATGTAAAGGCAGTTTAAATCAACCAATTAAAACACAGATCTGTTTGTTTCCAGGTAAACTTCAGGTGATTGGTCCATCTCAGCCAATAGTGGCCATAGTTGGTGAAGATATTACTTTGCCATGCCGCCTGGATCCTCCAAGGAATGCCTCTGGTATGGTTCTGGAGTGGGCGAGAACGGACCTGAGTCCTGGGTTTGTGTATGTGAGGCGAAACGGTGAAGAATATGTAGCTGACAGACAGCCGTCCTACAGAGGAAGAACATCCGTGTCCGTGGACAAACTGGAGCTCGGAGACGCTTCAATGAAACTCTCCAAGGTGACCCGCTCCGATGAGGGAACCTACAGGTGCCATTTTCCTCAACTGGGTCAACGTGCCTTGATTGGACTTGTTGTTGGTGAGTGGACACACATAATGTTTTCAGGACATGCACTTATTTCCTTTCTTGACATGAGTTCAATCAGAACATTGAAACTTCTAGCTTCTTAACTTAAAGAAACAAAGTAACAATCTGCCACGTGGTTTCATGACTAACTTCTTGAAGACGTGAGAACGGACGGGAACAAAAGACGCTGCAAAAAACAGACAAATTATTTTTGTTGTAAACAGAATTACATCATCTTATTTAAATCCCAGACGAGGAGTGAATGTCAGCATGAAACCAGGCTCGACATCAGGTATCAGACAGACGTCGTAACAAAAATGTGAATCTACGCTCTCTCATCTGCAGGAATCGTCTCCTCACCTGTTATCAGTTCAGTGAACGTTAGCAACAGCCGGGTTCTACAGTGTGAGGCTGAAGGCTGGTATCCAGAGCCTGAGCTGTTCTGGCTGGACGGTGAGGGAAACCTCCTCTCTGCTGGACCTACAGAGACAGTCAGAGGTCCTGATGACCTCTATACTGTCAGCAGAAGATTGACTGTGAGGAAGAGCGACAGCTTCACCTGTAGAGTCCAACAGAAGAACATCAACCAGACCAGAGAGACACACTTCTATGTTCCAGGTTAGAAAGAGTTCAAAATAAATTCAACATGTTGTTTCTGTTTTTTAACAGTTGAGGTCGAGTTTGATTAAAAAATGTCGTTCTGTTCTGTGTTGTTTCATTTCAGAGGATTTCTTCACGGTTCAGTCTTTGAGTCAGACTGACATCATCATCATCAGCATCATCATCATCCTTCTTCTTGTGCTGGTCATTATTCTCACATTAATAAATCTCAGTAAGTGTGGTCTTCATTTTCCTTTTCCATGTGGAGTTACTGTCAGAGCTCTTCATTGGCTGTTGTGAAATGTTGCAGCTAATTCCAAAGCATCAACAGATTATATAGAACAATGTTCATGATGTTCATGATGTTCAAACATGTTCATGATTTCATGTGAAAATATTCTTGTAAACTCTGAAACAGAATGTGAAATGTAAAATGTGGTGCAGAGGTTTAAACACTCGAGTGTTGGATATTTAGTAAAACCACATGAACAGAGAATTTAAACACATTTCTTCTTCTGTTGACACACAGTGACCAGGAGGAGACTGAGAGCTGTAAGGGAGTCAGTGAGCAACGGCTCAGCCTGTCACATGTTGTCCAAACAAGATGAGCAAGCGGGTAACCAGGAAAAAAAGAAGAATAAACTGACGACTGAACAAACTTCAAACAACCAGTAAAACAACACTACAAGAGGCAGAAAAATATCAAGTATTACCTCACAGAAAAGTCATGAAGAGCCAAAAGTCAGCAGTCAGAGTGAAAATAGAAGAGATGGAGGAACTGTAGAGGAAACAGTTCAAACACCAGGACAGTGTTGTGGAGAGATTTCTGAAGTCAGTGTTGAGATCAGGAGGAAAGAAAGAGTTCATGAGCCTCTGATGTCTGATGCTGTGATATTTATTGAAGCTTGATCAAGGAGACTTACAGTGTGGCTGTTGCAGGTGTTCAGCATACCAAATATAACTTCTACTACTAACACAGCAAAGTTAGCAACTACTGAACACGTCCTCTGTCACCTCTGCCTTCCTCTTCTTCTTCTCCCGCTGCTACTTTGAGTGGTGAACGGTGTTTGCGGCCCCATTTGTCCGTTCTAGGCCACTGGTATCAAGATGGCGGTCTCTGTGTAGGACGACCCGCGGTATATGTCTGGTATTATTGGACTTGTTTTTTTTTTTCTAATTCTGGACTTTAATTGTGAAATGTCACAGGCAGGGAAGGAATTTCACGAGGGCCATGGCCCCCTTGCGATTTGGCCTTGTGGCCTTGATGCCCCGCCCACACTGCCCCCGTTCGTTATGCGGTTTTCTAGTCTGCCTCTTTCCTGTCAACGCAGCTCTGACACCTGCGTCTTTAGAGAGAAATCATCAGTCATCATCAGTGGTGGGTTTGATTCGAGCCCGGCATGAACCGCTCGGACGGGCTATAATGACACTTCATCAAACTGCACCCCTGCCTTCTTGTGTCCGTGAGGCTGTGACGTCGGACCGAGACTGACGCGAAGAGAGGAAAAATCCCCGGGCCTGAGGTCACACAGTGTGTTACATTAGTAAATGAGTAAGAGGAATTTCAACAAGTTAGTTAGCATTAAACTGCGTTACAGTAACGTCACTACACTACATATCACTACAACGGTGACCCAGTTTTAACGTGCCGACCACAGCCGGTAACATTAACCTCAACAAACGCTTGCTGTCCAGTTTTTCCTCTGTGAGCTGCTGTTCCGGTTGTAACGTGTCATTTTTATGGATTTATGATCTTAGTGTTGCTGCTTGGTTTAGTTACAGCTGGTTGATGTGTGCTGGCTGTTCATAGTCACTTTACATGATCTGTTTGCAATACTGACGTTCAGTAGAAAAGGGCAGGAGAGTTGGAGAAATGATGTTACACAGGTTGGAATGATTGTAATTAAGCTTCCAGTTTATCAAAAGTATGAAGAACTAATTATTTAGTTTTTTAAAGTATTGCAGAGCCGACATGTGACAACAACACGTGATGCTGATGGGGTTGGAGGCCATAATGCAAAAGTGCAGAAAACAACCTAAATCTGTTTGACAGCAACAGCAGACAAATGGTGTCAATGTGTTTCAGTGTTTTTCAAACTGACTCACTCTTAACGTGACAGATATATAATATTTCAGATACATGAGAGTGCTATTCTTAAAAATAAAAAGTCAAATGTTTGCTTTATTGTCTATTTAGTTTATTTTATCTCCTCCATAATTTTTCTTGATGGAGAAATCAGTCTGGGCTCTTATGAGTTAATCAGTAGTCTATATGCTCGTGTATATTTACAGTTCTGTTTACAGCCAAACATTTTGTGCACTGTAGGCTTCATCAATCAAGCCTACGGATGGAGATTGTTTTAATAAGTTTTACAGTTTTTGAAGTGAGTGATGGACTTCATAGTTTCGTGTGTACTTCAGACCAGTTCAGTTGCTTTTATTGTCGCCTAACACGGGACTCACACCGGGCGTGTAACGGCAGCGTTACTCAAAAGGCCAAGTGGCCTTGTGCCTAAAATGACAAAATTCCAGGCCTGGTCACAGGTCACTTCCTGTTACTGTAACCTGACACTCTGACCTGGTCAACAAAACTCCAGGTGGCTCTTTGTTCAATCCCTTCTCTGGTTCAGGGAAAGTTTCCCTGAACCAGAGAAGGAAAGAATGATGTCAGAACCATGAGAGCACTGAGACTTCTCTGTTAGCACAGCGCTAACTGACAGTGTAAATCAGATGTTTTATATTTACATGTACAGTATATATTTGATAATGTGTATATATGCTTTTATAGTCTTAATAAATTCTTGTGTTGATACATGTTGGTCTGTTTCATGCTGCAGAGTGAATGCTGCCAACTTCTTCTGTGCTGAACTCCAAATCCTTTCAAGTCATTTAGGTTATAATTCACTTAATTACTGATCAGGATGATCAATTCAAAGTTTATTTGATGAGACTGAAATCAGTTTATTGGCTCTCATTCTCTTCTTCTTTAAAGAAACAACATGTAACTTTATGTGTGACACTGACATCTATTGGTTACAGACGAGTACTGCAGTCAGGTCTTAATACAGTTCAGTCCTCTCTCCTCAGACTGAAGCTTACACAGGTTGTCAGATGAAGACTCAGGAACAGATCATGACTTATTTCATGAAGCAGCTTCTGCTCGGTCGTGTTTGTGGTGATTTATTAGGTCAAACTGAAAAGATGGAGTTGCTGTGTCAGTGCGGGGTGTAACACGGGCATTTACAAGGACTTCTGCACTGATCTGAGAGGTTTGGTGGAGCCGAAGGACGTCCACGTTCACCAAGGAGGACAATTCAAGAAGGAGAACCTGTGATGATGCAGAGGTGGAATTTAACCCGGAACCATCAAATGACATCAGGATTGTTTCAGGTGTGTGACCTGCCGGAGGTAGGACACACACACACACACACACACACACACACACACACACACACCTCTTGTAGAGGAGGCTTAATGTTCATAAACTGGCTTCTCTGTATTGTGATCGCAAAGCGTCCGTCTGTTAGATCGCAGTCCATAAAGTTCCCCCAAGACTTGAATCAGAATGAAGAGGCAGGAAACAGTCGATCCTTTTACTGCACTTTAATCCAACACACAGCTGTACGTACTGGCGTTGGTGTGTGTGTGTGTGTGTGTGTGCAGTGACTCTGGCTGAGCCACAACCTCTTCTTCTTCTTCTTCTTTGGTGTTTAAGGGCAGTTGGCATCCTTAAAGTTGCATGTACCGCCCTCTTCTGGATTTTAGTGTTTCACTACTTCCCTTTTCTACTTATTTAAGTTCTTTTTATTAGTCCGGTTATCACGAGATATCTTATAATGATTTTCCTTCCCTCTCTGGATTTCCCACTCTCTGTTATACCTTTGAGGCTACACTCCATTACTCCTGTCTTCCGCACTCCTGCTATCAACTCTTCCCTCTCCCTTTTATATTTATTACAATCAACCATCACATGTTGCCACCGTTTCTCTCTCCCCACGAGCTACACCGACCAGTGGAGTTTTCCCTAGGTATATTGAGTGTGTTATTCAGTTTACTGTGTCCTATTCTTAATCTACTCATGATCACTCGCTCTGCTCTGCTACCTCCACAACACCCTACCTCCCCTACTACACCTTGGAGTCACTTCCTCATCATGCAGCCTTCATCTTGTGGGCGGTCTGCACACAAACTGCAGCAGCAGCCAGAAATCTGGTTCCTGTTGGACTGTTCAGGGCAGCCCGCCCTCTTCAGTCCCGGGTTTCTCCGTGGGAGTGGGGGGCGACGGAAGAAAAATTCAGCTCACCTCCATATTGTGCGTATCTACATTCGCCCACTGACGGTGTATGTATACAACACTTTTTTTAAAATATATAGATATAATATATTCCCCTCTTCCCCTTTTCCACTATTCTACTTAATATAAAAGGTTAAAATAAATAAATATATAAAACCACATGAGACATGATCTTCAGGCATGAGAGAAAAAGACATAGTAGATAAAAATAAAAGCGAATAGCCTAAAACTACTTTGGTGTCCTTGTTTGTCTGATCTGAAAAGGTTGAAGTGTGTTGTAATAAACAGGATTTCATGCATCAATATTTAATAAAACAGACAGAGGTGTGGTGCAGATGGACCGGAGCGGGTTCGCTTCTTTCCTCTTCTATGATTGGTTGCAGTGATGGATTATTTTGAGCCCTGTGCAGATATTTATTTCCCAGAATGGCCATTCTGTCTTGTAGAGTCATGAGTCCAGAAAGTTGGTGGGTGTATTCATTGCTTGGTATTTGGGTATCCTGTAGCACATCTTCTATGCAACGTTTTTTGTACGACTTGGAGTTTATTGAGTTGGGCTCTTCCTATATTACACAGGCAGGTGCTGCATATTCGAACAGAGGTCTGATGTCCGACTGGGGAACCTCAGAGCGGTTTCTGGATTTGGCTCTTCCTTTTTTTCCTGCAGAGTACCTTCAGGTGGTTTAGTCTGCGTAACACATCGATGTGCGCATGTGTTGGAAAGGAGCTGACGTTAGTGACGCAGCCAGTGTGTGATCAGCGACGAAGAAGAGGAAGTGATGAGCGAGGCATAGAATTGAAGAGAAAACACTGTATTCAACCCAAGTCAACCAATCAGAGCGTTGTACCAGCATCAGACACACCTCGCTGCGGAGTGTGTGTTTCGTTTTTAAACTAGTTACTGATGTTAACCTGTTTTCTTTGGTCAAGACGACACAAAGACTGAAGACTGAAGACAGCTCGGACTGTTTGGACACTTTACAGAACTTTATACTGATCACACTATCACACTGTTTAAAGAGCAGCACCGAGCAGGGCGTTGATGTCTGCAGGTATGAAATGTTTAAATGTCCTTTATCAATGACGACGACGACAGTATTCTGAGCGTGTTGAACATGAATTGAACCAGATCTGTTATATTTATTAACTTTAACCGACTTAACTGAGACTTTTAAGACCTGCGTCACACTGAACACAGCAGATGACGGACTGAAGCTCAGACGCCAAGTTTCGGTATGAAATGTTCAAAATGTCTGAAAACAACAAGAACATTATTCTGAAAATGAACTGAATCATTTCTGTAGTTTATTAACTTTGACTGTGGAACATTATTATTATTATTATATTACAGTTATATTGTACATGTAATATATTATATCATTATTTATATTACAGTTATAACAGTTTGACCTGAAACACTAAGTTTTCGTTCTGTTATGAACTCAGTGTTGTTGCAGACTTTGAGACTTTGTCTCGGTTCTTCTGCTCTTCCGGTTCTTTTTGTCGGGTGTTTGTTCTCACTTGTCTCGCGCATCTCCTGCTGCTGCTGTCAGAACAGGAAGTGTGTTACCGCTCCTCTACCAGACTTTTAATGAATCGCGCATGCGCGAAGTTATACCGAACGATCCCAGTGTGTTTTTGTTAGTGTTGGGAAGTCCGAGTCTTTTTACTGATTCGGATCACTGACTCTTTCTGCTCTTCATCAACAGACGAGCAGCTTTGTAATAACTGTAGATGAGCAAAGATCAACGACCAATAGTGGATTATGTCTGAAAGTTAAAAAGAGCATCTACTGGCCCCGAGGCAATGTACAGCTGTGTGTGCTGTATGAATGCTGTATGTCCTGATGACGTCGCAGCATGTAGAGCTTAAAAAGAATAAATCATTTCTAATATTCCTGACCCGTCTGATTCTCTGTGGGTCAGGTCTGACAGCGTCCATGAGAATGTTACAGTGTATGTTTACAATCATGTTTTCTGATTGTTACTCATGAATTTATTTATTTTTTATTCACTGGAAGTGATTTTTAAATGAAATTCAAGAAGCTCTAAATCTTCTCCAGTGTTTCTTCATGTTTCAGGTCGGACACACTCAGATGTTAACTGTTGATCTACTCTGAACTTTTCAGGAGTCCAGCATGCTGCAGCCAAAGATCCAGCCCAGTGATGGACTGTCCTTCAGGACCTGCACTGTTTTCATCTTCATGGTTCTTCAGTCTGTTGGAGGTAATTTACACACAAACACTCCAGTAACACGTCGATGTGCAAATTCACCAACAGTTGTTGAGACATTTCACTCAAAACTCATCGACTGAAACTTCACAGGAGACAAAAGACTTGATAAAGAAATAAATGATGTCGTTATCTGGAGAAAGCACGGCCGTTCTCACCTTCTCTACTTTTCACTGTTGTTCATGTTTGTTTCTGTTTCTTGTTTCCTTGCAGAGCCGTCACAGTTAATTTGTTCACATCAACCAATCGTGGCCCTGGCTGGTGATGATGTCATTCTACCATGTCACCTTGAACCTCCCATCAATGTCAGTTCACAGACCGTGATATGGACCAGAACTGATTTAGACCCAAAGTACATCCATGTTCATGAAGATGGAGCACTTATTTCAGAGAGACAAAATCCATCTTATAAGTACCGCACCAGACTGTTTGTGGATGAACTGAAGAACGGAAACGTCTCCATGAAAATCTCCAGAGTGAAACTTTCTGATGCAGGAAAATATTTTTGTATCTTGAGTTCAATGATGAAGGAAGCGTCCATCCAACTCACTGTTGGTAAGTCAGACTTGCTGCCACGAGCAGTTTGATACAAATCAGTGACGTATGTTATAATTCCTCCTCTCTGATCATCAGGTGCCGTCTCCAATCCGAGAACAATGGGTCGTTCTATTGAGACAGGAGGAATGATTGTAGTTTGTGAGGCTGAAGGCTGGTATCCAGAGCCTGAGCTGTTCTGGCTGGACGGTGAGGGAAACCTCCTCTCTGCTGGACCTACAGAGACAGTCAGAGGTCCTGATGACCTCTATACTGTCAGCAGAAGATTGACTGTGAGGAAGAGCGACAGCTTCACCTGTAGAGTCCAACAGAAGAACATCACCCAGACCAGAGAGACACACTTCTATGTTCCAGGTTAGAAAGAGTTCAAAATAAATTCAACATGTTGTTTCTGTTTTTTAACAGTTGAGGTCGAGTTTGATTAAAAAATGTCGTTCTGTTCTGTGTTGTTTCATTTCAGAGGATTTCTTCATGGTTCAGTCCTCTTTGGGTCAGACTGACATCATCATCATCAGCAGCAGCATCATCCTTCTTCTGCTGGTCATTATTGTCACATTAATATATTTCAGTAAGTGTGGTCTTCATTTTCCTTTTCCATGTGGAGTTACTGTCAGAGCTCTTCACTGGCTGTTGTGAAATGTTGCAGCTAATTCCAAAGCATCAACAGATTATATAGAACAATGTTCATGATGTTCATGATGTTCAAACATGTTCATGATTTCATGTGAAAATATTCTTGTAAACTCTGAAACAGAATGTGAAATGTAAAATGTGGTGCAGAGGTTTAAACACTCGAGTGTTGGATATTTAGTAAAACCACATGAACAGAGAATTTAAACACATTTCTTCTTCTGTTGACACACAGTGACCAGGAGGAGACTGGGTGATGGAAGGGAGTCAGTGAACAACGACTCAGCCTGTCACATGTTGTCCAAACAGGAAGAAACACAACGACATGTTACACCATCAGAATCAGAGAGAAAATGCCTGTAGTTACAGTTGATGCATCATGACGTTGTCAAAGTATTCTGTGGTTCAGTTGTCAGCTCTGCCATCAAAGTACTGCAGATGATGAATAATGTTACTTTCATACAGTCTGCAGAGGACACACCCCTCGTATGAACGATGTCAGAACCATGAGAGCACTGAGACTTCTCTGTTAGCACAGCGCTAACTGAGAGTGTAAATCAGATGTTTTATGTTTATATGTACAGTATATGTTTGATAATGTGTATATATGCTTTTATAGTCTTATTAAATTCTTGTGTTGATACATGTTGGTCTGTTTCATGCTGCAGAGTGAATGCTGCCAACTTCTTCTGTGCTGAACTCCAAATCCTTTTCAAGTCATTTAGGTTATAATTCACTTAATTACTGATCAGGATGATCAATTCAAAGTTTATTTGATGAGACTGAAATCAGTTTATTGGCTCTCATTCTCTTCTTCTTTAAAGAAACAACATGTAACTTTATGTGTAACACTGACATCTATTGTTACAGACGAGTACTGCAGTCAGGTCTTAATACAGTTCAGTCCTCTCTCCTCAGACTGAAGCTTTCACCATATTCCTGTCAGATTATTGTACTACAGGCCAGAGAGACAGCAAACTGTGTCTTCAGCTCCCATCTGAACTGTCACTGAACTACTGAACGAGCTCTGCGCACAGAGGCTAACTGAGCATGCGCAGCAAACGTCCCAAACACGTGCACTGATCCATAAAGTCTGTTTCAGCTGGCTGAGAAAACCCGGTGCTGGTTGAGTAGTCACGTGACTGTCCACTGTCAGACCAATCACAGCTCGCAGTCAGATCAACCGGTGACGGTCGAAGCCAGTGGACACCACTGATGTTTTTATTCTTCTGGTCGTCAAGACGACACAAAGACTGAAGACTGAAGACAGCTCGGACTGTTTGGACACTTTACAGAACTTTATACTGAACACAGCAGATGACGGACTGAAGCTCAGACGCCAAATTTCGGTATGAAATGTTCAAAATGTCTGAAAACAACAAGAACATTATTCTGAAAATGAACTGAATCATTTCTGTAGTTTATTAACTTTGACTGTGGAACATTATTATTATTATTATATTACAGTTATATTGTATTTGTAATATATTATATAATTATTTATATTACAGTTATAACAGTTTGACCTGAAACACTAAAGTTTTCGTTCTGTTATGAACTCAGTGTTGTTGCAGACTTTGAGACTTTGTCTCGGTTCTTCTGCTCAGGCTGAGAGAAGCTCCTCCTCCTGCAGTCAGAACAGGAAGTGTTACCGCTCCTCTACCAGACTGCTAATGAATCGCGCATGCGCGAAGTTACTGCCGAACACACTCAGGGTGTTTTGTCAGTGTTGGGAAGTTCGAGTCTTTTTACTGATTCGGATCACTGACTCTTTCTGCTCTTCATCAACAGACGAGCAGCTTTGTACTAACTGTAGATGAGCAAAGATTCTGTCAGTCATAAAGCATCAACGTGTCTGAGACAGAAACGTCGTCCCATGGCGATGTTCTAAAGATGATGAACATAAAAAACTCTTAGTTACGTTTTAATATGGAGCTCGAAGCTCAAAGTCAACGATGACTCGCAGGTTTCTAACTAGTTTGGAAGGTTTGTTAGTTTCATATTTAGTTTCTCTCTGTGCCTCAGTACCAATAATTCAAACTCCAGATTTGTCCTGATTAAGATGTTAAAGATTCTCTGCCATCCATGATTTTATGTCTGAAAGTTAAAAAGAGCATCTACTGGCCCCGAGGCAATGTACAGCTGTGTGTGCTATGGAAATGAATGCTGTATGTCCTGATGACGTCGCAGCATGTAGAGCTTAAAAAGAATAAATCATTTCTAATATTCCTGACCTGTCTGATTCTCTGTGGGTCAGGTCTGACAGCGTCCATGAGAATGTTACAGTGTATGTTTACAATCATGTTTTCTGATTGTTACTCATGAATTTATTTATTTTTTATTCACTGGAAGTGATTTTAAATGAAATTCAAGAAGCTCTAAATCTTCTCCAGTGTTTTCTTCATGTTTCAGGTCGGACACACTCAGATGTTAACTGTTGATCTACTCTGAACTTTTCAGGAGTCCAGCATGCTGCAGCCAAAGATCCAGCCCAGTGATGGACTGTCCTTCAGGACCTGCACTGTTTTCATCTTCATGGTTCTTCAGTCTGTTGGAGGTAATTTTACACACAAAACACTCCAGTAACACGTCGATGTGCAAATTCACCAACAGTTGTTGAGACATTTCACTCAAAACTCATCGACTGAAACTTCACAGGAGACAAAAGACTTGATAAAGAAATAAATGATGTCGTTATCTGGAGAAAGCACGGCCGTTCTCACCTTCTCTACTTTTCACTGTTGTTCATGTTTGTTTCTGTTTCTTGTTTCCTTGCAGAGCCGTCACAGTTAATTTGTTCACATCAACCAATCGTGGGCCCTGGCTGGTGATGATGTCATTCTACCATGTCACCTTGAACCTCCCATCAATGTCAGGTCAGAGACCGTGATATGGACCAGAACTGATTTAGACCCAAAGTACATCCATTATCACAGAGATGGACAAACGGTGCACCGGAGTCAAAATCCATCTTATCATCTCCGCACCAGACTGTTTGTGGATGAACTGAAGAACGGAAACGTCTCCATGAAAATCTTCAGAGTGAAACTTTCTGATGCAGGAAAATATTTTTGCATCTTGAGTTCAATGATGAAGGAAGCGTCCATCCAACTCACTGTTGGTAAGTCAGACTTGCTGCCACGAGCAGTTTGATACAAATCAGTGACGTATGTTATAATTCCTCCTCTCTGATCATCAGGTGCCGTCTCCACGCCCGTCATAGAGTTTGTCTCCAATCAGAGCAGAGAGGTGGTTCTACAGTGTGAGGCTAAAGGCTGGTATCCAGAGCCTGAGCTGTTCTGGCTGGACGGTGAGGGAAACCTCCTCTCTGCTGGACCTACAGAGACAGTCAGAGGTCCTGATGACCTCTATACTGTCAGCAGAAGATTGACTGTGAGGAAGAGCGACAGCTTCACCTGTAGAGTCCAACAGAAGAACATCAACCAGACCAGAGAGACACACTTCTATGTTCCAGGTTAGAAAGAGTTCAAAATAAATTCAACATGTTGTTTCTGTTTTTTAACAGTTGAGGTCGAGTTTGATTAAAAAATGTCGTTCTGTTCTGTGTTGTTTCATTTCAGAGGATTTCTTCATGGTTCAGTCTTTGAGGCAGCCTGAGTTCATCATCATCAGCATCATCATCATCATTCTTCTTCTTCTGCTGGTCATTATTGTCACATTGATACATTTCAGTAAGTGTGGTCTTCATTTTCCTTTTCCATGTGGAGTTACTGTCAGAGCTCTTCACTGGCTGTTGTGAAATGTTGCAGCTAATTCCAAAGCATCAACAGATTATATAGAACAATGTTCATGATGTTCATGATGTTCAAACATGTTCATGATTTCATGTGAAAATATTCTTGTAAACTCTGAAACAGAATGTGAAATGTAAAATGTGGTGCAGAGGTTTAAACACTCGAGTGTTGGATATTTAGTAAAACCACATGAACAGAGAATTTAAACACATTTCTTCTTCTGTTGACACACAGGGATCAGGAGGAGACTGGGTGATGGAAGGGAGTCAGTGAACAACGGCTCAGCCCGTCCCATGTTGCCCAAACAGGAAGAAACACAACGGCCTGATACACTATCAGAACCAGAGGAATTGCCTGTAGTTACAGTTGATGCATCATGATGGTGTCAAAGTATTCTGTGTTTCTCTGTGTGTGTGTGTGTGTGTGTGTGCTCTGCCATCAAAGTACTGCAGATGATGAATAATGTTACTTTAATACAGTCTGCAGTTTGTTGTGGAGAAATTGCTGAAGCCAAAGGTCAGCAGAGGTCAGGAAGAGTTCAGCAGCCTCTGCTGTCTCATGCTGTATTATTTATTAACACTTGATCAAGGAGAATCAGAGACATTCTCATAAAGCATCAGAAGTGTCTGAGTCGGTCTCACATTCTGTCCAACTCATGCTGGTGGACAGACTTTAAACCAGAGCTAACATCACAAACACTGTACACCCAGAATCAGGTAAAGAGAATGTTTTTACCATGATGGTGTCTTCATAAACATATTTTAGTCTGCAGACACAGATGTATGTTTACACAGACTGGAATGTCAGTGGAAAGCTGTCTGTTATGTCTAAGCATGCAGCACCAGAGTCCTTCGACCCTGGACACAGTGTTGAGATAGGACGGCTCCTGCTACTGCCAGCCAAAGACAAACAGCTAACACTGCTGAGGAAGGCCCACATGTGACTCTGTGTAACCTTTAATGTTTGCATGTTTGTGCTTTTATTATATTCCATTTAAAAGGATGTATGTGTCACTCAGAACACTACAGGAAGAGAACATTCCATAACAATGCAGAGGACACGCCCCTCACTGCTGGAACTGACAATTCATTTTTACCTGATTTCACAAACTTCATGGAGATATTTTAAATCATTCAACAACAAAATATATATATATATATATATATATATATATATATATATATATAGTTCTTGTCCTTGTTTAAGTCTGTCAGGTCTCTGTCTTGTTCTTTAACTGTACATGTTTGATGTTTGTACTAAGAGAAAGTGTAACCAGAGAACTTCCTCGTGTTTGTTGACACACCTGGAGAATGAAAGTGATTCTGATTCTGACCGACCTCCATCAGAACCATGAGAGCACTGAGACTTCTCTGTTAGCACGGCGCTAACTGAGAGTGTAAATCAGATGTTTTATATTTACATGTACAGTATATTTTTTATAATGTGTATATATGCTTTTATAGTCTTAATAAATTCTTGTGTTGATACATGTTGGTCTGTTTCATGCTGCAGAGTGAATGCTGCCAACTTCTTCTGTGCTGAACTCCAAATCCTTTTCAAGTCATTTAGGTTATAATTCACTTAATTACTGATCAGGATGATCAATTCAAAGTTTATTTGATGAGACTGAAATCAGTTTTATTGGCTCTCATTCTCTTCTTCTTTAAAGAAAACAACATGTAACTTTATGTGTGACACTGACATCTATTGGTGACAGACGAGTACTGCAGTCAGGTCTTAATACAGTTCAGTCCTCTCTCCTCAGACTGAAGCTTTCACCATATTCCTGTCAGATTATTGTACTACAGGCCAGAGAGACAGCAAACTGTGTCTTCAGCTCCCATCTGAACTGTCACTGAACTACTGAACGACTCTGCGCACAGAGGCTACTGAGCATGCGCAGCAAACGTCCCAAACACGTACACTGATCCATAAAGTCTGTTTCAGCTGGCTGAGAAAACCCGGTGCTGGTTGAGTAGTCACGTGACTGTCCACTGTCAGACCAATCACAGCTCGCAGTCAGATCAACCGGTGACGGTCGAAGCCAGTGGACACCACTGATGTTTTTATTCTTCTGGTCGTCAAGACGACACAAAGACTGAAGACTGAAGACAGCTCGGACTGTTTGGACACTTTACAGCACTTTATACTGAGGAGACTTTTCCTGTGTCCCGCTGTTTAAAGAGTTTTGAAGACCCTGAAGTGTCCACAGCCGTCTGCAGGTCTGCATGATGTTACAGCACATGAAGCACAGAGGACACAGTGAAGCTTTCACAGGCCTCAGATGAAATCCACAATATGATGAGCTGATGTTTCTCTCATCATCACATTAACATGACCGACAGCAAACATGAGCGCAGTGTACACACAGTCTGAGAGCAGCGGATCAGTCCAGTGTCATCACACACGGAGACAAAACTCACTGACTCAGTTTAACGTTTCAGGTCTGTGATGACGCAGAGGTGGAATTTAACCCGGAACCATCAAATGACATCAGGATTGTTTCAGGTGTGTGACCTGCCGGAGGTAGGACACACACACACATCTTGTGGGCGGTCTGCACACAAACTGCAGTAAACACATCGATGTGCGCATGTGCAGGAGAGGAGCAGACATTGGTGAGACAGCAACCATGTGATCAGCGTCAACTTACAGAGAGCGGGAACATTGAAGACACACCCACACACACACACCATGTGACCAGCGTGTGAACCAATCAGAGCGTTTGTATCAACATCAGACAGCGCTTCGAAGTGTGTGTGTCGTTTTTAAACTAGTCTGTTAACCTGTTTTCTTTTGGTTCATCCGCTAATATTAAACACGTTTTTATTCTTCTGGTCGTCAAGACGAACACAAAGACTGAAGACTGCAGACAGCTCGGACTGTTTGGACACTTTACAGAACTTTGTACTGAACACAGCAGATGACGGACTGAAGCTCAGACGCCAAGTTTCGGTATGAAATATTCAAATGTCTGAAAACAACAAGAACATTATTCTGAAAATGAACTGAATCATTTCTGTAGTTTATTAACTTTGACTGTGGAACAGGAAGTCATTAAAGAACTACAATAATACGTCATTAACACTAATTATTTATATTAAAGTTATAACAGGTTGACGACACTAAAGTTTTTCGTTCTGTTATGAACTCAGTGTTGCAGACATTGAGACTTTGTCTCGGTTCAGTTCTTCTGAACTCAGACAGGACTGAGAGAAGCTGCTCTTGTTCTTTTGGTGTTTACTCTCACTTGGCTCTCTCAGCTCCTCCTCCTGCGGTCAGTACAGGAAGTGTGTTAACGCTCCTCTACCAGACTGAGAGTGTTACTGCCGAACACTCTCAGGGTGTTTTGTCAGTGTTGGGAAGTTCGAGTCTTTTTACTGATTCGGATCACTGACTCTTTCTGCTCTTCATCAACAGACGAGCAGCTTTGTAATAACTGTAGATGAGCAAAGATTCTGTCAGTCATAAAGCATCAACGTGTCTGAGACAGAAACGTCGTCCCATGGCGATGTTCTAAAGATGATGAACATAAAAAACTCTTAGTTACGTTTTAATATGGAGCTCGAAGCTCAAAGTCAACGATGACTCGCAGGTTTCTAACTAGTTTGGAAGGTTTGTTAGTTTCATATTTAGTTTCTCTCTGTGCCTCAGTACCAATAATTCAAACTCCAGATTTGTCCTGATTAAGATGTTAAAGATTCTCTGCCATCCATGATTTTATGTCTGAAAGTTAAAAAGAGCATCTACTGGTCAGGAGTCCAGCATGCTGCAGCCAAAGATCCAGCCCAGTGATGGACTGTCCTTCAGGACCTGCACTGTTTTCATCTTCATGGTTCTTCAGTCTGTTGGAGGTAATTTACACACAAACACTCCAGTAACACGTCGATGTGCAAATTCACCAACAGTTGTTGAGACATTTCACTCAAAACTCATCGACTGAAACTTCACAGGAGACAAAAGACTTGATAAAGAAATAAATGATGTCGTTATCTGGAGAAAGCACGGCCGTTCTCACCTTCTCTACTTTCACTGTTGTTCATGTTTGTTTCTGTTTCTTGTTTCCTTGCAGAGCCGTCACAGAGTAATTTGTTCACATCAACCAATAGTGGCCCTGGCTGGTGATGATGTCATTCTACCATGTCACCTTGAACTTCCCATCGATGTCAGTTCAGAGACCGTGATATGGACCAGAACTGATTTAGACCCAAAGTACATCCATTATTATGACGATGGACGAAACGGTGCAACCGGAGTCAAAATCCATCTTATCGTTACCCGCACCAGACTGTTTGTGGATGAACTGGAGAACGGAAACGTTCTCCATGAAAATCTTCAGAGTGAAACTTTCTGATGCAGGAAATATAAATGTTCTCTTCCATCAATGATGAAGGAAGCGTCCATCCACCTCACTGTTGGTAAGTCAGACTTGCTGCCACGAGCAGTTTGATACAAATCAGTGACGTATGTTATAATTTCTCTCCTCTCTGATCATCAGGTGCCGCCTCCGATCCGAGAACAATGGGTCGTTCTATTGAGACAGGAGGAATGATTGTAGTTTGTGAGGCTAAAGGCTGGTATCCAGAGCCTGAGCTGTTCTGGCTGGACGGTGAGGGAAACCTCCTCTCTGCTGGACCTACAGAGACAGTCAGAGGTCCTGATGACCTCTATACTGTCAGCAGAAGATTGACTGTGAGGAAGAGCGACAACTTCACCTGTAGAGTCCAACAGAAGAACATCACCCAGACCAGAGAGACACACTTCTATGTTCCAGGTTAGAAAGAGTTCAAAATAAATTCAACATGTTGTTTCTGTTTTTTAACAGTTGAGGTCGAGTTTGATTAAAAAATGTCGTTCTGTTCTGTGTTGTTTCATTTCAGAGGATTTCTTCATGGTTCTGTCTTTGAGTCAGACTTACATCATCATCAGCATCAGCAGCATCATTCTTCTTCTTCTGCTGGTCATTATTCTCACATTAATAAATCTCAGTAAGTGTGGTCTTCATTTTCCTTTTCCATGTGGAGTTACTGTCAGAGCTCTTCACTGGCTGTTGTGAAATGTTGCAGCTAATTCCAAAGCATCAACAGATTATATAGAACAATGTTCATGATGTTCAAACATGTTCATGATTTCATGTGAAAATATTCTTGTAAACTCTGAAACAGAATGTGAAATGTAAAATGTGGTGCAGAGGTTTAAACACTCGAGTGTTGGATATTTAGTAAAACCACATGAACAGAGAATTTAAACACATTTCTTCTTCTGTTGACACACAGGGATCAGGAGGAGACTGAGAGCTGCAAGGGAGTCAGTGAAGAACGGCTCAGACTTTCACATGTTGTCCAAACAGGAAGAAACACAACATGTTACACCATCAGAACCAGAGATATATATTCCCTGTAGTTACAGTTGATGCATCATGATGGATCAAAGTATTCTGTGTGTGTGTGTGTGTGTGTGTGTGTGTCAAAGTACTGCAGATGATGAATAATGTTACTTTAATACAGTCTGCAGTTTGTTGTGGAGAAATTGCTGAAGCCAAAGGTCAGCAGAGGTCAGGAAGAGTTCAGGAGCCTCTGCTGTCTCATGCTGTATTATTTATTAACACTTGATCAAGGAGAATCAGAGACATTCTCATAAAGCATCAGAAGTGTCTGAGTCGGTCTCACATTCTGTCCAACTCATGCTGGTGGACAGACTTTAAACCAGAGCTAACATCACAAACACTGTACACCCAGAATCAGGTAAAGAGAATGTTTTTACCATGATGGTGTCTTCATAAACATATTTTAGTCTGCAGACACAGATGTCTGTTTACACAGACTGGAATGTCAGTGGAAAGCTGTCTGTTATGTCTAAGCATGCAGCACCAGAGTCCTTCGACCCTGGACACAGTGTTGAGATAGGACGGCCCCTGCTACTGCCAGCCAAAGACAAACAGCTAACACTGCTGAGGAAGGCCCACATGTGACTCTGTGTAACCTTGTATAATATGTTTGCATGTTTGTGCTTTTATTATATTCCATTTAAAAGTATGTATGTGTCACTCAGAACACTACAGGAAGAGAACATTCCATAACAATGCAGAGGACACGCCCCTCACTGCTGGAACTGACAATTCATTTTTACCTGATTTCACAAACTTCATGGAGATATTTTAAATCATTCAACAACAAAATATATATATAATATATATATATATATATATATATATATATATATATATATATATATATATAGTTCTTGTCCTTGTTTAAGTCTGTCAGGTCTCTGTCTTGTTCTTTAACTGTACATGTTTGATGTTTGTACTAAGAGAAAGTGTAACCAGAGAACTTCCTCGTGTGTGTTGACACACCTGGAGAATGAAAGTGATTCTGATTCTGACCGACCTCCATCAGAACCATGAGAGCACTGAGACTTCTCTGTTAGCACAGCGCTAACTGACAGTGTAAATCAGATGTTTTATATTTACATGTACAGTATATGTTTGATAATGTGTATATATGCTTTTATAGTCTTAATAAATTCTTGTGTTGATACATGTTGGTCTGTTTCATGCTGCAGAGTGAATGCTGCCAACTTCTTCTGTGCTGAACTCCAAATCCTTTTCAAGTCATTTAGGTTATAATTCACATTAATTACTGATCAGGATGATCAATTCAAAGTTTTATTTGATGAGACTGAAATCAGTTTATTGGCTCTCATTCTCTTCTTCTTTAAAGAAACAACATGTAACTTATGTGTAACACTGACATCTATTGTTACAGACGAGTACTGCAGTCAGGTCTTAATACAGTTCAGTCCTCTCTCCTCAGACTGAAGCTTACACAGGTTGTCAGATGAAGACTCAGGAACAGATCATGACTTATTTCATGAAGCAGCTTCTGCTCGGTCGTGTTTGTGGTGATTTATTAGGTCAAACTGAAAAGATGGAGTTGCTGTGTCAGTGTGGGGTGTAACACGGGCAATTTACAAGGACTTCTGCACTGATCTGAGAGGTTTGGTGGAGCCGAAGGACGTCCACGTTCACCAAGGAGGACAATTCAAGGAAGGAGAACCTGTGATGATGCAGAGGTGGAATTTAACCCGGAACCATCAAATGACATCAGGATTGTTTCAGGTGTGTGACCTGCCGGAGGTAGGACACACACACACACACACACACACACACACACACCACACCTCTTGTAGAGGAGGCTTAATGTTCATAAACTGGCTTCTCTGTATTGTGATCGCAAAGCGTCCGTCTGTTAGATCGCAGTCCCATAAAGTTCCCCCAAGACTTGAATCAGAATGAAGAGGCAGGAAACAGTCGATCCTTTTACTGCACTTTAATCCAACACACAGCTGTACGTACTGGCGTTGGTGTGTGTGTGTGGTGTGTGTGTGCAGTGACTCTGGCTGAGCCACAACCTCTTCTTCTTCTTCTTTGGTGTTTAAGGGCAGTTGGCATCCTTAAAGTTGCATGTACCCGCCCTCTTCTGGATTTTAGTGTTTCACTACTTCCCTTTTCTACTTATTTAAGTTCTTTTTATTAGTCCGGTTATCAACGAGATATCTTATAATGATTTTCCTTCCCTCTCTGGATTCCCACTCTCTGTTATACCTTTGAGGCTACACTCCATTACTCCTGTCTTTCCGCACATCCTGCTATCAACTCTTCCCTCTCCCTTTTATATTTATTACAATCAACCATCACATGTTGCAACCGTTTCTCTCTCCCCACAGCTACAACCGACCAGTTGGATGTTTCCCTAGTATATTGAGCTGTGTTATTCAGTTTACTGTGTCCTATTCTTAATCTACTCATGATCACCCTGCTCTGCTCTGCTACCCCTCCAACACACCCTACCAACCTCCCCTACTCAAACCTTGGAGTCACTTCCTCTATCATGCAGCCTTCATCTTGTGGGCGGTCTGCACACAAACTGCAGCAGCAGCAGCAGAAAATCTTGGTTCCTGTATGGACTGTTCAGGGCAGCCGCCCTCTTCAGTCCCGGGTTTCTCCGTGGGAGTGGGGGGCGACGGAAGGAAAAAAGCAAATAGAGTTAGTCGCTGAGACACTATCAACAACTGTTCATTCAGCTCACTCCATATGTGCGTATATACATTCGCCCACTGACGTGTATGTATACACACTTTTTTTTAAAAAATATATAGATATATATATATATTCCCCTCTTCCCCTTTTCCACTATTCTACTTAATATAAAGGTTAAAATAAATAAATATATAAAACAACATGAGACATGATCGTCAGGCATGAGAGAAAAAGACATAGTAGATAAAAATAAAAGCGAATAGCCTAAAACTACTTTTGGTGTCCTTGTTTGTCTGATCTGAAAAGGTTGAAGTGTGTTGTAATAAAAGGATTTCTGCATCAATATTTCAATAAAACAGACAGAGGTGTGGTGCAGATGGACCGGAGCGGGTTCGTTCTTTCCTCTTCTATGATTGGTTGCAGTGATGGATTATTTTGAGCCTGTGCAGATATTTATTTCCCAGAATGGCCATTCTGTCTTGTAGAGTCATGAGTCCAGAAAGTTGGTGGGTGTATTCATTGCTTGTGTATTTGGGTATCAGTAGCACATCTTTATGGCAACGTTTGTGTACGACTTGGAGTTTATTGAGTTGGGCTCTTCCTAATATTTACACCAGGCAGGTGCTGCATATTCGAAACAGAGGTCTGATGGTCCGACTGGTGGACCTTCAGAGCGGGTTTCTGGATTTGCTCTTCCTTGTTTCCTGAGAGTACTTCAGGTGGTTTAGTCTGCGTAACACATCGATGTGCGCATGTTTTGGAAAGGAGCTGACGTTAGTGACGCAGCAGTGTGTGATCAGCGACGAAGAAGAGGAAGTGAGAGCGAGGCATAGAATTGAAGAGAAACACTGTATTCAACCAAGTCAACCAATCAGAGCGTTTGTACCAGCATCAGACACACCTCGCTGCGGAGTGGTGTGTTTCGTTTTTAAAACTAGTTACTGATGTTAACCTGTTTTCTTTTGGTCAAGACGACACACAAAGACTGAAGACTGGAAGACAGCTCGGACTGTTTGGACACTTTACAGAACTTTATACTGATCACCACTATCACACTGTTTAAAGAGCAGCACCGAGCAGGGCGTTGATGTCTGCAGGTATGAAATGTTTAAATGTCTTTATCAATGACGACGACGGACAGTATTCTGAGCTGTGAACATGAATTGAACCAGATCTGTTATATTTATTAACTTTAACCGACTTAACTGAGACTTTTAAGACCTGCGTCACACTGAACACAGCAGATGACGGACTGAAGCTCAGACGTCAAGTTTCGGTATGAAATGTTCAAAATGTCTGAAAACAACAAGAACATTATTCTGAAAATGAACTGAATCATTTCTGTTAGTTTATTAACTTTGACTGTGGAACATTATTATTATTATTATATTACAGTTATATTGTACATGTAATATATTATATCATTATTTATATTACAGTTATAACAGTTTTGACCTGAAACACCTAAAGTTTTCGTTTCTGTTATGAACTCAGTGTTGTTGCAGACTTTGAGACTTTGTCTCGGTTCTTCTGCTCTTCCGGTTCTTTTTGTCGGGTGTTTGTTCTCACTTGTCTCGCGCATTCTCCTGCTGCTGCTGTCAGAACAGGAAGTGTGTACCGCTCCTCTACCAGACTTTTAATGAAATCGCGCATGCGCGAAGTTATACCGAACGATCCCAGTGTGTTTTTGTTAGTGTTGGGAAGTCCGAGTCTTTTTACTGATTCGGATCACTGACTCTTTCTGCTCTTCATCAACAGACGAGCAGCTTTGTAATAACTGTAGATGAGGCAAAGATCAACGACCAATAGTGGATTATGTCTGAAAGTTAAAAAGAGCATCTACTGGCCCCGAGGCAATGTACAGCTGTGTGTGCTGTATGAATGCTGTATGTCCTGATGACGTCGCAGCATGTAGAGCTTAAAAAGAATAAAATCATTTCTAATATTCCTGGACCCGTCTGATTCTCTGTGGGTCAGGTCTGACAGCGTCCATGAGAATGTTACAGTGTAGGTTTACAATCATGTTTTCTGATTGTTACTCATGAATTTATTTATTTTTATTCACTGGAAGTGATTTTTAAATGAAATTCAAGAAGCTCTAAATCTTCTCCAGTGTTTCTCTTCATGTTTCAGGTTCGGGACACACTCAGATGTTAACTGTTGATCTACTCTGAACTTTTCAGGAGTCCAGCATGCTGCAGCCAAAGATCCAGCCCAGTGATGGACTGTCCTTCAGGACCTGCACTGTTTTCATCTTCATGGTTCTTCAGGTCTGTTGGAGGTAATTTACACACAAACACCTCCAGTAACACGTCGATGTGTGCATGTGTTGGACAGAAGCAGACGTTAACAGAAATGTACAGCCACAGTGAGGCTGCACTAGTCGAGGTTTGACATTAATGCTAATGACACTATGCTAACATGCTAACTATGATTTGTAGTAGATTTTAATATGTTCACCATCATACTGTGTTAGCATGCTAATTAGCATTACATGCAAGCACAGCAGAACGCTATCTTCATGTTCATGTTGTTTCTGTTTCTTGTTTCCTTGCAGAGCCGTCACAGTTAATTTGTTCACATCAACCAATCGTGGCCCTGGCTGGTGATGATGTCATTCTACCATGTCACCTTGAACCTCCCATCAATGTCAGTTCAGAGACCGTGATATGGACCAGACCTGGTTTAGACCCAAAGTACATCCATGTTCACAGAGATGGACGAACGGTGCACTGGAGTCAAAATCCATCTTATCATTACCGCACCAGACTGTTTGTGGATGAACTGAAGAACGGAAACGTCTCCATGAAAATCTTCAGAGTGAAACTTTCTGATGCAGGAAAATATTTTTGTATCTTGGATTCAATGAAGATGTACGCGTCCATCCAACTCACTGTTGGTAAGTCAGACTTGCTGCCACGAGCAGTTTGATACAAATCAGTGACGTATGTTATAATTCCTCCTCTCTGATCATCAGGTGCCGCCTCCACGCCCGTCATAGAGTTTGTCTCCAATCAGAGCAGAGAGGTGGTTCTACAGTGTGAGGCTAAAGGCTGGTATCCAGAGCCTGAGCTGTCCTGGCTGGACGGTGAGGGAAACCTCCTCTCTGCTGGACCTACAGAGACAGTCAGAGGTCCTGATGACCTCTATACTGTCAGCAGAAGATTGACTGTGAGGAAGAGCGACAGCTTCACCTGTAGAGTCCAACAGAAGAAACATCAACCAGACCAGAGAGACACACTTCTATGTTCCAGGTTAGAAAGAGTTCAAAATAAATTCAACATGTTGTTTCTGTTTTTTAACAGTTGAGGTCGAGTTTGATTAAAAAATGTCGTTCTGTTCTGTGTTGTTTCATTTCAGAGGATTTCTTCATGGTTCAGTCTTTGGGTCAGACTGACATCGTCATCATCAGCATCATCATTCTTCTTCTTCTGCTGTTCATTATTCCCACATTAATAAATCTCAGTAAGTGTGGTCTTCATTTTCCTTTTCCATGTGGAGTTACTGTCAGAGCTCTTCACTGGCTGTTGTGAAATGTTGCAGCTAATTCCAAAGCATCAACAGATTATATAGAACAATGTTCATGATGTTCATGATGTTCAAACATGTTCATAGATTCATGTGAAAATATTCTTGTAAACTCTGAAACAGAATGTGAAATGTAAAATGTGGTGCAGAGGTTTAAACACTCGAGTGTTGGATATTTAGTAAAACCACATGAACAGAGAATTTAAACACATTTCTTCTTCTGTTGACACACAGTGACCAGGAGGAGACTGAGAGCTGTAAGGGAGTCAGTGAGCAACGGCTCAGCCTGTCCCATGTTGTCCAAACAAGATGAGCAAGCGGGTAACCAGGAAAAAAAGAAGAATAAACTGACGACTGAACAAACTTCAAACAACCAGTAAAACAACACTACAAGAGGCAGAAAAATATCAAGTATTACCTCACAGAAAAGTCATGAAGAGCCAAAAGTCAGCAGTCAGAGTGAAAATAGAAGAGATGGAGGAACTGTAGAGGAAACAGTTCAAACACCAGGACAGTGTTGTGGAGAGATTTCTGAAGTCAGTGTTGAGATCAGGAGGAAAGAAAGAGTTCAGGAGCCTCTGATGTCTGATGCTGTGATATTTATTGAAGCTTGATCAAGGAGACTTACAGTGTGGCTGTTGCAGGTGTTCAGCATACCAAATATAACTTCTACTACTAACACAGCAAAGTTAGCAACTACTGAACACGTCCTCTGTCACCTCTGCCTTCCTCTTCTTCTTCTCCCGCTGCTACTTTGAGTGGTGAACGGTGTTTGCGGCCCCATTTGTCCGTTCTAGGCCACTGGTATCAAGATGGCGGTCTCTGTGTAGGGCGACCCGCGGTATATGTCTGGTATTATTGGACTTGTTTTTTTTTTTCTAATTCTGGACTTTAATTGTGAAATGTCACAGGCAGGGAAGGAATTTCACGAGGGCCATGGCCCCCTTGCGATTTGGCCTTGTGTCCTTGAAAAAATTCTCTGTCCTAAGGCCACGGTGGCCTTGATGCCCCGCCCCCCGCCCCCCGCCCCGTTCGTTATGCGGTTTTCTAGTCTGCCTCTTTCCTGTCAACGCAGCTCTGACACCTGCGTCTTTAGAGAGAAAAAAAGTGTGTTTTGATGACATTCATCATCAGTGGTGGGTTTGATTCGAGCCCGGCATGAACCGCTCGGACGGGCTATAATGACACTTCATCAAACGCACCCCTGCCTTCTTGTGTCCGTGAGGCTGTGACGTCGGACCGAGACTGACGCGAAGAGAGGAAAGGTCACACAGTGTGTTACATTAGTAAATGAGTAAGAGGAATTTCAACAAGTTAGTTAGCATTAAACTGCGTTACAGTAACGTCACTACACTACATATCACTACAACGGTGACCCAGTTTTAACGTGCCGACCACAGCCGGTAACATTAACCTCAACAAACGCTTGCTGTCCAGTTTTTCCTCTGTGAGCTGCTGTTCCGGTCGTAACGTGTCATTTTTATGGATTTATGATCTTAGTGTTGCTGCTTGGTTTAGTTACAGCTGGTTGATGTGTGCTGGCTGTTCATAGTCACTTTACATGATCTGTTTGCAATACTGACGTTCAGTAGAAAAGGGCAGGAGAGTTGGAGAAATGATGTTACACAGGTTGGAATGATTGTAATTAAGCTTCCAGTTTATCAAAAGTATGAAGAACTAATTATTTAGTTTTTTAAAGTATTGCAGAGCCGACATGTGACAACAACACGTGATGCTGATGGGGTTGGAGGCCATAATGCAAAAGTGCAGAAAACAACCTAAATCTGAGTGACAGCAACAGCAGACAAATGGTGTCAATGTGTTTCAGTGTTTTTCAAACTGACTCACTCTTAACGTGACAGATATATAATATTTCAGATACATGAGAGTGCTATTCTTAAAAATAAAAAGTCAAATGTTTGCTTTACTGTCTATTTAGTTTATTTTATCTCCTCCATAATTTTTCTTGATGGAGAAATCAGTCTGGGCTCTTATGAGTTAATCAGTAGTCTATATGCTCGTGTATATTTACAGTTCTGTTTACACAGCCAAACATTTTGTGCACTGTAGGCTTCATCAATCAAGCCTACGGATGGAGATTGTTTAATAAGGTTTTACAGTTTTTGAAGTGAGTGATGGACTTCATAGTTTCGTGTGTACTTCAGACCAGTTCAGTTGCTTTTATTGTCGCCTAACACGGGACTCACACCGGGCGCATAACGGCAGCGTTACTCAAAAGGCCAAGTGGCCTTGTGCCTAAAATGACAAAATTCCAGGCCTGGTCACAGGTCACTTCCTGTTACTGTAACCTGACACTCTGACCTGGTCAACAAAACTCCAGGTGGCTCTTTGTTCAATCCCTTCTCTGGTTCAGGGAAAGTTTCCCTGAACCAGAGAAGGAAAGAATGATGTCAGAACCATGAGAGCACTGAGACTTCTCTGTTAGCACAGCGCTAACTGAGAGTGTAAATCAGATGTTTTATGTTTACATGTACAGTATATTTTTGATAATGTGTATATATGCTTTTATAGTCTTAATAAATTCTTGTGTTGATACATGTTGGTCTGTTTCATGCTGCAGAGTGAATGCTGCCAACTTCTTCTGTGCTGAACTCCAAATCCTTTTCAAGTCATTTAGGGTTATAATTCACTTAATTACTGATCAGGATGATCAATTCAAAGTTTATTGATGAGACTGAAATCAGTTTATTGGCTCTCATTCTCTTCTTCTTTAAAGAAACAACATGTAACTTTATGTGTGACACTGACATCTATTGGTTACAGACGAGTACTGCAGTCAGGTCTTAAATACAGTTCAGTCCTCTCTCCTCAGACTGAAGCTTACACAGGTTGTCAGATGAAGACTCAGGAACAGATCATGACTTATTTCATGAAGCAGCTTCTGCTCGGTCGTGTTTGTGGTGATTTATTAGGTCAAACTGAAAAGATGGAGTTGCTGTGTCAGTGTGGGGTGTAACACGGGCATTTACAAGGACTTCTGCACTGATCTGAGAGGTTTGGTGGAGCCGAAGGACGTCCACGTTCACCAAGGAGGACAATTCAAGAAGGAGAACCTGTGATGATGCAGAGGTGGAATTTAACCCGGAACCATCAAATGACATCAGGATTGTTTCAGGTGTGTGACCTGCCGGAGGTAGGACACACACACACACACACACACACACACACACACACACCTCTTGTAGAGGAGGCTTAATGTTCATAAACTGGCTTCTCTGTATTGTGATCGCAAAGCGTCCGTCTGTTAGATCGCAGTCCATAAAGTTCCCCCAAGACTTGAATCAGAATGAAGAGGCAGGAAACAGTCGATCCTTTTACTGCACTTTAATCCAACACACAGCTGTACGTACTGGCGTTGGTGTGTGTGTGTGTGTGTGTGTGCAGTGACTCTGGCTGAGCCACAACCTCTTCTTCTTCTTCTTCGGTGTTTAAGGGCAGTTGGCATCCTTAAAGTTGCATGTACCGCCCTCTTCTGGATTTTAGTGTTTCACTACTTCCCTTTTCTACTTATTTAAAGTTCTTTTTATTAGTCCGGTTATCACGAGATATCTTATAATGATTTTCCTTCCCTCTCTGGATTTCCCACTCTCTGTTATACCTTGAGGCTACACTCCATTACTCCTGTCTTCCGCACTCCTGCTATCAACTCTTCCCTCTCCCTTTTATATTTATTACAATCAACCATCACATGTTGCAAGCCGTTTCTCTCTCCCCACAGCTACACCGACCAGTTGGATGTTTCCCTAGTATATTGAGTGTGTTATTCAGTTTACTGTGTCCTATTCTTAATCTACTCATGATCACCTGCTCTGCTCTGCTACCTCCACAACACCCTACCTCCCCTACTACACCTTGGAGTCACTTCCTCTATCATGCAGCCTTCATCTTGTGGGCGGTCTGCACACAAACTGCAGCAGCAGCAGCAGAAAATCTTGGTTCCTGTATGGACTGTTCAGGGCAGCCGCCCTCTTCAGTCCCGGGTTTCTCCGTGGGAGTGGGGGGCGACGGAAGGAAAAAAGCAAATAGAGTTAGTCGCTGAGACACTATCACCAACTGTTCATTCAGCTCACTCCATATGTGCGTATATACATTCGCCCACTGACGTGTATGTATACAACACTTTTTTTTAAAAATATATAGATATATATATATATTCCCCTCTTCCCCTTTTCCACTATTCTACTTAATATAAAAGGTTAAAATAAATAAATATATAAAACAACATGAGACATGATCTTCAGGCATGAGAGAAAAAGACATAGTAGATAAAAATAAAAGCGAATAGCCTAAAACTACTTTTGGTGTCCTTGTTTGTCTGATCTGAAAAGGTTGAAGTGTGTTGTAATAAAAAAGGATTTCTGCATCAATATTTCAATAAAACAGACAGAGGTGTGGTGCAGATGGACCGGAAGCGGGTTCGTTCTTTCCTCTTCTATGATTGGTTGCAGTGATGGATTATTTTGAGCCCTGTGCAGATATTATTTCCCAGAATGGCCATTCTGTCTTGTAGAGTCATGAGTCCAGAAAGTTGGTGGGTGTATTCATTGCTTGTGTATTTGGGTATCCTGTAGCACATCTTTATGGCAACGTTTTGTACGACTTGGAGTTTATTGAGTTGGGCTCTTCCTATATTACACCAGGCAGGTGCTGCATATTCGAACAGAGGTCTGATGTCCGACTGGTGGACCTTCAGAGCGGTTTCTGGATTTGCTCTTCCTTTTTTCCTGCAGAGTACCTTCAGGTGGTTTAGTCTGCGTAACACATCGATGTGCGCATGTGTTGGAAAGGAGCTGACGTTAGTGACGCAGCCAGTGTGTGATCAGCGACGAAGAAGAGGAAGTGAGAGCGAGGCATAGAATTGAAGAGAAACACTGTATTCAACCAAGTCAACCAATCAGAGCGTTTGTACCAGCATCAGACACACCTCGCTGCGGAGTGTGTGTTTCGTTTTTAAACTAGTTACTGATGTTAACCTGTTTTCTTTTGGTCAAGACGACACAAAGACTGAAGACTGAAGACAGCTCGGACTGTTTGGACACTTTACAGAACTTTATACTGATCACACTATCACACTGTTTAAAGAGCAGCACCGAGCAGGGCGTTGATGTCTGCAGGTATGAAATGTTTAAATGTCTTTATCAATGACGACGACGACAGTATTCTGAGCTGTGAACATGAATTGAACCAGATCTGTTATATTTATTAACTTTAACCGACTTAACTGAGACTTTAGACCTGCGTCACACTGAACACAGCAGATGACGGACTGAAGCTCAGACGTCAAGTTTCGGTATGAAATGTTCAAAATGTCTGAAAAACAACAAGAACATTATTCTGAAAATGAACTGAATCATTTCTGTAGTTTATTAACTTTGACTGTGGAACATTATTATTATTATTATATTACAGTTATATTGTACATGTAATATATTATATCATTATTTATATTACAGTTATAACAGTTTGACCTGAAACACTAAAGTTTTCGTTCTGTTATGAACTCAGTGTTGTTGCAGACTTTGAGACTTTGTCTCGGTTCTTCTGCTCTTCCGGTTCTTTTTGTCGGGTGTTTGTTCTCACTTGTCTCGCGCATCTCCTGCTGCTGCTGTCAGAACAGGAAGTGTGTTACCGCTCCTCTACCAGACTTTTAATGAATCGCGCATGCGCGAAGTTATACCGAACGATCCCAGTGTGTTTTTGTTAGTGTTGGGAAGTCCGAGTCTTTTTACTGATTCGGATCACTGACTCTTTCTGCTCTTCATCAACAGACGAGCAGCTTTGTAATAACTGTAGATGAGCAAAGATCAACGACCAATAGTGGATTATGTCTGAAAGTTAAAAAGAGCATCTACTGGCCCCGAGGCAATGTACAGCTGTGTGTGCTGTATGAATGCTGTATGTCCTGATGACGTCGCAGCATGTAGAGCTTAAAAAGAATAAATCATTTCTAATATTCCTGACCCGTCTGATTCTCTGTGGGTCAGGTCTGACAGCGTCCATGAGAATGTTACAGTGTATGTTTACAATCATGTTTTCTGATTGTTACTCATGAATTTATTTATTTTTATTCACTGGAAGTGATTTTTAAATGAAATTCAAGAAGCTCTAAATCTTCTCCAGTGTTTCTTCATGTTTCAGGTCGGACACACTCAGATGTTAACTGTTGATCTACTCTGAACTTTTCAGGAGTCCAGCATGCTGCAGCCAAAGATCCAGCCCAGTGATGGACTGTCCTTCAGGACCTGCACTGTTTTCATCTTCATGGTTCTTCAGTCTGTTGGAGGTAATTTAACACACAACACTCCAGTAACACGTCGATGTGTGCATGTGTTGGACAGAAGCAGACGTTAACAGAAATGTACAGCCACAGTGAGGCTGCACTAGTCGAGGTTTGACATTAATGCTAATGACACTATGCTAACATGCTAACTATGATTTGTAGTAGATTTTAATATGTTCACCATCATACTGTGTTAGCATGCTAATTAGCATTACATGCAAAGCACAGCAGAACGCTATCTTCATGTTCATGTTTGTTTCTGTTTCTTGTTTCCTTGCAGAGCCGTCACAGTTAATTTGTTCACATCAACCAATCGTGGCCCTGGCTGGTGATGATGTCATTCTACCATGTCACCTTGAACCTCCCATCAATGTCAGTTCAGAGACCGTGATATGGACCAGACCTGGTTTAGACCCAAAGTACATCCATGTTCACAGAGATGGACGAACGGTGCACTGGAGTCAAAATCCATCTTATCATTACCGCACCAGACTGTTTGTGGATGAACTGAAGAACGGAAACGTCTCCATGAAAATCTTCAGAGTGAAACTTTCTGATGCAGGAAAATATTTTGGTATCTTGGATTCAATGAAGATGTACGCGTCCATCCAACTCACTGTTGGTAAGTCAGACTTGCTGCCACGAGCAGTTTGATACAATCAGTGACGTATGTTATAATTCCTCCTCTCTGATCATCAGGGGTGCCGCCTCCACGCCCGTCATAGAGTTTTGTCTCCAATCAGAGCAGAGGAGTGGTTTCTACAGTGGTGAGGCTAAAGGCTGGTATCCAGAGCCTGAGCTGTCCTGGCTGGAACGGTGAGGGAAACCTCCTCTCTGCTGGACCTACAGAGACAGTCAGAGGTCCTGATGACCTCTATACTGTCAGCAGAAGATTGACTGTGAGGAAGAGCGACAGCTTCACCTGTAGAGTCCAACAGAAGAACATCAACCAGACCAGAGAGACACACTTCTATGTTCCAGGTTAGAAAGAGTTCAAAATAAATTCAACATGTTGTTTCTGTTTTTTAAACAGTTGAGGTCGAGTGTGATTAAAAAAATGTCGTTCTGTTCTGTGTTGTTTCATTTCAGAGGATTTCTTCATGGTTCAGTCTTTGGGTCAGACTGACATCGTCATCATCAGCATCATCATTCTTCTTCTTCTGCTGTTCATTATTCCCACATTAATAAATCTCAGTAAGTGTGGTCTTCATTTTCCTTTTCCATGTGGAGTTACTGTCAGAGCTCTTCACTGGCTGTTGTGAAATGTTGCAGCTAATTCCAAAGCATCAACAGATTATATAGAACAATGTTCATGATGTTCATGATGTTCAAACATGTTCATGATTTCATGTGAAAATATTCTTGTAAACTCTGAAACAGAATGTGAAATGTAAAATGTGTGCAGAGGTTTAAACACTCGAGTGTTGGATATTTAGTAAAACCACATGAACAGAGAATTTAAAACACATTTCTTCTTCTGTTGACACACAGTGGACCAGGAGGAGACTGAGAGCTGTAAGGGAGTCAGTGAGCAACGGCTCAGCCTGTCCCATGTTGCCCAAACAAGATGAGCAAGCGGGTAACCAGGAAAAAAAGAAGAATAAACTGACGACTGAACAAACTTCAAACAACCAGTAAAACAACACTACAAGAGGCAGAAAAATATCAAGTATTACCTCACAGAAAAGTCATGAAGAGCCAAAAGTCAGCAGTCAGAGTGAAAATAGAAGAGATGGAGGAACTGTAGAGGAAACAGTTCAAACACCAGGACAGTGTTGTGGAGAGATTTCTGAAGTCAGTGTTGAGATCAGGAGGAAGAAAGAGTTCAGGAGCCTCTGATGTCTGATGCTGTGATATTTATTGAAGCTTGATCAAGGAGACTTACAGTGGTGGCTGTTGCAGGTGTTCAGCATACCAAATATAACTTCTACTACTAACACAGCAAAGTTAGCAACTACTGAACACGTCCTCTGTCACCTCTGCCTTCCTCTTCTTCTTCTCCCGCTGCTACTTTGAGTGGTGAACGGTGTTTGCGGCCCCATTTGTCCGTTCTAGGCCCACTGGTATCAAGATGGCGGTCTCTGTGTAGGGCGACCCGCGGTATATGTCTGGTATTATTGGACTTGTTTTTTTTTTTCTAATTCTGGACTTTAATTGTGAAATGTCACAGGCAGGGAAGGAATTTCACGAGGGCCATGGCCCCCTTGCGATTTGGCCTTGTGTCCTTGAAAAATTCTCTGTCCTAAGGCCACGGTGGCCTGATGCCCCGCCCCCCCGGCCCCCCGCCCCGTTCGTTATGCGGTTTTCTAGTCTGCCTCTTTCCTGTCAACGCAGCTCTGACACCTGCGTCTTTAGAGAGAAAAAAAGTGTGTTTTGATGACATTCATCATCAGTGGGTGGGTTTGATTCGAGCCCGGCATGAACCGCTCGGACGGGCTATAATGACACTTCATCAAACGCACCCCTGCCTTCTTGTGTCCGTGAGGCTGTGACGTCGGACCGAGACTGACGCGAAGAGAGGAAAGGTCACACAGTGTTTACATTAGTAAATGAGTAAGAGGAATTTCAACAAGTTAGTTAGCATTAAACTGCGTTACAGTAACGTCACTACACTACATATCACTACAACGGTGACCCAGTTTTTAACGTGCCGACCACAGCCGGTAACATTAACCTCAACAAACGCTTGCTGTCCAGTTTTTCCTCTGTGAGCTGCTGTTCCGGTCGTAACGTGTCATTTTTATGGATTTATGATCTTAGTGTTGCTGCTTGGTTTAGTTACAGCTGGTTGATGTGTGCTGGCTGTTCATAGTCACTTTACATGATCTGTTTGCAATACTGACGTTCAGTAGAAAAGGGCAGGAGAGTTGGGAGAAATGATGTTACACAGGTTGGAATGATTGTAATTAACTTCCAGTTATCAAAAGTATGAAGAACTAATTATTTAGTTTTTTAAGTATTGCAGAGCCGACATGTGACAACAACACGTGATGCTGATGGGGTTGGAGGCCATAATGCAAAAGTGGGCAGAAAACAACCTAAATCTGAGTGACAGCAACAGCAGACAAATGGTGGTCAATGTGTTTCAGTGTTTTTCAAACTGACTCACTCTTAACGTGACAGATATATAATATTTCAGATACATGAGAGTGCTATTCTTAAAAATAAAAAGTCAAATGTTTGCTTTACTGTCTATTTATTTTATTTTATCTCCTCCATAATTTTCTTGATGGAGAAAATCAGTCTGGGCTCTTATGAGTTAATCAGTAGTCCTATATGCTCGTGTATATTTAGCAGTTCTGTTTACAGCCAAACATTTTGTGCACTGTAGGCTTCATCAATCAAGCCTACGGATGGAGATTGTTTTAATAAGTTTTACAGTTTTTGAAGTGAGTGATGGACTTCATAGTTTCGTGTGTACTTCAGACCAGTTCAGTTGCTTTTATTGTCGCCTAACACGGGACTCACACCGGGCGCATAACGGCAGCGTTACTCAAAAGGCCAAGTGGCCTTGTGCCTAAAATGACAAAATTCCAGGCCTGGTCACAGGTCACTTCCTGTTACTGTAAACCTGACACTCTGACCTGGTCAACAAAACTCCAGGTGGCTCTTTGTTCAATCCCTTCTCTGGTTCATGGAAAGTTTCCCTGAACCAGAGAAGGAAAGAATGATGTCAGAACCATGAGAGCACTGAGACTCTCTGTTAGCACAGCGCTAACTGAGAGTGTAAATCAGATGTTTTATGTTTACATGTACAGTATATTTTTGATAATGTGTATATATGCTTTTAATAGTCTTAATAAATTCTTGTGTTGATACATGTTGGTCTGTTTCATTCTGCAGATGTGAATGCTGCCAACTTCTTCTGTGCTGAACTCCAAATCCTTTTCAAGTCATTTAGGTTATAATTCACTTAATTACTGATCAGGATGATCAATTCAAAGTTTATTTGATGAGACTGAAATCAGTTTATTGGCTCTCATTCTCTTCTTCTTTAAAGAAACAACATGTAACTTTATGTGTGACACTGACATCTATTGGTTACAGACGAGTACTGCAGTCAGGTCTTAAATACAGTTCAGTCCTCTCTCCTCAGACTGAAGCTTACACAGGTTGTCAGATGAAGACTCAGGAACAGATCATGACTTATTTCATGAAGCAGCTTCTGCTCGGTCGTGTTTGTGGTGATTTATTAGGTCAAACTGAAAAGATGGAGTTGCTGTGTCAGTGTGGGGGTGGTAACAACGGGCATTTACAAGGACTTCTGCACTGATCTGAGAGGTTTGGTGGAGCCGAAGGACGTCCACGTTCACCAAGGAGGACAATTCAAGAAGGAGAACCTGTGATGATGCAGAGGTGGAATTTAAACCCGGAAACCATCAAATGACATCAGGATTGTTTCAGGTGTGTGACCTGCCGGAGGTAGGACACACACACACACCACACACACACACACACACACACCTCTTGTAGAGGAGGCTTAATGTTCATAAACTGGCTTCTCTGTATTGTGATCGCAAAGCGTCCGTCTGTTAGATCGCAGTCCATAAAGTTCCCCCAAGACTTGAATCAGAATGAAGAGGCAGGAAACAGTCGATCCTTTTACTACTGCACTTTAATCCAACACACAGCTGTACGTACTGGCGTTGGTGTGTGTGTGTGTGTGTGTGTGCAGTGACTCTGGCTGAGCCACAACCTCTTCTTCTTCTTCTTCGGTGTTTAAGGGCAGTTGGCATCCTTAAAGTTGCATGTACCGGCCCTCTTCTGGATTTGTAGTGTTTCACTACTTCCCTTTTCTACTTATTAAGTTCTTTTTATTAGTCCGGTTATCACGAGAATCTTATAATGATTTTCCTTCCCTCTCTGGATTTCCCACTCTCTGTTATACCTTTGAGGCTACACTCCATTACTCCTGTCTTCCGCACTCCTGCTATCAACTCTTCCCTCTCCCTTTTATATTTATTACAATCAACCATCACATGTTGCATTGCACCGTTTCTCTCTCCCCACAGCTACACCGACCAGTTGATGTTTCCCTAGTATATTGAGTGTGTTATTCAGTTTACTGTGTCCTATTCTTAATCTACTCATGATCACCTGCTCTGCTCTGCTACCTCCACAACACCCTACCTCCCCTACTACACCTTGGGAGTCACTTCCTCTATCATGCAGCCTTCATCTTGTGGGCGGTCTTGCACACAAACTGCAGCAGCAGCAGCAGAAAATCTTGGTTCCTGTATGGACTGTTCAGGGCAGCCGCCCTCTTCAGTCCCGGGTTTCTCCGTGGGAGTTGGGGGGGCGACGGAAGGAAAAAATTCAGCTCACTCCATATGTTGCGTATATACATTCGCCCACTGACGTGTATGTATACAACACTTTTAAAAAAATATATAGAGATATATATATATTCCCCTCTTCCCCTTTTCCACTATTCTACTTAATATAAAAGGTTAAAATAAATAAATATATAAAACAACATGAGACATGATCTTCAGGCATGAGAGAAAAAGACATAGTAGATAAAAAATAAAAGCGAATAGCCTAAAACTACTTTTGGTGTCCTTGTTTGTCTGATCTGAAAAGGTTGAAGTGTGTTGTAATAAAAAGGATTTCTGCATCAATATTTCAATAAAACAGACAGAGGTGTGGTGCAGATGGACCGGAGCGGGTTGGTTCTTTCCTCTTCTATGATTGGTTGCAGTGATGGATTATTTTGAGCCCTGTGCAGATATTTATTTCCCAGAATGGCCATTCTGTCTTGTAGAGTCATGAGTCCAGAAAGTTGGTGGGTGTATTCATTGCTTGTGTATTTGGGTATCCTGTAGCACATCTTTATGGCAACGTTTTGTACGACTTGGAGTTTATTGAGTTGGGCTCTTCCTATATTACACCAGGCAGGTGCTGCATATTCGAACAGAGGTCTGATGTCCGACTGGTGGACCTTCAGAGCGGTTTCTGGATTTGCTCTTCCTTTTTTCCTGCAGAGTACCTTCAGGTGGTTTAGTCTGCGTAACACATCGATGTGCGCATGTGTTGGAAAGGAGCTGACGTTAGTGACGCAGCCAGTATGTGATCAGCGACGAAGAAGAGGAAGCGAGAGCGAGGCATAGAATTGAAGAGAAACACTGTATTCAACCAAGTCAACCAATCAGAGCGTTTGTACCAACATCAGACACACCTCGCTGCGGAGTGTGTGTTTCGTTTTTAAACTAGTCTGTTAACCTGTTTTCTTTTGGTTCATCCGCTAATATTAAACACGTTTTTATTCTTCTGGTCGCCAAGACGACACAAAGACTGAAGACTGAAGACAGCTCGGACTGTTTGGACACTTTACAGAACTTTGTACTGAACACAGCAGATGACGGACTGAAGCTCAGACGCCAAGTTTCGGTATGAAATGTTCAAAATGTCTGAAAACAACAAGAACATTATTCTGAAAATGAACTGAATCATTTCTGTAGTTTATTAACTTTGACTGTGGAACATTATTATTATTATTATATTACAGTTATATTGTACATGTAATATATTATATAATTATTTATATTACAGTTATATTGTATTTGTAATATATTATATCATTATTTATATTACAGTTATAACAGTTTGACCTGAAACACTAAAGTTTTCGTTCTGTTATGAACTCAGTGTTGTTGCAGACTTTGAGACTTTGTTTCACTTCTTCTGCTCTTCCGGTTCTTCTTGTCGGGTGTTTGTTCTCACTTGGCTCGCGCACAGGTCACGCGCATCTCCTGCTGCTGCAGTCAGAACAGGAAGTGTGTTACCGCTCCTCTACCAGACTTTTAATGAATCGCGCATGCGCGAAGTTGCTGCCGAACACTCTCAGGGTGTTTTTTTCAGTGTTGGGAAGTTCGAGTCTTTTTACTGATTCGGATCACTGACTCTTTCTGCTCTTCATCAACAGACGAGCAGCTTTGTAATAACTGTAGATGAGCAAAGATCAACGACCAATAGTGGATTATGTCTGAAAGTTAAAAAGAGCATCTACTGGCCCCGAGGCAATGTACAGCTGTGTGTGCTGTATGAATGCTGTATGTCCTGATGACGTCGCAGCATGTAGAGCTTAAAAAGAATAAATCATTTCTAATATTCCTGACCTGTCTGATTCTCTGTGGGTCAGGTCTGACAGCGTCCATGAGAATGTTACAGTGTATGTTTACAATCATGTTTTCTGATTGTTACTCATGAATTTATTTATTTTTTATTCACTGGAAGTGATTTTAAATGAAATTCAAGAAGCTCTAATCTTCTCCAGTGTTTCTTCATGTTTCAGGTCGGACACACTCAGATGTTAACTGTTGATCTACTCTGAACTTTTCAGGAGTCCAGCATGCTGCAGCCAAAGATCCAGCCCAGTGATGGACTGTCCTTCAGGACCTGCACTGTTTTCATCTTCATGGTTCTTCAGTCTGTTGGAGGTAATTTACACACAAACACTCCAGTAACACGTCGATGTGCAAATTCACCAACAGTTGTTGAGACATTTCACTCAAAACTCATCGACTGAAACTTCACAGGAGACAAAAGACTTGATAAAGAAATAAATGATGTCGTTATCTGGAGAAAGCACGGCCGTTCTCACCTTCTCTACTTTTCACTGTTGTTCATGTTTGTTTCTGTTTCTTGTTTCCTTGCAGAGCCGTCACAGTTAATTTGTTCACATCAACCAATCGTGGCCCTGGCTGGTGATGATGTCATTCTACCATGTCACCTTGAACCTGCCATCAATGTCATTTCACAGACCGTGATATGGACCAGAACTGATTTAGACCCAAAGTACATCCATGTTCACAAAGATGGACGAACGGTGCACCGGAGTCAAAATCCATCTTATCATTACCGCACCAGACTGTTTGTGGATGAACTGAAGAACGGAAACGTCTCCATGAAAATCTTCAGAGTGAAACTTTCTGATGCAGGAAAATATAAATGTTCTCTTCCGTCAATGATGAAGGAAGCGTCCATCCAACTCACTGTTGGTAAGTCAGACTTGCTGCCACGAGCAGTTTGATACAAATCAGTGACGTATGTTATAATTCCTCCTCTCTGATCATCAGGTGCCGCCTCCGATCCGAGCACAATGGGTCGTTCTATTGAGACAGGAGAAATGATTGTAGTTTGTGAGGCTAAAGGCTGGTATCCAGAGCCTGAGCTGTTCTGGCTGGACGGTGAGGGAAACCTCCTCTCTGCTGGACCTACAGAGACAGTCAGAGGTCCTGATGACCTCTATACTGTCAGCAGAAGATTGACTGTGAGGAAGAGCGACAGCTTCACCTGTAGAGTCCAACAGAAGAACATCAACCAGACCAGAGAGACACACTTCTATGTTCCAGGTTAGAAAGAGTTCAAAATAAATTCAACATGTTGTTTCTGTTTTTTAACAGTTGAGGTCGAGTTTGATTAAAAAATGTCGTTCTGTTCTGTGTTGTTTCATTTCAGAGGATTTCTTCATGGGTCAGTCTTTGAGTCAGACTGACATCATCATCATCAGCATCAGCATCATCATCATTCTTCTTCTTCTGCTGGTCATTATTGTCACAGTGATGATTTTCAGTAAGTGTGGTCTTCATTTTCCTTTTCCATGTGGAGTTACTGTCAGAGCTCTTCACTGGCTGTTGTGAAATGTTGCAGCTAATTCCAAAGCATCAACAGATTATATAGAACAATGTTCATGATGTTCATGATGTTCAAACATGTTCATGATTTCATGTGAAAATATTCTTGTAAACTCTGAAACAGAATGTGAAATGTAAAATGTGGTGCAGAGGTTTAAACACTGGAGTGTTGGATATTTAGTAAAACCACATGAACAGAGAATTTAAACACATTTCTTCTTCTGTTGACACACAGTGACCAGGAGGAGACTGAGAGCTGCAAGGGAGTCAGTGAAGAACGGCTCAGCCTGTCCCATGTTGTCCAAACAGGAAGAAACACAACGACATGTTACACCATCAGAATCAGAGAGAAAATGCCTGTAGTTACAGTTGATGCATCATGATGGTGTCAAAGTATTCTGTGGTTCAGTTGTCAGCTCTGCCATCAAAGTACTGCAGATGATGAATAATGTTACTTTCATACAGCCTGCAGAGGACACACCCCTCGTATGAATGATGTCAGAACCATGAGAGCACTGAGACTTCTCTGTTAGCACGGCGCTAACTGAGAGTGTAAATCAGATGTTTTATGTTTATATGTACAGTATATTTTTGATAATGTGTATATATGCTTTTATTGTCTTAAATTCTTGTGTTGATACATGTTGGTCTGTTTCATGCTGCAGAGTGAATGCTGCCAACTTCTTCTGTGCTGAACTCCAAATCCTTTTCAAGTCATTTAGGTTATAATTCACTTAATTACTGATCAGGATGATCAATTCAAAGTTTATTTGATGAGACTGAAATCAGTTTATTGGCTCTCATTCTCTTCTTCTTTAAAGAAACAACATGTAACTTTATGTGTCACACTGACATCTATTGGTGACAGACGAGTACTGCAGTCAGGTCTTAATACAGTTCAGTCCTCTCTCCTCAGACTGAAGCTTTCACCATATTCCTGTCAGATTATTGTACTACAGGCCAGAGAGACAGCAAACTGTGTCTTCAGCTCCCATCTGAACTGTCACTGAACTACTGAACGAGCTCTGCGCACAGAGGCTAACTGAGCATGCGCAGCAAACGTCCCAAACACGTACACTGATCCATAAAGTCTGTTTCAGCTGGCTGAGAAAACCCGGTGCTGGTTGAGTAGTCACGTGACTGTCCACTGTCAGACCAATCACAGCTCGCAGTCAGATCAACCGGTGACGGTCGAAGCCAGTGGACACCACTGATGTTTTTATTCTTCTGGTCGTCAAGACGACACAAAGACTGAAGACTGAAGACAGCTCGGACTGTTTGGACACTTTACAGCACTTTATACTGAGGAGACTTTTCCTGTGTCCCGCTGTTTAAAGAGTTTTGAAGACCCTGAAGTGTCCACAGCCGTCTGCAGGTCTGCATGATGTTACAGCACATGAAGCACAGAGGACACAGTGAAGCTTTCACAGGCCTCAGATGAAATCCACAATATGATGAGCTGATGTTTCTCTCATCATCACATTAACATGACCGACAGCAAACATGAGCGCAGTGTACACACAGTCTGAGAGCAGCGGGATCAGTCCAGTGTCATCACACACGGAGACAAACTCACTGACTCAGTTTAACGTTTCAGGTCTGTGATGACGCAGAGGTGGAATTTAACCCGGAACCATCAAATGACATCAGGATTGTTTCAGGAGTGTGACCTGCCGGAGGTAGGACACACACACACATCTTGTGGGCGGTCTGCACACAAACTGCAGCAACACGTCGATGTGCGCATGGGCAGGAGAGGAGCAGACATTGGTGAGACAGCAACCATGTGATCAGCGTCAACTTACAGAGAGCGGGAACATTGAAGACACACCCACACACACACACCATGTGACCAGCGTGTGAACCAATCAGAGCGTTTGTATCAACATCAGACAGCGCTTCGAAGTGTGTGTGTCGTTTTTAAACTAGTCTGTTAACCTGTTTTCTTTTGGTTCATCCGCTAATATTAAACACGTTTTTATTCTTCTGGTCGTCAAGACGACACAAAGACTGAAGACTGAAGACAGCTCGGACTGTTTGGACACTTTACAGAACTTTGTACTGAACACAGCAGATGACGGACTGAAGCTCAGACGCCAAGTTTCGGTATGAAATATTCAAAATGTCTGAAAACAACAAGAACATTATTCTGAAAATGAACTGAATCATTTCTGTAGTTTATTAACTTTGACTGTGGAACAGGAAGTCATTAAAGAACTACAGTAATACGTCATTAACACTAATTATTTATATTAAAGTTATAACAGGTTGACGACACTAAAGTTTTCGTTCTGTTATGAACTCAGTGTTGCAGACTTTGAGACTTTGTCTCGGTTCAGTTCTTCTGAACTCAGACAGGCTGAGAGAAGCTGCTCTTGTTCTTTTGATGTTTACTCTCACTTGGCTCTCTCAGCTCCTCCTCCTGCGGTCAGTACAGGAAGTGTGTTAACGCTCCTCTACCACACTGAGAGTGTTACTGCCGAACACTCTCAGGGTGTTTTGTCAGTGTTGGGAAGTTCGAGTCTTTTTACTGATTCGGATCACTGACTCTTTCTGCTCTTCATCAACAGACGAGCAGCTTTGTACTAACTGTAGATGAGCAAAGATTCTGTCAGTCATAAAGCATCAACGTGTCTGAGACAGAAACGTCGTCCCATGGCGATGTTCTAAAGATGATGAACATAAAAAACTCTTAGTTACGTTTTAATATGGAGCTCGAAGCTCAAAGTCAACGATGACTCGCAGGTTTCTAACTAGTTTGGAAGGTTTGTTAGTTTCATATTTAGTTTCTCTCTGTGCCTCAGTACCAATAATTCAAACTCCAGATTTGTCCTGATTAAGATGTTAAAGATTCTCTGCCATCCATGATTTTATGTCTGAAAGTTAAAAAGAGCATCTACTGGTCAGGAGTCCAGCATGCTGCAGCCAAAGATCCAGCCCAGTGATGGACTGTCCTTCAGGACCTGCACTGTTTTCATCTTCATGGTTCTTCAGTCTGTTGGAGGTAATTTACACACAAACACTCCAGTAACACGTCGATGTGCAAATTCACCAACAGTTGTTGAGACATTTCACTCAAAACTCATCGACTGAAACTTCACAGGAGACAAAAGACTTGATAAAGAAATAAATGATGTCGTTATCTGGAGAAAGCACGGCCGTTCTCACCTTCTCTACTTTTCACTGTTGTTCATGTTTGTTTCTGTTTCTTGTTTCCTTGCAGAGCCGTCACAGTTAATTTGTCCACATCAACCAATCATGGCCCTGGCTGGTGATGATGTCATTCTACCATGTCACCTTGAACCTCCCATCGATGTCAGTTCACAGACCGTGATATGGACCAGAACTGATTTAGACCCAAAGTACATCCATGTTCATGAAGATGGACGACCTGTGCACTGGAGTCAAAATCCATCTTTTAAGTACCGCACCAGACTGTTTGTGGTGTGTGACTTATTTCATGAAGCAGCTTCTGCTCGGTCGTGTTTGTGGTGATTTATTAGGTCAAACTGAAAAGATGGAGTTGCTGTGTCAGTGCGGGGTGTAACACGGGCATTTACAAGGACTTCTGCACTGATCTGAGAGGTTTGGTGGAGCCGAAGGACGTCCACGTTCACCAAGGAGGACAATTCAAGAAGGAGAACCTGTGATGATGCAGAGGTGGAATTTAACCCGGAACCATCAAATGACATCAGGATTGTTTCAGGTGTGTGACCTGCCGGAGGTAGGACACACACACACACACACACACACACACACACACACCTCTTGTAGAGGAGGCTTAATGTTCATAAACTGGCTTCTCTGTATTGTGATCGCAAAGCGTCCGTCTGTTAGATCGCAGTCCATAAAGTTCCCCCAAGACTTGAATCAGAATGAAGAGGCAGGAAACAGTCGATCCTTTTACTGCACTTTAATCCAACACACAGCTGTACGTACTGGCGTTGGTGTGTGTGTGTGTGTGTGTGTGTGCAGTGACTCTGGCTGAGCCACAACCTCTTCTTCTTCTTCTTTGGTGTTTAAGGGCAGTTGGCATCCTTAAAGTTGCATGTACCGCCCTCTTCTGGATTTTAGTGTTTCACTACTTCCCTTTTCTACTTATTTAAGTTCTTTTTATTAGTCCGGTTATCACGAGATATCTTATAATGATTTTCCTTCCCTCTCTGGATTTCCCACTCTCTATTATACCTTTGAGGCTACACTCCATTACTCCTGTCTTCCGCACTCCTGCTATCAACTCTAGTATATTGAGTGTGTTATTCAGTTTACTGTGTCCTATTCTTAATCTACTCATGATCACCTGCTCTGCTCTGCTACTCCACAACACCCTACCTCCCCTACTACACCTTGGAGTCACTTCCTCTATCATGCAGCCTTCATCTTGTGGGCGGTCTGCACACAAACTGCAGCAGCAGCAGCAGAAAATCTTGGTTCCTGTATGGACTGTTCAGGGCAGCCGCCCTCTTCAGTCCCGGGTTTCTCCGTGGGAGTGGGGGGCGACGGAAGGAAAAAAGCAAATAGAGTTAGTCGCTGAGACACTATCACCAACTGTTCATTCAGCTCACTCCATATGTGCGTATATACATTCGCCCACTGACGTGTATGTATACAACACTTTTTAAAAAATATATAGAGATATATATATATTCCCCTCTTCCCCTTTTCCACTATTCTACTTAATATAAAAGGTTAAAATAAATAAATATATAAAACAACATGAGACATGATCTTCAGGCATGAGAGAAAAAGACATAGTAGATAAAAATAAAAGCGAATAGCCTAAAACTACTTTTGGTGTCCTTGTTTGTCTGATCTGAAAAGGTTGAAGTGTGTTGTAATAAAAAGGATTTCTGCATCAATATTTCAATAAAACAGACAGAGGTGTGGTGCAGATGGACCGGAGCGGGTTCGTTCTTTCCTCTTCTATGATTGGTTGCAGTGATGGATTATTTTGAGCCCTGTGCAGATATTTATTTCCCAGAATGGCCATTCTGTCTTGTAGAGTCATGAGTCCAGAAAGTTGGTGGGTGTATTCATTGCTTGTGTATTTGGGTATCCTGTAGCACATCTTTATGGCAACGTTTTGTACGACTTGGAGTTTATTGAGTTGGGCTCTTCCTATATTACACCAGGCAGGTGCTGCATATTCGAACAGAGGTCTGATGTCCGACTGGTGGACCTTCAGAGCGGTTTCTGGATTTGCTCTTCCTTTTTTCCTGCAGAGTACCTTCAGGTGGTTTAGTCTGCGTAACACATCGATGTGCGCATGTGTTGGAAAGGAGCTGACGTTAGTGACGCAGCCAGTATGTGATCAGCGACGAAGAAGAGGAAGTGAGAGCGAGGCATAGAATTGAAGAGAAACACTGTATTCAACCAAGTCAACCAATCAGAGCGTTTGTACCAACATCAGACGCACCTCGCTGCGGAGTGTGTGTTTCGTTTTTAAACTAGTCTGTTAACCTGTTTTCTTTTGGTTCATCCGCTAATATTAAACACGTTTTTATTCTTCTGGTCGTCAAGACGACACAAAGACTGAAGACTGAAGACAGCTCGGACTGTTTGGACACTTTACAGAACTTTGTACTGAACACAGCAGATGACGGACTGAAGCTCAGACGCCATATTTCGGTATGAAATGTTCAAAATGTCTGAAAACAACAAGAACATTATTCTGAAAATGAACTGAATCATTTCTGTAGTTTATTAACTTTGACTGTGGAACATTATTATTATTATTATATTACAGTTATATTGTACATGTAATATATTATATAATTATTTATATTACAGTTATAACAGTTTGACCTGAAACACTAAAGTTTTCGTTCTGTTATGAACTCAGTGTTGTTGCAGACTTTGAGACTTTGTTTCAGTTCTTCTGCTCTTCCGGTTCTTCTTGTCGGGTGTTTGTTCTCACTTGGCTCGCGCACAGGTCACGCGCATCTCCTGCTGCTGCAGTCAGAACAGGAAGTGTGTTACCGCTCCTCTACCAGACTTTTAATGAATCGCGCATGCGCGAAGTTACTGCCGAACACTCTCAGGGTGTTTTTTTCAGTGTTGGGAAGTTCGAGTCTTTTTACTGATTCGGATCACTGACTCTTTCTGCTCTTCATCAACAGACGAGCAGCTTTGTAATAACTGTAGATGAGCAAAGATCAACGACCAATAGTGGATTATGTCTGAAAGTTAAAAAGAGCATCTACTGGCCCCGAGGCAATGTACAGCTGTGTGTGCTGTATGAATGCTGTATGTCCTGATGACGTCGCAGCATGTAGAGCTTAAAAAGAATAAATCATTTCTAATATTCCTGACCTGTCTGATTCTCTGTGGGTCAGGTCTGACAGCGTCCATGAGAATGTTACAGTGTATGTTTACAATCATGTTTTCTGATTGTTACTCATGAATTTATTTATTTTTTATTCACTGGAAGTGATTTTAAATGAAATTCAAGAAGCTCTAAATCTTCTCCAGTGTTTCTTCATGTTTCAGGTCGGACACACTCAGATGTTAACTGTTGATCTACTCTGAACTTTTCAGGAGTCCAGCATGCTGCAGCCAAAGATCCAGCCCAGTGATGGACTGTCCTTCAGGACCTGCACTGTTTTCATCTTCATGGTTCTTCAGTCTGTTGGAGGTAATTTACACACAAACACTCCAGTAACACGTCGATGTGTGCATGTGTTGGACAGAAGCAGACGTTAACAGAAATGTACAGCCACAGTGAGGCTGCACTAGTCGAGGTTTGACATTAATGCTAATGGCACTATGCTAACATGCTAACTATGATTTGTAGTAGATTTTAATATGTTCACCATCATACTGTGTTAGCATGCTAATTAGCATTACATGCAAAGCACAGCAGAACGTTATCTTCATGTTCATGTTTGTTTCTGTTTCTTGTTTCCAAGAACACGTCGATGTGCAAATTCACCAACAGTTGTTGAGACATTTCACTCAAAACTCATCGACTGAAACTTCACAGGAGACAAAAGACTTGATAAAGAAATAAATGATGTCGTTATCTGGAGAAAGCACGGCCGTTCTCACCTTCTCTACTTTTCACTGTTGTTCATGTTTGTTTCTGTTTCTTGTTTCCTTGCAGAGCCGTCACAGTTAATTTGTTCACATCAACCAATCGTGGCCCTGGCTGGTGATGATGTCATTCTACCATGTCACCTTGAACCTCCCATCAATGTCATTTCACAGACCGTGATATGGACCAGAACTGATTTAGACCCAAAGTACATCCATGTTCATGAAGATGGACGAACGGTGCACCGGAGTCAAAATCCATCTTATAAGTACCGCACCAGACTGTTTGTGGATGAACTGATGAACGGAAACGTCTCCATGAAAATCTTCAGAGTGAAACTTTCTGATGCAGGAAAATATCTTTGTATCTTGGATTCAATGAAGATGTACGTGTCCATCCAACTCACTGTTGGTAAGTCAGACTTGCTGCCACGAGCAGTTTGATACAAATCAGTGACGTATGTTATAATTCCTCCTCTCTGATCATCAGGTGCCGCCTCCGATCCGAGAACAATGGGTCGTTCTATTAAGACAGGAGAAATGATTGTAGTTTGTGAGGCTAAAGGCTGGTATCCAGAGCCTGAGCTGTTCTGGCTGGACGGTGAGGGAAACCTCCTCTCTGCTGGACCTACAGAGACAGTCAGAGGTCCTGATGACCTCTATACTGTCAGCAGAAGATTGACTGTGAGGAAGAGCGACAGCTTCACCTGTAGAGTCCAACAGAAGAACATCAAGCAGACCAGAGAGACACACTTCTATGTTCCAGGTTAGAAAGAGTTCAAAATAAATTCAACATGTTGTTTCTGTTTTTTAACAGTTGAGGTCGAGTTTGATTAAAAAATGTCGTTCTGTTCTGTGTTGTTTCATTTCAGAGGATTTCTTCAAGGTTCAGTCTTTGAGTCAGACTTACATCATCATCAGCATCATCAGCATCATCATTCTTTTTCTTCTTCCGCCGATCATTTTTCCCACATTGATACATTTCAGTAAGTGTGGTCTTCATTTTCTTTTCCATGTGGAGTTACTGTCAGAGCTCTAGTAAAACCACATGAACAGAGAATTTAAACACATTTCTTCTTCTGTTGATACACAGTGACTGAGAGGAGACTGAGAGCTATAACGAAGTTTATGAACAACGGCTCAGCCTGTCGCTTGTTGAACAACCAAGACGAGCAAGCGGGCAACTAGGAAACAAAGAAGAATGGAATCACGACTTAACAAACTTCAAACAATCAGAACAACCTTATATCAAGTAATACCTGACAGAAAAGTCATGAAGAGCCAAAAGTCAGCAGTCAGAGTGAAAATAGAAGAGATGGAGGAACTGTAGAGGAAACAGTTCAAACACCAGGACAGTGTTGTGGAGAAATTTCTGAAGTCAGTGTTGAGATCAGGAGGAAAGAAAGAGTTCATGAGCCTCTGATGTCTGATGCTGTGATATTTATTGAAGCATGATCAAGGAGACTTACAGTGTGGCTGTTGCAGGTGTTCAGCATACCAAATATAACTTCTACTACTAACACAGCAAAGTTAGCAACTACTGAACACGTCCTCTGTCACCTCTGCCTTCCTCTTCTTCTCCCGCTGCTGACACTCTGACCTGGTCAACAAAACTCCAGGTCGCTCTTTGTTCATGTTTATATGTACAGTATATTTTTATAATGTGTATATATGCTTTTATTGTCTTAAATTCTTGTGTTGATACATGTTGGTCTGTTTCATGCTGCAGAGTGAATGCTGCCAACTTCTTCTGTGCTGAACTCCAAATCCTTTTCAAGTCATTTAGGTTATAATTCACTTAATTACTGATCAGGATGATCAATTCAAAGTTTATTTGATGAGACTGAAATCAGTTTATTGGCTCTCATTCTCTTCTTCTTTAAAGAAACAACATGTAACTTTATGTGTAACACTGACATCTATTGGTGACAGACGAGTACTGCAGTCAGACTCACTCAGTTCAGTGACTTTTTGTTCTGAAGTGACTCGTTCACAGACTTACTGAGACTGTCGGAGTCTCCTCCTCTTTACCTTTCACAGGTGAGCCTGTCATCGCGCAGCAGCTCTTCCAGCTGCAGTCTCAGCAGGATGTCACTTATTGAAGACACAGTCTGATATTTAAACTGAGTCATTATGATGAACATTAACCGTCACAGATTATGATGTAACGTAACTCTAACAGAGCCTTGTGTTCTGTGAGCCGCTGTAACAGGTGAACTCCCGCAGTGTGTGATGAATAAAGTCTGTCTGTCCACTGATGTTTCAGTTTTCATATTTTGTTCAAACGTTTTGGATCATTCCTTTAAATGTTCTAAAACCTCTTCACCTCCTTCATACAGCGGCACGTTTGTACTAGATTTTACAGGTTCATGTTTTTTTATGTGCCGTATCCTCGACGGTTCATCTGCGTTGTTTCATGGTCACTTGAACACTGCGGCTCGGCCACCTTGTCATATTTGGATGAATGCTTCACTGGTTTGGCTGGCGGTAAAAGGAGGGGCAGTCTGGCTGCCTCGGGTCCCAGCTGTCGCCCCCAGACACACTGAGGGTGGATGGGTGGGTGCGGGGTTAGCCTCTTCATCCGTGTGGCACAATAAGAGCCCTGACGTATACGAAAGATACACAAGAAGAGATTCGGGTACATTTTATTTCACCGAGCTCTCGCCAACGACTAAAAGTCCTGGATTTACCCTCATCCGGCAGCTTCTTGTTCAGTCACTGCCTACTTTTCTCTCCGTCAGCGTCTCCTTCGAGCTCTCCTCTGCCCGCTTGCCCAGCTCCTGTTCTGGCACGACACTAGCTCCACTGCATGTCAGCACTGCCGCGCGTCCCGGAAAACCTCCTCCTCCTCCAAAACACAAACTGAGCATTAGCTAACAGCAGCTACAGCTGAGAGTATAATTATTAAGCATTAACACTGTTTACTTGATTACCCTGTAATACCGTGTCCGTATTGTGGCTAATGATCACAATACCGATGCTCCCTACTGGATTCAAGTAAAATTAGCAATATTAAGTAGTGAGACAAAGAGCCACAAACATTAAGCCACAGCCTCATCAAATATTTAGCTCATTAGAGGCGAGGAATTATTTATGACTTAAACCATTACAGTAATTTGTCATCATTTATTTATTAAGTTTGGCTCTTAATCACTTTGCAAGCCTGTTTTGTAACAAAAGCTAGCAATCTGTTAGCTTAGCTTAGCACAAAGACAGGAAACAGGAGGAAAAGGTTAGCATGGCTCTGTCCAAAGGTAAAGACCTCTAAAGCTTGTTGTTCTTTTTGTGGATGGATCATATTTTATGCAGAGAAAATATTGACGGTATTCTCCGATAGCTGACGGGGAGCGGAGCCAGTGTTGTGCCAGAACCTGAGCTGGGCGAGCGGGCAACATAACCGGGCTCGGCAGCCGGCAGATGGCCGAGGAGAAGACGGAGGAAGTAAAGAAGAGAAAATGTTTCCTGATGGACAGTAAAATTAAAATAAACTGCAGCAGATGTTAAATCACGTTAGCAAGCGCTAGGTAACGTTAGCTCCGGGACCAGAGATGGACACGCGGACACGTAAGCGCTACATAAAAATTCAAACTTCTTTGAAGCATTGTTGCTTTAAAGGTTGAAAAAGAAGCAAATATCTAATATATAATATTTAAGTCACTTTTTATTAAATGTATTATTTTTTAAATGTTAGTTTGTCCGGTTGTGCAGTGAGCGGGGTGATGATGGAGTCCGGCTCCAACAGTGAAGACAATAAAACAAAGTGAATTTGAATTTCACAGAGAGTCAGACAAAAGACAGAAAGAGCCAGAGAGAGGGAGAGCGAGCTAGACAAAGACCGAGAGAGAGAGAGAGAGAGAGAGGGCGGGATGATGGAGGAGGGAGGGGGACGCTGTCATCACGTACAGCCGCGGATGAGGCGCGGAGGGGCGGGGGGAGTTCAGCCGGTCTCTCCTCTCTCTGCTGCCGCAGCGGCCATGCTGCTGTCCGCCGCCGCCTGTCTCGGTGCATCCCGGTCTGCAGCCGGTGGAAGCTCAGCCTGCCGCCCCTCACATCATCACTGAAGCACAGGTTCGGCTCGGACCGGGTCGTAGCGGTTCTGCGCCGCTTTGGGAACAGACCGGAACACGGCGTAAAGCTGCGGGGCGGCGGAGAGGGGGTGAAGAGGAGAAAGCCTCCATAGCAACAAACCGGTTTCACGGCATTATTGGTAGGTGCCTCCCATGTCGGTGTGTTTGAATGGCAGCTCAGCTCAGCTCAGTCTGACGCTTAAATTCATCCATGAGATGAAGAAGGAGGCGAACCCTGCACCTGCTGTCTCTTATTTTCATGCACAAACTCAGATTTTGCTTTTCGGCTTCTCGCTGAATTTAATTTGACTGGAGATCAGTGAGAAATTCTCACTGTGGCCTTACTGGAAATCCACTTAAGATGGATGTGTTTAACTTGCTTTTGCATGTTTGATTTGACTCTGCATGCAAATGCTGCGATACGCCCAGAATTTAAATCCAGCATCCTTAAATTCAACATAAAGCCGGGGCGACGTCTGCAGGCAGATCATGCCGGTTGTTGCATATTTTCGGACAGGACGTCTATCCTGTCAGTAAACCGTCTCCTCCTTTTCTTTCTTTGTCAGTGATGGAGGAATCCTGAAAGCCGGATCACCAGGACTGCAAACCATCGTGCCAGGTCTTGAAGCGGGATCCGGGACTCGCGCACATGGTTTTGGGACTACAGCAGGGTTACTGACACCGCAGGAAGGTCACAGTGAGGACACACATCCAGATCATCCAATAGAGAACAGACGTTTGCCGGGATAACTCTGGATTTCATGGCTTTAACCGTCTTTATTCAGGCTGTGGGGAAAAACCTTTTCGAGGTCCAAACCCGGTAACTGGATGGGCCGATGCGTCCATGATCTACAGGCAACACAGCTTAGAAGTGACCTTTAGCAAATCGCCAAACTCGATTGATTTATTGTAAGTCACTGGGTTGAACCATCGATGAATTACTTGAATTTTAGGGTTCTAGTTGTGGCGAGGTTCTGACAGTATCTCTTGGACGAGGATCCCACATCCTACAGCGACTACACCTGCATCTTTTACTGCTTTTAAACTAAAGGTCCTGCGGCCAAGACCTGATACAGTTTACGAGAAGATACAGCCTTTCCTTGGATGTTCACACATTTTAGAACATCAGGATTACAGTCGGGCTTGTTTGAATAGAAACCACATTTCCAGGACTTGAGCCAGATTACTGCGTCTACAAAAGGCTAGTGGTTCAACATCGACAAGCAAGTCAACAAGTTCCCTAAGCTAGAGTTTTAGTTGGTGCCAGTTCTTTGAAGATGAATCTTGAGTAAGACTGACTCTGTTGAACGTTACCGGGCCAGTATTCATCATGTCTTTGAGTAAGACCCTCGAGTTGGAGCATTTCGACGAACGCGACAAAGTTCGCCGGGGACGCTCCACCCGCACCAAGAGAGATGACTCCACCTCTGGTGGGGGGTCCGGCCCAAGTTCCCGGGGCAGCAGCCTGGTTCCTAGCCCTGCCCACAGCGCCAACTGTAGCTACTACCGGACCCGCACCCTGCAGGCGCTCACCTCGGAGAAGAAAGCCAAAAAAGTCCGGTTCTACCGCAATGGGGATCGGTACTTCAAGGGTCTGGTGTACGCTGTTTCCAGTGACCGGTTCCGCTCCTACGATGCGCTGCTGATGGAGCTGACGCGCTCCTTATCGGATAACCTGCATCTGCCGCAAGGTGTGCGAACGATCTACACTATAGACGGCAGCAAGAAGATCGGCAGTATGGACGAGCTGGTGGAAGGTAACACTCTTCTTTCTTCTGCTGATAATGGACTTCTATCATCACATCATAGTCAACTACCGCTAAGTCGTAATCATCCGGACTACCTGTCACTCTTCTCCATCGATCAGTGAATCGATCTTCCTCTTTAAACTTCCTCACTGTCGCCTTCCTCTTTGCTCTCTGTCCATCTTTGTTATGCAAACACGTGAATTATTTATTCCTGTGCTCATCAACACAAGACGAATAAGTAGCGGCCGCACAGCTCGTTCAGGTCGCAGTGAACGTCCCTCACTGGGAATCAAACCATCAGCTGTGACTGTCTGGAAGTCTAAATATAAATCTACATGTTTCTAATGTTGTTAGATGTTTGTCCAGTCCGCCTGCTCTTCCTCTTCCTCTGAACTCATTTAGACAGAAACAGACCAGTGGCTGAGTAACAACACTTATCATCAATATTGATGTGTGACTGGTTGTAATGTCCACTAATGAGCGTCAGAGACAGGAAGCTGTTCAGCCAGAGACGCACTAAAAGACAGATGCATCACTCCCGCAGCACTTAGTGGAGTTAAACTACAAACGGAGCAGACCGCGACGAGTGAGGAAACTCGTCATTGATGACGTGGACGCGTAGAGTAGAGTATTTGTTAGCAGAAATATTTAAAGATTTAACCAGCTAATGTGAACAGAAGCTGAATATCAAGGGTTTAACAGTTGTATGGACGGCTGTGACGATCATACGTGACCTCTTGAATCCGACTTTCAGGCCTCTAGTTTATAAAAATCTCAATCGTGGACTTCCCAAACCAACTATTTCCCTGATTTTGGTGACGCTGGATCATATTTTATGGAGAAAATGTTGACAGTACTCTGAGTCTGAGCCAGTGTCATGCCAGAACAGGAGCTGGGCGGGCTGACAATGTAACCGTTGACGGAGGAAGCTAAGAGAATATTTACCACAGTGGGACTACACTCTGAAACTGGAGGCAACAAAAATATGAATTTATACAGTTTATTATTTAGATGATTCTTCTTGACGTTCCCGACTGAAGCTGTCACCGCCACAGTCCTCGTTGGCGCCTCGCTCTGTCGGTCAGTTGACACACTCAAGGTGTTTTGTGTTTAATCAGTCAGGTATTTGAATAATAACCTGCAGCAGTCCTGACCAGCTGGTTTGAATAGTAAAGTGAAAGTCAGCACATGGAGAGGCAAGGTCATGTGTGTGTGTGTGTGTGTGTGTGTGTGTGTGTGTGTGTGTGTGTGTGTGTGTGTGTGTGTGTGTGTGTGTGTGTGTGTGTGAGAAACACAGGATAAAGGTGTGTTTTTGAAGGCTACGGAGGCTGACAAATGTGTGTGTGAGATCTGCCGCAAGATATGTAGAGAGAGGGATGGTGAGAGCAGGTGACATTATAAGGTGAGCCATTTTTAACCATATAAGGTAAAACAGGATGTGTGCCACAGGACACGTGATTGGCTGAAATCTGCCAGACATTTAAAGTGACATTACGTAGAAATCTTTTCTTCCGCCAACGTCCTCTTCAGTCTCTTTGCCTCTGCCTGCCCAGCTCCGGTTCTGGCACGACAAACAAACACCACAAACATTGTCTCCATAAAATATGATCCAGGTGTGTGTCAGGTGTTCTGTGTCTGTCAGTTCGTGAGACAAAAGTTGCTTTAACTGGATGTTGACTCACTTTTGAGTGACAGGTTGCTCAGTTTTCCACCAGCAAAGTTTACGGCTTAGAGAGAGAGACGCGATTGAATCTGACGACTGCTGTCACCTTCACTCTATCCACACACACACACACACACACACAGATGTGTTACTACAGTTTTTAATGACCTTTAATGACCTCTGACTTCTTCATCAATCGTATCTTTCTGCATGAAGATGAAGCTTTAACCTTTAACCCCGCCCTCTCTCTGCTCAGGTGAGTGCTACGTTTGCGCCTCCAACGAGCCTTACCGAAAAGTCGACTACACCAAGATCTCCGTGCCGAGCTGGAAGCCGGGTGCCGCCACCGGGACGGGTACCGCGGGCTCGGGCCGGCCCGCCACAGCGTCCGCCGGAGTGTCGGCGAGCACGGCCACTGCCGTCTCCAAAGATCGCCACGAAGGTCGCGAGAGCCGGGAGAGCAAAGACTTCATCAAGCCCAAGCTGGTGACGGTGATCCGGAGTGGCGTGAAGCCTCGCAAGGCGGTGAGGATCCTGCTGAACAAGAAGACGGCTCACTCCTTCGAACAAGTGCTGGCCGACATCACGGAGGCCATCAAGCTGGACTCCGGGGCTGTGAAGAGGCTGTACACGCTGGACGGGAAACAGGTGAGATGATGTCTCAGGTATGAGGTTCTTCCCACTGATAGGTGAGTAAACGTCGACAGTTGTTCAGACATTTAGAAGCGAGACGCCTCTGAGTTTTTCAGGTATTCAATTTTAGGTGTTTGTTTTGGACATGAGGAAGTTTCTTAGTGTGTCTGCGCTGCAATAACTGAGAACAATCATATTTTTAGAAGGTTTCCTACAAGAGGAACGCTGGTTTAAAGACAGAGGTGAAGCATTTACATTGCCCACTCATCCAGCTCCTGTTCTGGCACGACACCGACTCCCGGCTTGAATACAGGTTGTGTAAGAGGATTGATCATGTATTAAAGAGCATCTTTAAGGAGTTCATTTTCATTTTGAAGTGTCGGCACGCTGAATTCGGCGTCTTTGAAGCTTAAAATTTGTCACGTTCAGCTCAAAGCGTTGTCAGTTTAAAGCCCTGGAACTGCGACAGTCAGCTAAAGTTAGTTTTTCCTCCGCCGTGTTGAACAGACTGAATCTTCTCCGATCCTCTCTGAAGCTCTTTTGTGAGTTAAAGATGGATTTAAACGTACAACGCGTTCACTGACGGGCGTTATTTTTACCACACACACTCTTTGAAGTCACAGATAAGAGTGTTGGCTGTGACACGGTGACAGCGCGGAGCTTGTCGCCGTGAACGCAGCTCAGACTTACACACACAAACACACACAACAGATTATCCAATGGGAACTGCTGCAGCGCCTGACTTAAGAAAATAAAAGCAACGCTGCCTTCAAAACAAAAGCATGCACCCAAAATTAAATGTTTACGGTTCACTTTAAATGAAGGCTTTTATTTTGAAGGCCGGGCGTGTGTCATAACGAAGGCTTTTATTCTGTCTGCCTCAGACGACTCAGGCTCTCTCCAGACTGTGTGTGTGTGTGTGTGTGTGTGTGTGTGTGTGTGTGTGTGTGTGTGTGTGTGTGTGTGTGTGTGTGTGTGTGTCCTCCCTTCGTCCTTTCAGTTTGTGCAGCCGCTTCGAGCAGCGGGACAGAAACCCCATCACACGCCATGCACACACACACACACACACATTGACACTACAGAGTGGTAACCATGGTAACCGGGCATCCAGTTAGAAACCCCTGCCTTGCTCTCCACACACACACACGGAGCACTGGAGGCGTCCAGTAAAAAGTAAAATGGGGGGAAGTGAGAGGTAAAGTGAAGGACAAAAGGAGGGAGGAGGTGAGGAAGTGAGGAGGGAGGAAGTGAGGAGGTGAGGATGAAAGAAAAGGGAAGAAGGCCACAAAGAGTCACTCTGATCCTTCAGATTCCTCAGTCGTCCTGCTGTCTCCATCTTAAAGCAACATCACGTAGAAATCTTCTGATTTGTTGCCTCCTGCTGAGGCCGCTCGCCCAGCTCCTGTTCTGGCACGACACTGTTCACCTGATCACAGGTCAGTGTGGATCAACAGACAGACCTCAGTTCATCCTCCTCTCTCTGAATCTGGGACATTTTTGGACGTTTTTGATTTGACTTGATTTGTTTTAAATCCTCGAGACAGTTCTTCGACAACACACTGTGTGTGTGTGTGTGTGTGTGTGTGTGTGTGTGTGTGTGTGTGTGTTTGTTTCTGTGTGTGTCCGCCAGCAGCGAACATGATTAGAGTTACCAGCTGTCGTCTGTTCTGTCTCACACACACACACAGAAGTCTGTGCAGATTTTCCAAAAGTTTAATTAATCAATGTGTGTGTGTGTGTGTGTGTGTGTGGTGTGTGTGTGTGTGTGTGTGTGTGTGTGTGTGTGTGTGTGTGTGTGTGTGTGTGTGTGTGTGTGTGTGCGTGTGTGTGTGTAGCTGACCTGTCTGCAGGATTTCTTCGGGGATGACGACGTGTTCATGGCGTGCGGGCCGGAGAAGTTTCGCTACGCTCAGGACGACTTTGTGCTCACACACAGCACCAAAACACAGGCTTTTGTGAACGGTGAGACACACACACACACACACACACACACACACACACGGGTCGTGGGGACTTCTCCACATATACACTTTTTTTTTCTGTGTAACTGAACTCAGTTTGAAATGCTTCAGATATTTGGTATCAAATTAAAGAGGAAGTTGTTTAATCATGAAAACAGACACTTCGTACAGTGCAGTGATTCATGTAGTAAACACGGTAAAATGCCGTTAATAATGAATAACGTTGACACATCTCGTCCTCTCCAGAGTGCAAAGTCAAGTCAACTCGCTCGACCGTCCCTCCGAAGACTCTGAAGACTCCTAGCGGCTCCGGCTTGTCGTCTTCGAGGACTCCACCCAAAGGCCCGTCCAGAACGAAGTCTCCTGGTCCAGGTGTGAACCACCTGCTCGAAAACACCTTCATATACTCGATACTCGGTATCATTGATGTTAACCAATCACACGGCTCCTTTCTCTTGTGTGCAGCCAATGAGGCTTCAGGATCGCAGTCAGCGGTGAAGTCGTCCAGGTCCAGCCCGTCTCCCACCAGCCCCGGGACACGACGCAGCCTCAAGGTCAGATCATTGACTTTGGTCGCGACTTGGTCAAACAATATTTGACCACCAAAATAAAGAAATATTAAACATTATATTTGTATATCGTGATATTCACCACACAAACTTCACAGTCCAGTAGCTTCCAGTCGAAGCTGCAGGCCGAGTTCTGAAGTTAATCCCAGCCGTGCCGATATTCAGTATAACAGCATGAACTCGAGTGTGTTATCTTTTATATACACACATTTTGTTTATACAAGTTCTACAAGCTCCGTTTATTATTCAACAGTAAGAAACGACAACAGTTTGATTTGTTTGTTCAATTAAACGTTTATTTTCACCAACACAGCTGTCGTTGAATTAAGAGTTAGAGTGCGATGTTTTGTGATTGTGTATTTTTTTTTTTTTTTTCTCTCAGATGTCTCCTCATCGCACTTCGTCCACCGACGTAAACGGCGAGGCCGAGCAGCCAGACGACGCCGCTGTCGAAGGTGAGCGCACGCTCAGGTTTTGGTGTTTAGTTCGCGTCTTTCAGGATCATTTGAAACCTACGAAACCGTTTCGAGACGACTTGATCTGCAGCTTTTCAAAGACACGGTAGCACAGACAGCTACTTGAAGGTTTTAAGGTTTTGTTAAGCAGCTGCAGCTTTGAAACCTCGAGCTTCTCTTTGAAGACTGAAAAAACCTTGAAAATGAGTTTGGTTACGTGAAGGTCTTCTGTCTCCTCACAGTGAACGGTAATCGCTCCGTTTCTTCCTCCATCATCAACGAGAAGTACCAAGTGGGTAAAGTGATCGGAGACGGAAACTTCGCTGTGGTCAAAGAGTGCGTGGAGAGGTGAGGAGAAGATTCAGAACAAGTCATGTGACGACGTCACCAAGAGCTCCGAGAAACTGATTTTATTATTAATCATTTCTTTAATTGTAGTTACTTTCCTGAATATTCAAACTTTGATGGACGACTGTTCAAGTTTCTGTTTTGATTGGCAGGTCGACGGGACAGGAGTACGCTCTGAAGATCATCGACAAAGCTCGCTGCTGCGGGAAGGTAACAAAGATTCTGTGTTATTTTATCCAGCGTTCAAAGTTTGGTTTCTATAGTGTGTGTGTGTGTGTGTGTGTGTGTGTGTGTGTGTGTGTGTGTGCGCAGGAGCATCTGATAGAAAATGAAGTGGCGGTCCTGCGGAGGGTTCGACATCCCAGCATCATCCAGCTAATCGAGGTGGACGAAACGCCCAGTCAGCTGTTCCTGGTCATGGAGCTCGTCAAGGTTCTTCTTCTTCTTCTTCTCCTCAGAGTATTTAAAACGTGTTGAACAGTCACTATTTTTACACCTCCTGCCTCCTTCAGGGTGGAGACCTGTTTGACGCCATCACCTCCTCCACAAAGTACAGCGAGCGCGACGCCAGCGCCATGGTGTTCAACCTGGCCGGGGCCATCAAGTACCTGCACCGGATGAACATCGTGCACCGAGACATCAAACCAGAGAACCTGCTGGTACAAACAAAAGAACAGAAGGAATGCGACAGAGGAGCAGCTCAGGGAGTCGGACTGATCTGATTTCTGTGTGCTGCAGGTGTGCGAGTATCCAGACGGCACTAAATCGCTGAAGCTGGGTGACTTTGGATTGGCGACGGTGGTGGAGGGGCCGCTGTACACCGTGTGCGGCACTCCGACGTACGTCGCCCCGGAGATCATCGCAGAGACTGGGTGAGAGCTAAAAAACTGAACTGAAACTGAAACTGTCCAGGTAGATTCATGGACTAAGCTCTGACACTGTGTGTGTGTGTGTAGCTATGGCCTGAAGGTGGATATCTGGGCGGCGGGAGTGATCACCTACATCCTGCTGTGCGGATTCCCTCCGTTTAGAAGGTCAGTTTACATTTACATTCAGTATTCACTGACTCTGACCGACTGTCGTGTGTTACATTCATATTCTGTGTTGTCCTCAGTGAGAATAATGTGCAGGAGGAGTTGTTTGATCAGATCCTCAGAGGGAAGCTGGAGTTTCCGTCTCCGGACTGGGACACCATCAGCCTGCCAGCAAAGGTACGGCTCAGACTGACCGCGAACTCAAGTTGATTCAAGCTAACATGAAGTCGAGCAGTTTACTGCAGGCCGCTAACAGTCACATGACCTGTTCCTCAGATGCTGATTAGTCAGATGCTGCAGGTGAACGTGGACACTCGTTTCACTGCCGAGGAGGTCCTGTCACACTCATGGGTGACGGTAAGAGCACGCGAACACGTGAAAACACAAACTACACGTGAAAAGCAGACATGTTTGTTCATAACAGACCGCGTGCTCGCTCCAGCTACCAGAACCTGTTACTGATTCGTGTGTTTTTGCAGGACGAGGCTCCCGTAGACTCCAACACTGTGAGCAGCACTGAAGACCAGACCAGTGGAGATGCACTGGACCCAGAGCACGAATCCCCAATCCTGGAAACCAAACAGGTTCCCTCACCTCTGGTCTAAAACACACAAGTCCACCTTCATCCACTGGAATACAGACATAACGCCGCTTGTTTACTGGAAACTCGTAATGTTTGCCCGCCTCCGGAAGAAGACTCATCCTGTTTTATCTCCTGGAAACTAAACCGGTCGAGAATAGAGCCGGTTTTCAATCACTGGAACCAAATGACTTCCCTCAAATCTGGAAACCAAACAAGTTCCCTCTTTCTCGTTTTTAGGCGTGCTTCATTTGATCTTCTGGAAACTAAACAGAACGCATCATTTTTCATGTAACACCACCTGATTCTTCAACTGAAAACCAAACAAGTTCCCTTATTTTTGCTCTGGAACACGTCCCAATTCATCTACTGAAAACTGAGGAAGTTCCCTCAAATCTGCCCTGATGCACCTGCCAGAAACCTGACAAATGCCCCGACCCTCTCCGAATCTGCCCAGATTAATAAAATGGAAACTGAACCGCTTGGCCGTGTCTGGTTGCTTCTACGGTTCCCTCACTTCTGGCTTCCTGTTCCCGTTCTACTGAAAATGACCCTGATGAATCAATCCTGTTTCATCTGCAGGAAGTCAAATAAGTTCCCTTAAATCTGGTCGAGGACCAAATGAGTCTCCTCGCCTCCTCGGTCTAGTTTTTATCCACCAGTTCCCACATATCTGCTCTAGAAGAGGCCTTCAGGCCCGTTCCTCAACGCGTTCCACTTTCTTGATTTACTGCCAACCAAACGAGTTGTCTCTAGTCTAGAATCGCTCTGTTGCTTTTACTCGACACCCAAAAAGTTCCCTCCCTTTATGGAATTAACGAAGTTCTCCACTGTTACTTTATCTCAGCAGTCCTCACCTCTGGTCTAGACCAGCTTTTAATCTACTGAAGACTTTCACAAGTCGCGTCTCTGCTGCTGTGCTGGAAAGTATTCAGGAGTCCCATTTTGGTTTGAAGTCACCTCACAGCTGCTTGAAGGACGCACACCATATCAACACTGGGACACCACGAAGGTGCTACTGGACACTTCCTGTTTCATCACCCGGTGTCTCACAGGACTGGACCCATTTCCTGAAAATGGCCGTTACCTCTAAAGGATATAAACAGCTGATCCGTTCACAAACGTTCCCTCTGGTTCAGGGATTGTTTCCTCTCTTGTCCCTGCCACCTGGCAACCAGGATGTCTTCCATTTATTCTGGGAAACGTCCCATTTCTCCTGCCTTTTACCCTCCAGCTCTCCTTCTGCTGACCTGAAGGACGTTTCTCATTTCTGCCACTCGGCGTCCACCAAGCGAAGGAGATATTTGAGTACTGTGCCTGTTTACGCTGCTGATGAATTCCTCTTAATACCTGAAATCTCAGCCTTGCCTTTCATAGGCCCGATTCCCGCAGACCCCCCAGCACTGATCATCAGCTGTTTGGACAGATGAGGCTCATTGTTTTACAGATTTTCAGAAGTAAACATTAGTTTAAAGGAACAGAGTCGGGCGGTTTAGCCTAGCGTAGCTGAATTACTAAAGGAAACCAGAAGCCGAACCAAATTTAAAAAACACATTTTATGTCCTTTGTTTCATCTGCACGGAAAGATAAATAATATTTTCAGCACATAAAAGACCTAAAACAATGAGTCTTATCTGCATAGATTCACTTTCCCCTTCATTTCCCTGAAGGACACTTTCTACCACTAACTCCCGTCCTTGACCCGTTCCCCAGACTTCGTACTGTGTGACTTACGAAAACCTCACGTTAAAAAACAACAACAAAAAATAATTTCCGCCACCTTTTGGAGGTTTGTACCTGCAGTATGACTGAGGTAATGGCACGTTCCAGTCTACACCCAGAGCTCTCCTCCCGCCTGCAGTTAATGGAGGATAAAAAACGTTGTATATACTGTAAATATCACTCTGTACGTTGGTGTCTGTCTGTGTGAGTCAGTTGTGAAGTAGGGAAACAGTAGCAATTTGAGTAAAAATGGAAGAAAAAAAAATACTACAATGAAAAGAAACAAGATCATCATAGACATGACGAGTCAGCACCCCGAAAAAGAACCAAAGTTTGGAACTGAAAACAAAATCTACAGCGGTGGAATGTAACTGAAGTATCAGTACTTCACTTCAGCAGTAACATCATGTGAAATCAGTATTTCTGTGGTTTGTTGCCTCCAGTTTCTCTCGAGTATTTGTACTTCTGATCAAAAACTAGCGAGTCGACAACTCTGCTAGCAGTCAATCATCAACCAGGTCACCAGCTACAGACACAGCAGCAGGTTACTCACTTGCCCAGCTCCTGTTCTGGCACGACACTGGCCTGTAAACCTCCCCGGTGGTCCAGAACACTGTGGTACGAACACTAAAGACAACAGTGATTACAAGTCAGTGTAGCATCAACAGGAGTTAACAGATGTTAAAGTTGCTTTAAGTGAAGTTTACTCGTTCCACCACTAAAAATGAATTTTCTGTTATTCGAATAAAAAGAAAAAATGTTTTGAGGGTTGCTGACAAACTGTAACGAAAGAGTTCTCACCGAGCCGCGGGGGGCTCCGGACAGCGATGGGTCTCTTTCCTTACGTGGTCGTGTCTATGAGATGTGACATAGTGGGTCATCTACCAATCATATCGCTCCATTCACACATCCATCATGTTGTCTGTTGATGTTACTGGTTATGAGAAAATCAGAGTGTGTGTGTGTGTGTGTGTGTGTGTGTGTGTGTGTGTGTGTGTGTAAATAAGTGTGAGAGATTTCCAGTGTTTTAACTTAAAATCAATGTTGGGAGGTTCAGTGTGTGTGTGTGTGTGTGTGTGTGTGTGTGTGTGTGTGTGTGTGTGTGTGTGTGTGTGTGTGTGTGTGTGTGTGTGTGTGTGTGTGAAGGGGGTCCCTGTTTTAAAACTTGAAGTGTCAGTCGTCATCTGGAGAAATGTGTTGACCTGATGCAGTGTTATGACCTTACCATGACCTTTGAACTTAGCACGACCTTTCCATGGCCTTGACCTTTGGTGGGAGCCACCGATGAAGAGTTTGACGAAGCCGCGTTAAGATTCGACGTCTCGTCATATTTCAAACGGCACTTTGGCTTCACTTCACGTGAACTTCAGCCTGACTTAAAGATTTGAATCTCCGAGTCCTGAACACGAAATCACGCAGTCTCCGTGCTAACACTGATTCTGATGATACGTATCGAACACATCGGTCCTCGCACTAATGATTTGTTTCCTCGTGAATTGTTTGAGCTGCAGCTGGAAGTCAAACTCTTTGAGTCGGTGGCTCTGCCTTTGACCTTCTATGCCTGCTATGAACCCAGTCGTCTTAATTCTTTTCTCTTTGCTTTAAACCAAACCAAAAGGAGCCTTCTGTCTGTCCGTGCTGTTAGCGGTGCAGCCACGCCTGGGTCAACAAGCACCTGAAATCTCATCGGCGCGATTTTCCCGTTCAGAACTTGAGTTATCTGTGCAGAACTTCCTAACGTCCTGAGATGAGCTGAAAAACTCTCAAAGTTTAGAAATCTTGTTTTGTTATTTTGACACTGAAGGTTTCTGGAAACATTCTTTCTGTTTGCTTCAGCTTTTTCCCAGAAGAAACGAATTGTCTGTCCATGTCCTACAATGTGTTCAGACTGACCTCCTGGGACTTGAATGCAGCTTGAATTCACAGGCGGGTGGAGTTAAAGCTTTCATTAACAATCCATCTGGTTCCACTGTTTCTAGCAATGACCCAGGAGTGGCTGCAGTTTTTAGGCCCTTTGTGTGTTTTTATCAAATGCAGTGTGTGTGTGTGTGTGTGTGTGTGTGTGTGTGTGTGTGATCATTTCACATCATGCCTCATTTTAGACAGGAACTGATTTTTTAGTAGACGAATTAGGATTTTGAATCAAACTGGGCTGGTTTTCCTAAAAGAAATCTCTGAGTCTGAGTCGATTCATGTTCAGGACAAAGGTTTTCATTTTGAAGACTTTGTAGAGCAAAACATTAAAAATGTTTCTTTACAGCTTATTAGCGCAAACTTTAGCAACGTTATTGAAGGCAAAGATGCACTTTGAGTGTTTTAAAATCTAAATTGAAAGCTCGGCTGTTTGAGATTCTCACTGCGAGATGTTTTTAGGAAAACTAGTCCTGGGTTAAAGTGGGAGGAGATGTGAGAACAACAGTGTTTTGATGACATGTTGTCGACATGTTTTAATGCTAACAACGATCTGTAATTTGATGTGTGTTGATATGAAACGTATGTTTGTTGGCATCGGGGTGCAAAAACCTTGACGTGTATCGAGTAAAGATGCATTCAACTGTGAAAATAAAAACTGATGCAGTGGCATCACGTTAACCTGCCGCGTCTGAGTCACTGTCGTCTTCCTGTTACGTTGATGAAATGGATTTATTGTGAATGACTTTTGATCTAATCTTAGACGCCCTGAGGTGGTCCTCCTTGGTGGTTCGATTTGCTTTGCCAATGATAACCAAGGCAGCTCAGTCTGAAGAGTTTAAAGAACCGCTGCCAAAGTTCAAGTTGGACGGAAACTCACAGGTGTGTTGATGCTAGCTTTATCTCAGGAGAGACTGAGACCTTCAGCAAGGCTCTGAAGTTGTGAGAGAAAACAGCTGCAGAAAGCTCAGGTGCTGCTCTGGTCATTTACACCACCAAACAGCAGGTGGCGCTGCAGTGCAGCATTCCTGCTGGTTCCTGCCTGATTAGTTTCACCTGTGTCTTGTTGTCCGGCCTTCACTGGTGCTTTTCGTCCACGTCCTCCTTTGTTCTTTGGATTCTTGTTTTCCTGATCTCGGTCCTTTTCATTTGGTCTGTCGGACCCTCGACCCGGTTCCCTGTAAGTTTTGTGTTTCTAAATAACTTTTGGACCTTTGCCTCCTTCTTTAGGCCTTTTCTCTTGAGTTACCTCGAACAGTAACCAAGTAAAGATGTCTCTCAAGTTATTTCATTCAGTCACCAAAGAAAAAAATGAAATGAAAATGGAATTGTAAAACAATAATCTGTATTTTTATTTCTGAAATGTATTCATTGAATTCAGTCAAAACCAAAACTGCTAACGAGAAGAGATTTAACATGAATGTGTTTTACAGCATTTCACAGAGTTATCATAGAAAACATATTTACAGTAATCGTGCCTTCTAGTTTCATTTTGAACATGTCCATGGAAATATAAGAGAATTTTAATAGTTTGTCAGTAACAAGACCAATCGACCAATCAAAGACCAACAGTCGCTGCCTCCATGTTGTGTTGTGGGTCATCGGTGACGGTGCTAAGATGAAGTGGAGGAGGAGGTGGAGAAGGAGAAAGGAGAGAACGGGAGGACAGAGGAAGGAGCCTCAGGAGAGGTGAGGAGCTGATCGCACCGCGCCGGGTCATCGAGGTTTATTTCAACAAAAGGGTCACTGGAGCAAACGGCTAAAGAAAAGAGACACGAGGACACGAGAATTCATCAACGTTCAGGTTCAGCTGCAGTTTAACTTTCCTCTGTTGATCCACACTGACCTGTGATCAGGTGAGCGGTGTCACATCACAACAAATACTGATTTCTACACAGTGTTGCTTTAGCAGTGTTGTGTTAATTTGTGTTTCTTACACGGGTTGTTGTTGTTTTCATTCTGCTGCTCGTCTTCATATAGATAAGCAAACTTTTGGAGGAGACTGTCCCGTTTGTAATCTGGCTGGTCCTCTGAAGTTGGAGGGACTGAAGGACAGACAAAGACGTGAATCGTTAAGTGCAGGACGTTTTAAAAATCAAATATTGTTAATAAATCCGTGTCACGGTCAAGGTTGTGCTGTTATACTGAATATCAGCACGGCTGTGGTTCGGTTATAGTTAATCACAGCCGTGCTGATATTTGGCCGTTTGATAATTACATTTCTCACCTTGATTTGGAGTTGTACCGTTCTCTCCAGTGGAGCCATTTTCCTCGGGCTGTACAGCCGTGCCATTGACTGCTGGAGCCGGTGGAATTTCATCGGTGGACACTTCATCTCTCGGGGCTGGTTGATCTGAGATAAACACAAACCGAGGTACACGTCAGTTTTTACACATCCTGTCAACCACTCACACACACACACACAAATGCAAATACACACCAAGGTCGTCCAGGTACACCGGTTCAAAGGTGCCAATGGGTTCGTCGAGATGGTTGACGGGAACCGGACGCTGAAGGTCAAACGAGTATGTCTGGGGGAAAAAAGGCAGTAATATTTTTAAAAAATGCATCAGAGCATCAAATAACTGCTGACTACAGCGAGAGGGTGTAAAATATGTATTATACAGTAAATTACCCTCGAGACTCTCCGGAGTACGTAGAGGATGACGCACAGAGCAATGATCACCAGGATGATCAGGACCAGGATCACATAACCTGGAAGAAGAGTTTTAGATTTAAAGATTTTACTCTATTTACTTATTTGATAATGATGTATATATTTATTTAACACTAAACACACTGGATATTGTTTATAATTATTCATATCCTGGTTAATTCAGTGTATTTCTGTTGAAATATCTCATTACATGGGGGCCATTCTTAAGAAACGTGTCAAATTATAATAAGTCAGTCTTGTGGAGGTCATGCTGTTATAGTAAATATTCGCACGGCTGCGATTTGGTTGGAGCTGAACAGCCGTGCTGATATTCAGAATAACAGCATGACCTTGAGTCTGATATTTCTTTTTATACAACATGTGACAGTTATTTTTAAAACTAAGATAAATGTTCAGTCATTGTAACAATTTAAGATAGATGATGAACATTAATGTAACGTTAACGTAACGGTCGTTAGAACAGCCTCAGTGCCGTTATTCTCTATATCAGCACTCATGGAACAACTCTGGTCCAATCAGATTACTCAGTCTGAACTAACATGTTGAATAAAACAAGTAATAATATTCATCCTTACCCCAGGACGAATGATCCCTGCCTACTACAACAGACAGAGACAGAGAGGAAGTTCATGTTAAATTCAAATGTAAACATGTCAGTTCATGGTGGTGCTATTACACCACCTGTTGGAGGACAGAAGCAAAAACACATTTCAAGACTGAACCTCAAAACCTCGTCAGTCCAATAATGATATCACAGACCAACTGGATATTATTAATTGATAGTAGTTAGATAGATTTTCATTGAATTCACAAAGATATCTAAGACTCACTGCTGCAACCAGAAAACATAATAAAGTTAATCCGTATATGTGACCTGCAGCACTTGGTTTGAATGTGTTAGTGTGGCAGCTCAGACTGCAGACATCACGTCCTTTATCGTGTTTTTACGGACACGTAATATTCTAATTTTAAATTTCTTAAAGGGAGTTAAAGCGCTAATGGTTATTTTTGAACGTTTAGCATAAGGTGACATACAGTGTTTGTGTGTGTGTGCGCGTGTGATGGTTTGAGTGTGTTAGCGTGGCGCCTGGCAGGCAGTTACAGAGAACACGACATGTGATGGTTGTGGTTTGACACACAGGAAGACGAGCTCGAGGCTCGCAGACTCGTGCATTTGCACTGGTGAGCTACCTGGCTTTGACGGGGTACTGCCCTTTGTTGTAGACACCTTAGTCGTCACGTCAACGCTCTCACCGCCTGTCCCGCTCTTTGGCACAGTAGTTGGGGCTATCGTCTCGGCTGCTGTGCTGGCTATGACTTCCTCTGTTGTTGCGTTAACGGTAACGCTCTCTTTCTGGTCACCTCCGGGTGTGATTGTTTCTTGAGTCTGTAAAAGACATCAGAGGTTCAGAGCCCAACTTTAATCTGCTTTGTCTCAGTTAATCTTCACGTTTGAAACAGTACTTGACTGCTGCATTAGAAGTATGTTGGTTCCCTACAAAACTCTTCTACGTGGGTACGAGGTAATGGACGGCAGCCGTTACCGGCGAGTCTTGTGGAGGTGGATCCGTTGCCTTCACTGTTGTATGAGGAGATGTGGAGGGCGCCGCGGTAATAACATCATCTTTAGGTGTATTTTCTGACAATGTGGCTGGGGTTGAAGAATTCATCAAATCTATGTCAGACATAGAGGAAACAAACATGAATTAGCCGTACAAACACTTTGACACCGCAGGCCACAAGATAAATGCAGGATGTGGGCACCGTCACTGGTAATAACACCAAATAGATTCAGGGTGTCATCAGACACGTTATCGGAGTTGACATCATGGAGAAAAATACAGAACCCTAAAGAAACAATACATCAAGCACAGTACAGCTCAGATGGGGATGGTCTAATTCAATGCAGAATAGCATAGTGTATCTATGTATTTTGCCTCTGTCATTATGTCCATAGAGGCTGCTGAACCCGGTTACACCCAGCTCCTGTTCTGGCATGACACCGGCTCTGCTCCCTGTTAATGACTAAAAGTCAGTCGCAGATTTACTCTTGCCCGGCGGCTTCTTGTCCGCTCACTCTCCCCTTTTCTGTTCATAACTTCCTCCTTCATCGTCCTCTTCGCTCTCTCCTCTGCCATCATGTCCGCTGAGGTCCAGTTACACTAACCGGCTCCTGTTCTGGCACGACACCGGCTCCACTCTCTGTCAGCCTGAAAAACCACCTCTTCCTGGTGGCCCAAAACACCTGTCACAGTCTAACAAACTGAGCTAACAGCAGCTAACAGACTGAGCTAACAGCAGCTAACAGACTGAGCTAACATGAGCTAACAGCAGCTCCAGCTGTCGGCAGTTTACTTCACTGTCCATCATAAACTCTGTAAATCACAGAGAGTTGAGGCGGAGCTGCCGGAGGACATCAGAGGGGAAACCAGAAAATCTTGTAATCGGCGTGCTATTGCCATTTTAGCCGGCAGCACATGGAAGAACACTGATCACAGTAAATGGCTTGTTGTCTGTCATCACTGTACCTTCAGCAGCACCACTGGATGGTTCACCAGTAGTTTCATTTTGTCCTCTGGACAGAGAAGAAATCACTAGAACTGAGACAAACAGAGAAGTTATACAAGGTCACTGAACTGAGTGACAGGTTGTCATGGAAACAGGCATAATCAATTACAATTTAAATGTATCGTCCAGATGTAAATGAACATACTTAAACATACTTAAAGTACCACGAGTAAAAGTATGACCATGTCTTTGAATCACATCGCAGTGACCTTTGACCTCTGCACTGCTGCTCACTTGTTGATCGTCTCGTAACATCATCTGATCTGTTTAAACTAACGTTCTACGTCTGATATTTGGAACACGCGTGCAAGAACAAGCTGAATACTTCATGTTTTAAACATTGTTTAACAAATCAGATGAACAGATCACCTGAGGCCTGATGTCCCTGAAAGTTATTTTAGTCGTTATGTTGATGATTTTGCAGGTTTGTGGTAGAAACTGAGGCTGTAAAAATAAAACTTCCATTCCTGATGAATCAGGTTCGCTCTCTCAGACTGCGCTCCGTTACACTTCCTGCACGCACCAGGAGTTCCTTGAGTCCTTGAATGAACCTCTTTATTTTTAAAGTCATTCAAGGACATTTTAAGTGTAGATTTAACACTAAAATCAAGGCCTTGAAAGTTTTGACTCGCTGAGAGAGTGAAACCACGAGGTTGACTCGGCGGGCGTCAAAACAAGCTGAACTTGAAGTTTGAGGTGCGAGTGAACAAACGTGGAGTTTCTTTTCTGTTTGTTTTCTTACTTTAAACAAAGTTTTCTACTTTTTATCTTTATTTTTCATGCATTCACTAACACTTCAACAAAAGTTTGAAAAGTTGAAAGCAGGTTGATGTTTGAGTTGAACTCACCGAGGAAGCAGAGGCGACTCAGCAGCTTCATCCTGATGACGAGTTTATTTCTGTCTAAAAATAAGTTTTTAAAGATGGTGGACGATCATCGGCGAGGCTGTTTCCTTTTTTAGTTTCTTTAATTTGTTCCTTTTTCCACGACGGTCGTCCTCAAACTCGACTCTCACTTCTTCTCTGCAAGCTTTCCGCCTTGTGCTCTCTTCCTCTCTCTCTTCACTCTCTCTCTTCCTATCTGCAGCTCTCTGCCTCTTCCTCTCCTTTTCTCTAACGTTTTGATTTTATACGACATTTTTACAGTATTTTTTTTTTAAAGTTATTTTTATGGCAAAGCGTTCAATTTGTTTTGATGGTGAGAACTTATATTTATATGATACATTTTAGTATAAAACACCATCCTTAAACATGAAATCCACAGTGTTGTAATAATATTAGAAAAAGTTGCAGCTTGTTTTATGCATTACGGTAAAATTCAGTTTTTTTCACTGCTGCAGGGATTTTCTTTGCATACAGAGACTTCTTCTGATTCTTTGAACCTTTAAATGTTGTTATGAACTGTAGATGATGTGATCCACAAACCTCATGCTGAGAAACATTGATCTTTTGTTGGGCTTCTTTCTTGTTTCACGCGATGGAAAGAAAAGTCCATCACGGTCCAAACAGAAACAGTTTTCTCAGTTTAGTTTGGAAGAACTTTTGACCCGGCCGAGCACCTTTTGGGATGAACCGGACCGCTTCTTGGAACTCTTGTGGCTGAGGTCGACAGAATTTTACCGTAATATATCAAATAAAAAGTCAAACTCTGTTTTAATATTACAATAAAAGCACATTAGCACTGCTGATCTCATGTTTTATTCCATAGTTTGTCATTTAAATACAGGTTGTTACCATCAAACAAGAATTTACAGTGTTAATTAACGTTCTGTGTAAATGCAGGTTTGGCCGAGCGGAGGCTTCAGATTAATGATCGTGGTTTTTTGGTGTGCGTCTTGTTCCTTCGTCCTTCTTCATCACCTCTCCTCGTGCTCTTTTTGTCTCCGGTGCTTTTTCTTTCCGCCTACATCGCTCTCTTTGTTTTATTGTCTGCATTAACCTTTTCCTCTCTGCACTCCTATTTCTCAGCATGTCAACCCTCTCTCTCTCTCTCTCTCTCTCTGTAATGCTCTCCCTTTGTCTCTCTACCCTCAGTATTCAGGAACTGAGTCACCGACCACAACGCTACATTGACACAGGATGCTCGCTCTGTCTTTAACACATGCAACCTGTGTAGCAGTAATTCTCAGGCCTCCACAGCTTCGTGCTGAAACTCCAGAGTGCCGTCTTGAAAGTTATTTTAGCTCATGCTTTGCTACAAGTTTAGAAAATGAGTTTATCGGCGTCTGTGGTGAAATATGTCCTCCACTTAAAGCATCATGTATACATGTGTACGATATGGAAGGATTAGCAGTAACATCAGGCTCAGTATAGTGGAATTAACCCTTTCATGTGTCTGAATGCACTGTGTTGCTGCCACGTGATTGGCTGATTAGATACATCAGGCTGCAGGTGTGAAAAAACTGAAACAAGATTTCTACCTTTAAGATTTTATTTCACATTAAAAAAAAAACGTAATCTGCAAAACAACAAACAAAGTAAACAACTTAATTTTTATCGATCAATCATTGCTCATAAATCAAAAAAGAAAGTCGAAGCATCATCTGCAGACACACCACAGTGATTCCGTCACAGCTGTCTGTAGCCAAACTCACATCATGGAATAAGATGTATTTTTTAATATGCTAACATGAACAAAGCTGAGAGAGCGCAGAGCAGGCGGAGCGGGCTGAGATTCGCTGTGGAGGAGGATTGTGGCGGGGAGCTTCTCACTCCGGCGTCCGTCAGTGGAGCGTCTGAACGAGAGACGACATAAAACATTAACATACAACATTTCTCCTAAAAGGCTCCTGTGGCATCTCATCTCAAAGCCGACCTGAGGCTAACACTGTGCTAACGTGAAGGAGACAGCTGAGTGAACAGGTTCAGTTTACCTGAGGAGGGAGTCTGTTCATCTGACCATGGTCGTTCAGTAGTCACGTCTTCCTCAGTGTATACTATAAAATCATCATCATCATCTGACAAGGACAGAAAAAAACATTAAACTTGGTTAAAACTGCGAGAACTAACAACCAGCGGTAAATAATCTGAGTCTGTGACCAGCTGAACGGCACCAAGTCAAACAGCACCAACTATTTCACTGATTCTGGTGAAACTGGATCAGATTTCATGGAGGAAATGTTTTCTGGTTTCCTCTCTGATGTGAGGTCAGAGGACGCTGACGGAGGAAGACGAGAGTAAATCTGGGACTGACTTTTAGTGGTTGGTGAGAGCTTGGTGAAATAAAAGGCTGAAAGACAGACGCCGAGCTGGCTGACTGCTGCTGGACTCGTCAGTAAGATTAGCTGCTGCTGGGTCTGCTGTAATGTTTTAACTTAAGAACAATGAGCACACAACAAATGTCATGTTAACTTCCCTCTTCTTCTTCTTCTTCTTCTTGCCGTCACTAACCTCACCCAGTTTCGCACCTTCAGGCTGCCATGCAGCTTCAAGGCGTCACAGGTTCTCACATTGTTCTCACTTCCTCGTGTTGTGGTCAGCTGCCTCTTGATTTGCTGACTGAACTGTCCGGTTGTGGCCACCAAAACAGTTTCCAAGAAGCGCACATAGACTGTCACCTTCTGTAGAGTCTGCCTGCGTCAGGAAAAGTCCTGTAGTGTCGGGCCCAGCGTTATCTCACCAACCACTAAAAGTCAGTCCCAGATTTACTCTTGTCCGGCGGCTTCTTGCTCGCTCACTCTCTCCTTTTCTCTTCTTAGCTTCCTCCGTCAGCGTCCTCTTCACTCTCTGCTCCTCTGCCATCATGTCCATAGAGGCTGCTGAGTCTGGTCACACTGCCCAGCTCTGTTGTCACTGTACCTAGAGTATAGAATGTATAGTCGTAATCACTGAGTGTGTCTTCAGTAGTTTCTCCTCTGGAGACAGAAGAAATCACTAGAACTGAGACAGAAACAGAGAGAAGTTATTACACAAGGTCACCAGACTGTAAGAGCGGTTCACTGCACTGTCCATCAGGAAACTCTTCAACTTTCTCGACATGGTTTGATTCTGGTTTCTGTTCGGTGCGACACTGATTGGAAACGGCAGCACAGACTTACCAGCAGCCAGTATCATCAGGTGAACCTTCATCCCTGCCATCGTCATCATCACCTCCTGTCGTCTCATTCCAAACAGTCAAACGTGAAAACAGGAAAGTTGACAATGTTGATCAAATACTGTAAACCGGTCACGTCTCCTCCGTGTCTGAAACAGGAACCGGCAAACCACAGACAGGCTCTGGTTGGTGCACTCGACTGTAACGTACCAATCCCACTGGCCACTGCTCCATCCCACAGAGAGTACTCACCCTCCTGTAGAGTGACGGGTTGGGTGACTTTGTGAATGTTTTAACTGTGACAAACTTTTCAAAAAGAACAATTTAATTAAAGATCATTAACTAAGAGCAGAACTGATGTTCAGTAAGAAAAATGTGTTTTTCTGTGTTTCCATCCTGCTGATCTAAGAGGCGTGTTCTGTCTGACATGTTCCCTTGGTTGGACTGCATCATATAAATAATGAAACACAGCAAAGAAATTATGTTAATTATGAAAATCAGATTGTCAAAACCAGTTTATTCATTTTCATTTTGGCAAATCATTTCCAAAAGGAGACGAGAGACGAAGAACGTGTCCCAGCTGTGTTTCACCAGCAGGTGGCAGCGTCCATCCTGTGCCGTCCTCCCATGGTGACAGAGTCTAATGATGAGCATATCTGTGTTGTTGAGTTTGCCACGTGCTGGACGAGTGAACAAACTTCAAAAGGACAAAAATGAAAAAATCATGAGAAAAAAGCAAACACAGTGAGAGAAGTGCAGATCTTATAAAACATTAAAAATACATCTTCCTTTTTATTCTTGCACTAAAATCTCTGCGCAGGTCAAAGTAAGGCTTCGTCATCATTCTGTGCATATAAAGACACGTCAGGAAAACATAAAACAGGAAGACACGACCGATCACCGACCGATCAGACCGATCACTGACCGATCACCGACCGATCACCGATCGATCAGACCGATCACCGACCGATCACCGATCGATCAGACCGATCACCGACCGATCACCGATCGATCAGACCGATCACCGACCGATCACCGACCGATCAGACCGATCACCGACCGATCACCCGACCGATCAGACCGATCACCGACCGATCAACCGCCGATCAACCGATCCCGACCGATCACCGACCGATCAGACCGATCACCGACCGATCACCGACCGATCAGACCGATCACCGACCGATCACTGACCGATCACCGATCGATCAGACCGATCACTGACCGATCACCAGAACAACGACCGATCACCGATCGATCAGACCGATCACCGACCGATCACCGACCGATCACCGATCGATCAGACCGATCACCGACCGATCACCGACCGATCAGACCGATCACCGACCGATCAGACCGATCACTGACCGATCAGACCGATCACTGACCGATCAGACCGATCACCGACCGATCAGACCGATCACCGACCGATCACGAACCTTGATTCAGAAGTTTGTCACTCATCTTTAAAATTGAAATAACAATGATGATTTCACGATGACGTGAGAAAACAGATTAAAACAAGTGAACACAGTCACTGGACATTTCTACAGATGCACAATAACAAAGAAGGAGACGTTTGGTTTGTTACACTGATCATGTGACCGTCCCTGCTAACTGAGAATCTTTGTTTCCATCCTGAGTTGAAGCGATGTGATTTTTAAAAAGCTTGCTGTGTCTCAGTTCTCTCTTTTTGGCTACGTAGCGGAGGAGGAGCGACGGCTGGCAGAGGAAGCTGCTGGAGCCGGAGTGGTTGCAGTCAATAGAAATGTACGTTGTGTTGTAGATTCATATTCTGGCCGTCAAATGTCGCTTTTGCTCTGCAAAGTCGGCAAGAAGAAGCAGTAAAATGTTGAGATATTAACTGAAGTATTCAAATTGAGACACAGCTGGTCTGGTTTTAACTTTCACATTAATTAGTTGTGCAGAAATATAATTTAGAACGATTTGCACAAATCAAACATGGATTTACCTTCAGAGTCTCCTTCATCTACAAACAGTAAATATAAACACATTCACACGGAAAAGGTCCAAATATTCAAGTGCTGCCAGGAATATCAACATATTGTACATAAAACAATATTTTATTACAATATCCACATTAATTACTCATGTTGCATTACTTAGTGTAACGTCTGTGCATATTTTGTGCTGGTTCTTTTAGAAGCATTCAGTCTTCTGCTGGTGGCCACTAAGCGGCTCCTTCTTCATGGTACTCCTCGTCAGGACAGTCCGGTGCGATGCTGTGCTCCTGGGCGATGGCGGCCAGCTCTTTCAGGAACTCGGCGTACAGCACGATGGCGAACACTCGGCTCTTGGCTTGCAGTCGGGATGGGAGGGCACGGCGGCAGGACGGCGAGGGCAGGCAGAGCCAGAGCGTTCTTCACAGATCCATTCGGGAGAGACGGGTCCAGGATGAGGTCGCCGTCCTGAGACTGGAGGCACTCTGAGACACGTGGAGGGAATGTTAGACCGTGAAGGTGTACATGCTTCAAACTTACAACAGACCTGAAGCTGACAGGCGTCGAGCTTTACCTCTAAACTTGCTGTCTTGGTCTTTCACTAACAAGAACCTCCAGGCCTGAGTGACGAGGGCAGAGTAGTCTGGTCTGGCGGCCATGAAGCGCTCTATCTGAGCATGCACGGACAGCAACACCTACATCAGAAGTCGACACAGTATCGTTAGTTACATGACAAACAATTAAACATCGGTGTGTGTGTGTGTGTGTGTTACCTGGTAGAGCGTTCGTACGTTGGGCTGGTTGTGGTCGTCCGTGCTGAGCAGGAAGGATCTCAGCAGAGGTTGCGGGTACGACACCAGCTGTGCCAGGATTCCCGTCACCAGCAGGTTCACAGCGATGGAGTTTTCCAGAAGGTTCTCCAGCCGGGACAACAAGGACGCTGATGAACGGACCTGGGGCATCATGGGAGACGGCGGGTTAGTGTTTCTGCCACATGTAAACACAACACATCCTACAAACCAGCTTAGAGTCAAGTTAACAGGCTGTCATATTTTGACATTACATTAAACTAATGCAGTTTTCTAATGTTCTTCCATGACGATGGAGACAGTCTGCTGGTAGGACACGCGTCACTCAACCATAAAGCCTCTTTCAATTTATCTAATGGATGTTTTCTGCTCCAGAAAGCTTCAACATCTAATTCAGTTGTGCTTGAAAGCACAGACCTGTGAAGGGAACTCCGTGCCCTCTGCTGCCTTTCTTACAGCTGCTCCTCATCTCCTCTCTTTCCTCTTCATCTTCTTTTTCCTCCTCCTCGCTGTCATCCCACAAGGAGCTGAAGACAAATTCCCCGACAAGTTCTCCCTCCTCTTCCTCCAGCGTTTGCCTCAGCGCTTGGACCCGCTTCCTGAATGTGCTGATGTCGTCTGCGATGTCGTCACAGTCTGGCTCCACGCCCAAAGCAAGCATGAGCTTGCGGTATCGAGACAGGAAGTCGTCAGTGTTGGAGACTTTGCCACCAGGTGGACTCGGAGACTTGGCCAAAGAGTCACGTGGCTCGGACTCTGAGCAGCCGTTGGGTAAAGCCTCTAAACATGGCGTGGGGTGTGGTGTGTTGTGGCGTGTGTGTGTGTGGTTAGTGATAGCAGCTGTGAGGTCAGTCAGTCTGCAGTTTTGTGTAAATGTGTTGTCTTCGTCAGCGTCATCACATTCGTCGATGATGTGATTCTTGGCATTGAAGCCATTGGTGAAAAACGAACGTCTCTTTGGCTCCAGTCCTCTCTATCTCATCTTCCTCCTTCCATCTCCACGTCTCCTTTCCACAGTCCTCACTCCTCCTCCTCACCTCCTTCCCATAATCCTCACTCCACCTCCTGTCCTCCTTCCCTCCGTCCTCGCTCATCCTCCTCGTCGACATTATGCTGTTAACTGTTTCTATTACCGTCCTCCCCGTTGTCGTCAACATCGATGTTATCGTCGTCGTCGCTGCTGTCGACACTCGCTGGCCGTTCGAGAGGCTTCCCCTCGCCCGCCGATTCGCAGCCATGATTCGCTCCAAAATGGCCGCCTTTGTGTCCTTCTGGGCGACGAGATCGTAGACCAGGACGTCGTCCTGAAACTCGGACTCCTCTACGTACGAGCCGTGCACCAGCTTAGTCGCGGTGCGTCGCATCTCCTGGATGTGTCGAGGAGGCAGAGGAGGAAGCGCAGCAGTGGAAGCGCAGCCGTTTGCTAGCATGCCTGATAAAGACAGATCGTCCTCTGCAAAAATGTCGTCCCACTCCAACTCCAGGGCAGAGCTGGCTCTTCCTGCCTGGTTGTCTGTGGAGATGGTATCTGAGGAGGACGGGGTAGGGGAGACGGCCAAAGGCGGAGGAGTGTCAGCCATAGAGCAGATAGAGTCACTCTTGACTCGTGTTATGACCTCCTCCTCTTCTTCTACGTCATCCCCTGGCGTGTCAGATCGGTATTCTTGAGGTGAAGGGTTGATCCCGTCATACGGAGCTGACCACAACTGACATGCCCTGCAGGAAAACAAAAACATCAGTGGTCTCATTCTCTGCAATCAGCACTCCTCAGAAATATGTCCAAAACTATAATAAAGTCCATCCCCTGAGTTTATATTGGGGGACATGAAGTTGAGACTGACCTGTGGGAAGTGGAGATGGCCTGACGGGCGTCCCAGAGGTAGTGGAGATAGTTTACATCCATCAAAAAGTCTGAACCGCGACAGTAGCCAACACTGTCTGACACTGAGAGATCTGACCAGAGACAGAATCCAAGTTAGCATAAAGATATGTCAGATGATCGTGCTGGAAGTGTGTTGGTCGTACTGACCTGCTCCTTTGGGCCAGTGGATGTGGTGCTCTGAGTGTACGTTTGTGTTGTCCAGGTTCTCAGGGCACCAGGAGGGCATGAGGAGCAGAAATGAGGCGGCGCTGGAGGAGTAGCAGTCCCTCTGCTTTAAGGAGCAGCGCTGCTTCCTGGTCAGGTGGCTGCAGGGAATCAGATACCTGAGGACACGAGAGCGGATCCTGGTCAGTCACAGCAAACATCACGGCTGAATCTGATGCTTCAGTCGAAACATTCAGACCGACCTGAACACCAGCTGCAGCATGACGTCTTCACAGAAGAGACCAATCAGAGTCCTGAACAGAGCCAGAGACACTGTACCCAACTGACGGACGCAAATGGTTAAAGGTCAAAGTGAAGCTCACTTACTTAGAGTCACAGATCATCAAACAGTGGACTGTAGTTCAGTGTGTTACCTGGAAAGGTGTGTTGACCCTGCTGACCAGTGTGTCCAGGATGTGCACGTTGTCATGTGTGTGTAGCAGGATGAAGGACAGGAAGGGCTGCAGGAGGGCGGGCTCAGGGATGGAGCGCAGGAAGAGGTCCAGGTACGCCGTGGTGGTCATCACCTCCTCCACGGTCAACTACGCGTACGCATAAATGTTTACGCAAGCACGAATGTGATTACATTAAAAACTATACTTATTGTTATTAATAGTACCACAGGGTTCAGTCCTGGGTCCAATTCCTCCGTCAAATCTCTACCTGCAAGACTGCCTAACAGCTATCATTGCATGTCAGATAACTTCCTCCATCTTAACTCAAGACAAAACAGAAGTCCTCATCAAGCCCTGAGAGTATTAGTAGTAGTGTATCGGCCCCCAATGTGAAGCAAACCTCAGAAAACCTACGAGTTCTTTGACCAACACAATAAATGCACCAGACTTGTCATACGTCACACATTGCACCTGTGTTGGCTGATCTACATTGGTTACCAGTATATAAAGCACTACTCGGACGTGGCACGTTATCATAAATAAAGCTTACTTACTCACCTTGTGCAGAGCAGGAGCCATTACAGGCACCAGGAAGCCGTTGTAGATGTAACCCAGCAACTGAGACCGGATGGAGGGATGAGCGACCTGAGATGGACGGACATAGGGTTAGCCACAGCACTGCCATGCACTGGTGTGTGTGTGTGTGTGTGTGTAGATTACCTTGGTAACAGCACTACAGAAGTCCAGTGAGTGCAGGAAGTGGACGAGGGCTGGGACCTGTTGACCCAAACACCAGGTGAGAGAGACCTCATGGTTCATCATCAGCCTAATCCCTTTTTCCACATATAAAACCTTCATTCGTCCTCCGCTCGTTCACTTAATCTCATTCTGTCATTGACAACCAGTTCGTTACTGTGATGAGGTCATTTATTAATCCATTCACTCGTCGTCATGGTTACCTGCTGCCAGTCATCCTCGTCCAGGTAGTGCCAGTCTTCACTGTAAACCTGCAGCCTGGCTGGAAGAGACGAGTACAGACCGGACAGACCTGTGGCCAGCACCTGTAAACACACACACACACACACACACACACACACAGGGGTTAGCAACACAGTTACATGGATACAGGTGAGATATGCACACACCAACACAAACACACACAGACACACACAAACACACACACATGCTTTTGTGGAAATTAAATTCCGGCACAGATTAGTGTGTTATTTTTATAAACTGCAGAGAATGAGGGCACCTTTAAACAGATGAGAGACAGGAAGAGGATACACGACCGCTGAATGTGAAGCTACAGCTGTCAGATGATTAGCTTAGCTTAGCTTAGCTTAGCTGTAAAGACTGGACACAGCTAGCCTAGCTCTCACCCGACACCATCTATAGTTTTACACTTCAGTTTTTGTCTTAAACAAAGAAGATATAACCAGTTAATTGGTGACATATGGAGGTGCTAGCTCGAGGTGCTAGCACCAGGCTAGCTGTTCCCTGAGTTTATGCTAAGCTAGGCTAACCAAGTCTTGGCTATAGCTTAATAACAGAGAGAGAAAAAGAGAGAAATGAGTTGAGAATTAAAGGAGAAAACATCATCATCATCCTCATCAATAACAACAACAACAGCAGCATCAACAGCAGCAGTCTTGTTAACAATCAGGCAACCGTCCAATCACGTGCAGACTTACTAATCCCTCTCTCTGTGTACGAGCCAATCCTGCGCTGGGTTACTAATCTAATCTGCTGCATAAAGATTGAGGTCAGAGTGGTTACACAGGTTTAAGTCTCTCACACACACACACACACACACACACACACACACACACACACACACACACACACACACAGCACATGCTCGGCTTTGCTCGCCCTTTCACATACACACTCCCTCTCTCTCTTTCTGCCACACAAACAGTAAAAGCAGAAACTAGCAGAGATGGAGCCAAAATGGCCGACACCGGCGACCACTGAGGGCAGGAGTTCCACGCTCTGCACCATCACAGCACACCGCACGGTACATTGGCTGCTTTACTGTCCTTCTGTCTCCACTATCTTGTCCCTGTTTGCTTGCCACTTTTCCTGCATACGTTTCGCAGTATGAGCCGTGAGGAAGCAGCATGAGCTCATGAGTTTATTACATAATGAGAAAACAATGCAGGCCGGAGATGAATGGAGAACTGTACAAAAAAAACAGCCATCTCGTCCACTGAGTGGCTTTTTACACACACACACTTGTTCTGATGAATGTAGCTCAGCTCTGCTGATGGAGTCTATGTGGAAGATAAATTATTGTAATTGCCAGCATTGCTATTCATTTGTTTCAACGCATCTACAGCAGCTACCAGTCTTAGAAAAGCTCTCTTCTTTAGTGACTCTTTGTTTCTTCGAGGTATAACTTCAGGGAAACTTTGTACAAAAGAGGCAAACAAGAGCAAAACAATGCCACGTTTAACCAGAGGGCTAATCCTGAATAAATTCTTGACATTTCCAGACTTTTAGAC